>OZ018402.1:36570004-36675251 GCA_963969585.1 Drosophila helvetica | reverse complement strand
AATTAACGGAAATGCAACCGATAGCTGTATCTTAAAGTCAAGACGAGGAAATTGCGAGTTTTCTGAGGAGTCAGTAAATCAACTGGCACTTCATTCCGCCGTTCGCCCCGCACTTTAATGGCAGCAGGAGACGAACAACATAGCAGTGGGTACTCTTGTGGTACTGAAGAAGCCGAATCAACCGACTAGCAAGTAAGTGCTTGGCCGAATCACCGAAGCGAGATCAAGTGGTCACCGTAAAGACTGCCCGAGGAGTGTACAAGCTGTTTTGCATTGGACCGTCGCATGATCTTTCCATTCCCTTTTGCTCGACATCTTTTCGTGAAGTTGATTGGTAGAAAATTGTATTAGCAAACAACCATTCGCATATCGCGGTACCGCCGCAATCGAACCCCCACTATTTATATAAACTTTTAACCGCCAAATATTACCTAATCACCATGACTTTAAATAGTCTGCAGAAAAAATCGGACCAGCCATTGCAAAACAATGCTTAAACAAATAAAAAAAAGCATTCAAACTACATTTGTTTCTTTTTATATCCGGTACTCGAAGAGGAGTATATTAGATTTGTGTCAAAAGTGGATGTGTGTAACACCTAGAAGGAAGCATATATATTCTTTATCAGCATCAATAGCCGAGTCGATATAGCCTTGTCTGCCTGTCCGTCCGTCCGTCCGTCTCCATGAGCGCCTATAGCTCATAGACTGTAAAAGCTAGAGCAACCTAATTTTGTATCCAGTGTCCATTCAAAATTCGCCCCGCCCCCTTCCCACACTCAAAGAACGAAAATCTGTGGAATGCACAATTTTAAAGATACGAGGAATTTTAAAAACACACAGAATCATAGATTGAATAGATTCAATGACCATATCTATCAGAGTGTTGAATCTGGATCAGATCGGATCATTAGTATATCATTGCACACAGCCGTGTATGTATATGTAGGAAGTAGATTTAGACATGTAGAAAAGACAGATGTATAAAACGTTTGTAAACAAAAATGGAAACATCTAATATATCAAAATCTCCGAAAAGGTTCGACAAAATTTGTTTTTCTTTTTTTGGATAAAATTAATTGTCTCTTTTGCGAACATGTATTAAATTACAACAAGCTCACATACATATATACTGACTGAGTACCGGGTATAAAGAAGAGCCGCGGTCGTAGACGCGGCCCACAACGTTCCCCTTCGTTATTTATTCGATGGATGGTGGATCTTTCTGGGAAATTTCGGAAAGGCAAAACCTTACGGACCATCCCCGGAATTTATGGTGGATGGTTGCCTGTGGGAACGGGCTTTAACATAATAATAACGAATAATTTTCGTGTGTGTTCCGCTTTTGTTCCGCTTTTGTTCCGCTTTTGTTCCGCTTTTGTTCCGCTTTTGTTCCGCTCATATGAGAATGGCACACTTAATGTACGGCTTCCCCTAAATGTATACAACAGAAAATGTATTTACATATGTTTTCGCGATTAAAAGTTATTGGGTGGTTATATGAAAAAGAAAAGTAGTTTTCTCTCACCTCTTCGCCGACATCCTCAATATATAAATTTCATATAGATAAATATATATAAATAAATAATATAAGTTTTATATTAAAATTTCATAAGAATCGGTCGAACCGTTGGAGTTCAATAACAAACACCAATGTTTTTATACGAAAAATATTAAAAAATATTAAAAAGGGAAAGTACCGACTATTAAAAGCTTAAGTTTAAAGTTTGGTGCCTTTACCTTGCACAGTTTTTTTCGGTCGATTTTAATAGAGAACGCTTGTTATTGATTTGCAAACATGGACAAAATTGGTAATCGTTATGTGATACACCACTTTAATATAAAAAGTCCTAGTCCAACCAATATTAAAAAGGAGCTGGATTCTACCTTACGTAATTCTGCTCCCTCGTTTACAACAATAAAATATTAGGTGGCTGAGTTTAAGCGAGGTCGTTTGAGCTGCGAAGATGAACATCGTAATGGGCGTCCAAATGAGGTGACCACTTCAGAAATGGTGGCCAAAATTAAAAAATGTGTATTGAGTGACCGGCGATTGAAAGTTCGTGAGTTAGCTGAATATGTAGGCATTTCAAAAAGTGCTATACATCTCATATTGACCGAAAAATTGGACATGAAAAAGTTATGCGCTAGATGGGAGCCGCGTTTGCTGACTTCAGAACAAAAACAGCGTCGTGAGGATGTTTCCGTCATGTGCTTGGCTATTTTTAGGAAAAATAAAGCCGAATTTTTTCGCCGATTTATAACCATGGATGAAACATTGGTCCAACACTATACACCTGAGACGAAAGAACAGTCAAAACAATAGACTGAACGAGGAAAATCGGCACCAAAGAAGGCGAAGACTGTTCAATCTGCTGGCAAGGTCATGGCGTCGGTTTTTTGGGATGCGTGCGGGATCATTTATATTGACTATCTCAAAAATGGAAAAACAATCAATGCGAACTTGTTGCAGCGTTTACATGCTGAAATCCAGGAAAAACGACCACATTTAGCGAAAAAGAAAGTGTTGTTCAATCATGAAAATGCGCCGGCTCACACCTCTGCCGTTGCAATGGCTAAAATTAATGAATTAAAATTTGAATTGCTACCTCACGCCCCTTATTCGCCAGACTTAGCTCCCTCTAATTATTTCTTATTTCCAAACTTGAAAAAATGGCTCGGAAGAAAAAGATTTGGCAACAATGAAGATGTGGAGTCCGAGGTTAATGCCTTTTTTGAAGAGGTTCACAGTTCTTATTTTAAACGAGGGGGAACGGCTCTACTTTATACCCGGTACTCAGTCAGTATATAAGTATGTGAGCTTGTAATAAATTACATTATTACATGTTCGCAAAAGGGATAAATTTAGTTTTAGCCAAAAAAGACAAAAAAAAATTAAGTCAACCTTTTCGGAGATTTATATATATTATTTCCATTTTTGTTTACATACGTTTTTTACATCTGTCTTTTCTACGTGTCTAAATCTACTTCCTACATATACATACACGGCTGTGTGCGAGAGAGAGAGGGAATGAGTCTGCGCTTGGAAGGCCACTGAAATTTAATTTGTTCCTTCTGACTATATTTATGATCCAGATTCAATACTCTGATAGATATGGTCATTTTCTATGATTCTGCGTTTTTGGTTTTCCCGTATCTTCAAAATTGTAGATTTTCATCTTTTGTGGGGGCGGAAGGGGGCGTGGCCAAATTTTGAAATACACTTGTACTGACGTGATATCACAGAAGCATGGATAGAGTTTGGTTGCTCTAGCTCTTATAGTCTCTGAGATCTAGGCGCTCATCTGGACGAATGGGCACAGCGCCCAACCCTGTGTGTGAGAGAGAGCGAGAGGGAACGATGCATTTCGAAATGGTTTTCTTCATTGTGGCTATGTTTATTATCCGATGTGATCCAGATTCAACACTCTGATAGATATTGTTATTCTTTATGATTCTGCGTTTTTAGTTTTCTCGTATCTTTAAAATTGTGCATGCCACAGATTTTCGTTCTTGGAGTGGGCGGAAGGGGGCGGGGCGAAATTTTCAAATACACTTGTATCAGTGCGATAGGACAGGAGTCTGGATACAAAATTGTGTTCCTCTAGCTTTTATAGTCTTTGAGCTATAGGCGCTAATGAAGACGGACAGACAGACATAGCTATATCGACTCGGCTATTGATGCTGATCAAGAATATATATACTTTATGGGGTCGGAAACGCTTTCTTCTGGGTGTTACACACATTAATTTTTTGCACAAATCTAATATACCCCTTTACTCTTCGAGTACCGGGTATAAAAAGGTATCGAAGCTAGTGAAACTCGCTGGGAAAAGTATATCGACCCAAAAAGATCCTATGTTGAAAAAAAAACCAAAAAAAATGATACATTTTTGTGTTTTAGCAGTGAGGTCGGCTATTTCTGGGACGGCCCTCTATATCTATATCTATAGATATTTTATCACTTATAAATAAGTGATATGCGCTGAAAAAATCATATATACCATCCATGATTATGGATTTTAATGACATATAGATAGGTATAAATGGCTCAAAACAGATTGTAGTTTCATACTTGCCCATCAAATTTGACCCTCTTTTTCTGATGCGAATGCAAAGAAAATATAAATGTATTCGTACTTTCACAGAAAAAACTTGTTAAGTTGTTCGTAAGGCTGGGGTGATGACTTAGGGTTGCTCAGGATCTTTTACAAGAAATTTGTAAACAGAGGGACCTACGAGGGATGAAGGCGCGTCTCGTGACGTTTAGATGACGAGAGGGAAAATAGATATAAGAGGCGTCGTACGCACGTATGTCCTAGTTGACTCCAGAGAGTATAGCTTGTACGGTTCCCGGGGTCCTGGATTCACTGTCTCCTCTGACTGAATGAGTTGGTTGGGACTCCTAGTTCTGTGTCTCGGTAATAACCATAGAGCACACCCTGACTATGGGTCTGTACGCGTATAATCGTGTCTCGGTAAGAACCATAGAGCACGACTGTATTTGCACGTCTCCCGGAATCTCAAGATTTCACTGACTGCTTGCTCTGACTAGATTGGTAGGAATCGGAGCTCCTAGTCGTGTGTCTCGGTAAGAACCATAGAGCTCACCCTGGCTGTGGGTCTGTGCGCGTATAATCGTGTCTCGGTAAGTACCATAGAGCACGACTGTAATAGCACGCCTCCCGGAATCTTGGGGTTTACTGCCTGTCTGCTCTGGCTGGATGAGTATGGTTAAGGGCTCCTAGTGGCGTGTCTCGGTAATAGAAAAACTTTTTAATTTTCGCGCGTTATGCGGCAGCGCCCCTCGGTCGGTTGGGTGGGAGGTGGTCTGCGTTTCGGCCTGGGATTCGCGCGTAACAGCATTCGGCTGGTATCCCATGGGCCACTTGATGGTGCAGTCATTGCACGTCAACGTCCAAAAAAAACCCATATATAACCATACCACCAACCGCCCTGACTATGGGTCTGTGCACGTATAATCGTGTCTCGGTAAGAACCATAGATCACGACTGGATGCGCCCTGATCCTTAGGCTGCACCAGATCCTACTACCCTTTGCTTACCAGAGTCTGACTTTTCTGCCGCGTGTACGATTTAAGGTAAGGTGGCCCGCACTATCTGGACTGATTACTTGGTATCTCGCCCTCTCCCTCAGCTCGCGTACACCATTCGTCCTATTTGCGGCCCAGAATCGCTGAGTTTTAGGAATATTTAATAAAAATTGTTTTTTTTTGTTTTAAATTCTGTTATTTTGTTCATGATTTTTTAAAAGTTAGTGCTTCTCCTCTTTTTGCCGTTGAATTCCGTTTTGTACCTTCATAAATCCATTTTATTTTTTCAATCTGTTACGAATACAAATTTTTGGTACTTTTTTGTAAGAAAAAAATGTTGCTTTCCTAGGAACGGAATTTAACGGCGAAATTCGGCATAAAAAGATTTGGTCAAACAGCTGCACCTAATCCGTTTATCCATCGGTTTTTACAAACGATACTTAAGTAATGTACGACGCCTTATTAATTTTCGTATTTAAAAACAGAAATTTAGCCTAAAGTATACCCCATAAAGTATATATATTCTTGACCATCAATAGCCGAGTCGATATACCTTTGTCTATCTGTCCATCTGACTTGATCTCAGAAGGTGGAGGAACTAGAGCAACCAAATTTTATATCCAGGCTCCTGTCATATCAAACTATTATAGTCAGGACGAACAAATTAAATTTCAGTGGCGCGCTTAGTTATTCTCCCCGTCTTTCTCAAAACACTCTTCGCGCACAGTGTACGCCATCTGGAGAGATAAAACGGCTGATGTTGGTATGAGAATAGAGAAAAAAATACGGATGCTAACAAAAATGTAAAGAAAAATGGATATAGATCAAATCTAATGTATAAAAGTCTCCAAAAAGGTTCGACCGATTTATATGAATTTTTATATATATATATATATATATATATATATATATATATATATATATATATATATACTTACTGAACACCGGGTATAAAAAGAAACACCGGTCCTGCCGCGACTTACAACGTCCCCCCTCATTTTTTAAATTGTTGGCTTATTAGTGAACATTTTTTAATAGGCTCTTCACAAAGAGATGTGAACCACGATTCATTCTACCACTATCCATCAAAAACAGCTGATGACAATAGCTAAATACAAGCATTTGCGCGGCCTTTTTTTTTTAACAACAAAATACTTTATTTATTTACTTATTTATTTGCTTTTCCTTAAAATTGCATCATATCCGTTCGAAATTGATTTTGGGTGCTGATCAGGTCCCGATCGAGTGCCTCCTGTCTATTTTGATGCTCCTGGAGTGCTGGAGCTGCAGGACCCATCAAAGCTGACCTTGATGGCTTCTATCCATACATATGAAAATCTCGTGTCACGGCTTCCAAACGGCTCAACCGATTCTTATGAAACTTGTGTTGTATATTAAGGTTCTGTAAATTGTATATAGGGTTCTGCGAATAGGTGGTAAAGTATTTTTCAACTTCATACCCATTATCTTTTAATATCGAGCACATGATATATCAAATAATGTGGCATATAAATGGGCAGCCCATGAAAATTGATCACTGTCATTTTCCACTGCCATTTGAAACACTTAACAGAGCACTGCCACTTTAACAAGAACTTAACATTAAGGCCAATCTCCAGCACTGCGGAAAATTACTGCCAGGAATCTGCTATTTATTTCGTTTGTGTGAAACGAAACTGAAACAGTGTGACCAATTAGCTAAATTATGTTGGTTTCGCTCTCATGAATCAGCTGTGTTCTGTAAACATAGCCCATTGTGAAAGTTCAATTGTAATTAAAAAAAAGACAAAAAAAGATATGAAGTTTGACAGTAATTTTTATACCCGGTACTCGAAGAGTAAAGGGGTATATTAGATTTGTGCAAAAAATTAATGTGTGTAACACCCAGAAGGAAGCGTTTCCGATCCCATAAAGTATATATATTCTTGATCAGCATCAATAGCCGAGTCGATATAGCTATGTCTGTCTGTCCGTCCGTCTGTCCGTCTGTCCGTCTGTCCGTCCGTCCGTCTTCATTAGCGCCTATAGCTCAAAGACCATAAAAGCTAGAGGAACATTATTTTGTATCCAGACTCCTGTCCTAACGCACTGTTACAAGTGTATTTCAAAATTTCGCCCCGCCCCCTTCCGCCCACTCCAAGGACGAAAATCTGTGGCATGCACAATTTTAAAGATACGAGAAAACTAAAAACGCAGAATCATAGATAATGAACTTATCTATCAGATTGTTGAATCTGGATTAGATCAGATGATAAATATAGCTACAATGAAGAAAACCATTTCGAAATGCATCGTTCCCTCTCGCTCTCTCTCACACACAGGGGTAGGCGCTATGCCTGATCGAATTTTTTGACGCCTAGTTCTCAGAGACTATAAGAGCTAGAACCACCAAACTTTCTATCCAAGCTCCTGTGATATCAAACCGAGACGAGTTTGTTTTAAAATTTGGCCACGCCCCCTTCCGCCCCCACAAAATATGAAAATTTACAATTTTGAAGATACGGGAAAACAAAAAACGCAGAATCATAGAAAATGACCATATCTATCAGAGTATTGAATTTGGATCAGATCGGATCATAAATATAGTCAGAAGGAACAAATGAAATTTCAGTGGCCTCCCAAGCGCAGACTGATTCCCTCTCTCTCTCGCACACAGCCGTGTATGTATATGTAGGAAGTAGATACAAACATGTAGAAATGGCAGATGTAAAAAATTTATGTAAACAAATATGGAAACATCTAATAGATCAAAATCTCCGAAAAGGTTCGACTTAAATTTTTTTTTTTTGGCTAAAATTAATTTTTGTCCTTTTGCGAACATGTAATAAATTACAACAAGCTCACATACATATATACTGACTGAGTACCGGGTATAAAGTAGAGCCGCGCAGACGCGGCTCATAACGTTCCCCCTCGTTAGTTTTCGCGATGCTGGATACCCGGCGGGTCCCTGGTCAAAATTGTAGATTTCTCTGTGGCAACCCCGTATAATTGAAAAATTCTACTACATCGTTTTTACCTTTATAATTTAATTTCCAAATTTCAATAATTTTTACTTAGAGTACAGAGGGTTATTTAAAAAATGCTCTACGTTTATTAAAAAGTCAATCAAACGTAGCTGACGATAATATTGCTGAAATAGTTGGATCGCCACATATGAGTAACATCCACGAAAGTTTGGATTGGCGGAGTAAAGGGTTCACAACCCCATCACAGAATCAACAAAGCTGTGGCTCATGCTATGCTTTCAGTATTGCTGAAAGCATTGAAGGACAGATTTTTAAACGCACTGGAAAAATATTGAACTTAAGCGAACAGCAAATTGTAGACTGCAGTGTGACTCATGGAAATCAAGGATGCATTGGAGGATCCTTACGGAACACTTTAAAATACTTACAGAGCACAGGCGGTTTAATGAGATCAGATGATTACAAATACGTTTCGAAGGTAATTTTTTATATTTTATAGTTATAGAATGTTGATGTCTAATTTCGGTCAAAACAAAAGTCGCTGTGCATAAAAGACATCATGTACTTTATGCTTTATATTCAAACTTATATCGGTATTTATTTTGCACCACCAACTGATTTCGCTTACCGGTGCCGTATAACTTTTCGCATATCGGCAAGGTAATGGCTACCTAAAAAGAAGAATCCCGGAATAATTTGGTTCTGAAAGCTGACTATTCCGCTTTCTGCTCTTACTATCTTCCTACCGGTGTGGCTTAGCTTACGTTTATAGAAATTATCGGTGATGCTAAGTTTGTTACAGCAGACATTTTTTATTACTTTTCTACTATGGCCTTCAAGAAGCCTTTGTGAGGCCGCTAGAGTAGCACCCTCACAAATAAAGTATATACAGTTACAGGCAGTTTCCGAGTTTCACTTTCACATACATTTTTACATTTACCTTTGAATTCACATAAATTGGCGCTCTTACGATCAAAATACGAACGATATTTTAATTTTAAACACTTTCCTCTGCGAAATGAAAAGTAAACGGGTTTTTATACAACAAAACGAATCTTAATTGCAAAAGGAAAAAAAAAGACTTATTGGTCCATTAAGATAAATTTGACACTATTACTATGGAAATTTAGATTGTGATTGTGTTTTAATTTTAATAATAATAATTTTTTGTAACCCAACCCTCCAATTTGACTCAGAAAAAATTGGTCAGGGCAAATTCACTTTTCGGATTCGCGGCTAAACAGCTACCAAACGAGGGGGAACGTTGTGAGCTGCGTCTACGGCTGCGGCTCTACTTTATACCCAGTACTCAGTCAGTATATATGTATGTGAGCTTACGATATATGTAATTTATTACATGTTCGCAAAAGGGACCTATTAAATTTTAGAAAAAAAGAAAAAAAAAAATTAAGTCAAACCCTTTCCATTTTTGTTTGCATTTGTTTTTTACATCTGTCTTCTCTACATTTCCACGTCTACATACGTCTTTACTACGAGAGAGTTTGGTTGCTCTAGCTTTTATAGTCTCTGAGAAATAGGCGCTCATGAAGACGGACAGACGGACGGACATACAGACATAGCCATATCGACTCGGTTACTGATGCTGATCAATAATATATAATTATGGGGTCGGAAACGCTTCCTTCTGGGTGTTACACCATTTTTTCAACAAATCTAATATACCACTTTACTCTTCGAGTATGCGCATAACAGAACAGTTTGCTGAAGGCTGAATGGAATCCCGCCAAATGTAATTAAAAATGTAAGTGCAATAAAAATGTAAGTGCAATAGTTAATTGTTTGACCATTAGCAAATTAATTTTCAATTTGCATGGTGTTAGAAATATTAAAGTTCGTCAGAAATATTAAATACACAAGTATTGCATCTCAGAAATCTTGATCTACGAAAATCTAGCACTCTCTGGCGTCGTTTTGTTTCAAAACAAAATAATGGGCATCAAAACAACCAGACCAGCTGTTTTTGTTTACCAGAATCGATGAGAAAATTAAGAATAGCGATAACAAGAAAATGTGAAGGAGCTCTTAAAATGAAAATTAAGTCAATTGGTTGAAAAAGTAAAACGCAAAACTAAATGAAACCCGGAACCTGCCTTATTATGTATGTATATATTCAAATGTCATGTATAGTATGGCTTATGCATAATTCTTCGACTAAAAAAAAATACATTTGTGTAATGTGTATTACAAAATATTGCGTATGCATAATTCTTCGACTGGACAGTACCAAAGAGATAGCGAGGAAGAAACGGTAACTAGGTCTGCGGCGACTGCCGATGCACAGTGTGACATCAGACGCAAAGAGGTGGCAAAAGTCAAACAATTTATGAGCGTTTTGGATAAAATGAATACACGCATCTACAAAAAATGTCCTAGAGCTTACAAAACTCATATTTTCAAGCTAATCACACTTTTATTTTAGGAGATATGAGCATTCAAAGTTGAAAATTATTTCAGTGTGCACAAATGTATTCAACTTTTTTTCAATTGCTGCATCTTTGAGGATGAATTAAAAGTAAACTACATTACGTATGATTCTGTTTTTAGTGTTTCTATTTAGGTACATTCATTGTTATTAGTAATCAATAAAAACCTTTTCTGTTGCATAATCAAGAAGAACGTATTTTCAAAACCATCAAATTTTTGAGCTGTTTTTCAACTTTGACCTGACTTTACAAAAAAAGTTCATCAAATTTGCCCGATATATTTTTTGTATACGTTCATTGAATATTCCTTTACCTATCTTCCAAATCCCTATATGCGATTTTGAGACGTTTGGCTTCTAGGGCGATTTAAGTGAGGCTGTCAAAAAAACGAGAATCAGCCAATTGTGTTGCGCGCAAGCGGACGGCAGCACAAAAGGGTGATCGCCGCTAATACTTTCGGGAGGGCGAACCGAAACCACAGATTCAAGATTACGGTACACGGCCGAAAGCTTGGCAAAGCTGGAGTGCGAAATATATCGGGCGATGGAGTCGAGAATGAAGAGCGGTCACTTAACAGAACCAGAAGCCCGGGCGGTCGATACCGCGCAAGGGCACTTGACAGAGCACGAGGAGACGGGACAGGTGATCCCGCACAAGACACTAAGCAGAGGATCAAGAAAAAGACCAGTCAATTTTTCAGGTGCTCGAGAATATTTAAGCAGTGAGACTATAAAAGTATCGAGGTTTGTGGAATCTTAGCCGTAGAAACGGGGCGCTGATGACAGACTTTGGTTAGCGAGGAAATAAAGAGAGATCTGATGCACCCTAGGGCCTACGGCGTATTCAATCCTCATTATACAAATAAACCTAAAGAATATATTTTGGAATTTATCTGCGTTCAGGGGGACAATACACATATTTAGATATCTCGACGTGCCGATATTTTCAAAGGGATCCACAGTTCTTATACGAATTACCTCCCGTTTTCCCCGCACTCAGACCTGAAACCCAAGCCTGCGTACCCAGACCCCAACAAGAATACCCAATTTCGTGAGGGTGTACTCTCTGGCTCGTACCGAGACACGCTTACACGTGCACAGATCAACGGTCAGGGCGTACTGTCTGGTCCGAGATACGCAGAGAATTTTGCGATTTCGAAGCCATTGGTGAATTTCCTGAGCGAAAAATTAAATTTAGTAATGAATAATGATCCGAACAAATCGACAACGAAATGTGGCCAACAATAGATACTGTGTTGACTAGATTCATTGAAAATATACAGTCAACAACTTTTGTATTATATTTAAGTTACAAAAAATCATGTTCAGACCTTAAAAGAAAAGTCGAAACATTTTATTCTTACAAATCGTATCCTTATATGTAATTAACAGCGAGGTATAAGGTACAAAATTGTATTTTATTATTATCGCTATACCCGCAGAACGGGTTCGTCGTTAATTTCATACGAGTATAAGTATTTTTAGACTGCATTAGATACATAAGTGGCTCCACTTGACTTGGGTTGTCGTATGTGTTAATAGGTTCACAGATTTGGCAGTCATAAATTACTTTCCTCACTTATATAGATCGGTTTTTTGTTTACATTAGTGAACGTGCACAGATTTCTTGTTCTTAAAATACAATAATTTGTTCATGCTTGAACAAATCAAAAATTAGTTTCATTGACTACGAAGAACAAGATGTAATTCGTGACCAATGAGATGAAAAGCAAATATGAATTCAGAATTGGATATAAGTCTGTTTTCCGCCTCATATATATATTTATACTAGCGTCCCGGTACGTGCTTCGCTAAGTGAAAAGTAAAATAATAATTAATGAATTGCAAGCTCTTTTAAAACTTAATCCAAAACATGTATAAACAATATTATTTGATTTTCAATTTTGAGCATAAATAAGCTAACGGCTGCAGTACCGACTCTGGAACAGGCAACATAAAGTTGGCTATGTGAAAATCATAAAAAAATACAAATGTAAAGTGTTTGCCCTTGGGCCTTGTTGATGGACATCGTAAATGATAAACGCACAGGATATTGCAATCATTTGAAATCAAATGGCAAATCGGTTGGAATCATAGGGATACGCGGTATAAAACAAACTTCTCCTTTTGACTTACCAGCTAAGATCGTGGCTTCAATCAAATTTGGCAATAACTTTTTCACTGCCAATCTGGTACTATTAAACATTCTTGATGAATTAATTTTTCGGAGAGAACCAATTTTCAGATTCAAGCAATGCGGTGGCATGCCAGCCAGTTCCAATGAATTTAAAAATTCAATCGGATAATTCATTGCCTCATCTTGATTCATAACACTGTCAATTGATTTATATGTCATGACTACACTTGGAATTTTCGTTTTAAAAATTAATGGCATTGATATCAATTTTCTTCGGTGCTAAAATGGCGCGTTCTCTCAACCAATCATGATTTCTGTAATTCTAAAGAATATTCGGAAAAACACATTCAATCAAGTCATCTATCGATTGCACAATTCTACAAAAAATGTTCGGTACAGCGATCAATCCGTTGGTACTATCGATTTTTATCACCGATTTCTAACAATTGTTTTGAAAACTCATGGGCAGAGGGATAATTTTGTAGGTGAATACGCATATAAATGTTCATTGTACATATCTCCAAAGAACTGATAACTTCAAACATGCATTTATTTCATCAGCAGGAGTTGATCGAGGAATGACAGGCAATGTTTGACGGAAATCCCCTGACAGTAATATCAAAGCACCACCAAAAAGCTGTTGATTACCACGTAAATCTTGCATTGTTCGATTAAATGCTTCTAGTGATTTTTTATTCGCCATTATACATTCATCCCATAAAATAATAGACGTTAATCGCGGATTTTTTGCCATAGCAGAATTTCTCGAAATATTTAAAGTTGGAATTTCAATCACCTGTACATTTAATGGAAATTTTAATAATATAGCAGCGATTTCCGAAAATGCAAGTGCCAATGCAATTTTTTTTTCCGATCGAATAGTCGTTAAAATCCATGAAATAACGAACGTTTTGCCTGTACCACCAGATGCATCCAAGAAATATAATCCATCTGCATTATTGGAAACAGCTTGCATGATTGTGACATATACATGATTTTGCTGAATATTCAATTTGGTTATATTCGATTGTTCAAATAAACGCAAATCCTTAGAATTGAATACCTGCTCACATTGCACTTCACGATCAAACAAATCATGCATATGACGATTTGGTGCGGTCATACCAAATTGCGCTAATGCTATCGTTAGACAAATATCTTCAATTATTATCAAAGCTTCGTTGCACATTTCTAAGGTAATCAACAAATCAGGATTTCTTGCATGATGACGCATACAAATTGAAATATCTTATGCCATATAATTTTTATTTTTGTTCCATAATTCAAGTGGATTGGATGGCATACATGTTGATTTGAGCTGAAGTAGATGCATCATGAAGTGTTGAATTTAAATGATCATCATCCTCCAACAAATGCAAGAGTTGACATGCTTCACAATATATTTGACTGTTCTCAATTCTTGAAATGATTTTTGCCCATTGCGCTCTTTGCACATGGTTCTCGAGGTTCTGCAGGTGGTGGTCTTAATAGATCTGTTCTCGGTTTGTAGAGCGGCCTGCTTCTCTTGATCAATTTGTAACGTTCTAAGGGAGATAGGCACGTTTTCGATTCTTTCGTTCGCCAGCCCGACGCCTTCCTTAGCTAGAACGTCCGCAGCCTCGTTTCCTTCGATGCCCTGGTGGCTGGGAACCCAGTAGATTCGCACTGACTTAGTCGTGCATAGTGAGTCTTAGCGCCTCCCTGCTTGCCAGGACATTTCTGGAACTAATTGCGAACGACTGCATGGATTTTATCGCCGCTTGGCTATCAACGAATATCTTCACCTTGTTGTGTGGTCGCTTTGTAAGCTGAGCGAACTCTGCTGCCTTCTTGATGGCGAAAACTTCCGCCTGGAATATGCTGCATTGGTCCGGCAGCTTATATGGCACCCTTATTTCGGGGTTTGTGCAATATAAAACCCGCTCCTACTCCTTCGTCCATCTTGGAGCCGTCTGTATATAAATTGAGGTGTTGAGTCTGGTCTCGTCCTTGCTATCCAGTACTGTGCCGAGGTATTTAACCTGTGTTTTCGGGGTTAGCCTCGTTTGGTTGATTTTTGGGGGGATTGTGCATATTTTTTATTGTTTAGAGCTTTCTCGATGGTAGCTACTAGCGAGTGTCTCCACCAATTTCTCTTTGGTATAAGTATGCTGGTTGGTAGACATCCTTCCTGATGTGTCCATTCACAATTTTTTCAAGTGTTTTTAGCATAAAAGAGGTATGGCTTATCGGTCTGTAGCCCTTGAAACTAACATGGCTGCACTTTCCTGCCTTTGGGAGGAAGACAACTCTTGCTGTTTTCCATTGGTTAGGGATATAGCCTATGTTTAAACATGCCAAGTATATTACGAAAAGCCATAGGATGATCGCCTCTTTGGTCGCTTGCAGCATGGCTGGCAATATTCCGTGCAGTCCAGGTGCTTTTATGCCCGCAAAGGAGTCTATAGCCCATTGGATTTTCTTGTGGGTTATTAGATCTGTCGGGGGATTTTATTCCTCGGTAGCTAGGTCCTGTTGCGTTTCGGCATCAGTGCCCTCGGTGCATCCCGGGAAGTGGGCCTCCATTAGTGCTCTCAGAGCTTCTTCGCTGCCCTCTGACCACTGTCCGTTTTTTTAATTTGAGCTGATTCTGTATGGTGTACTGCTTCGAGAGCAGCTTCCTGAGGCTTGTTGTTTCAAGCACTTTCTCGATATTCGAGCAGAGGTTCCTCCACGAGCTACATTGTGCCTTGCGTATTTCCTTCTTGTAGTCTCTTAATAGCGTTTTGTATTCCTCGTTGATGATCTCCTCGTTCGCTATTCTGGCGAGTCTGAAGAGTTCCCTGAGGTTATTTCCTTGTAGAGAGAGTAGAGAGATAACCTTTCCAAGGTTAGATATAGCACGTTGGACGAGGTGGGACCTACGTAGGTGTATTCCTTCCCACGTTTTCTACATCTATGTTAGTTGATAGTATAAAGTCTAGGAGCGACTTACCTCGGTCGTTGATATCGGGGCTTCCCCACACACTTTGGTGGGCATTGGCGTCCGTACCAATGAAGAGTTGTTGGTCTTTGGAGTTGGCTTCTTCCACCAGACTCCTTGGCTCTTCAGGTGCGGGCCTGTCGTGTGCCGTGTAGCTAACAGAAGGCGCTTCTACTCACTCTCCAGCATCACTACTGTCAGGTCGTCTGTGCTGTAATGAGACATAAGGTAAGCGTGGATTCCATTTCGTACTAGTACGACGGTTCTATTCCTGCTTACCGATGTTGGGTAGAACGAGTTATAGTTTGCGACCTGACGCAATCCAGGGCTCCTGTACCAAACCTATGTCAGCGGTCCCTTGCTCCATTTCAATGTGGAGCTCCGACGAATCTACCTTGCTTTAATGCAAGTTGAGTTGCAGTCACCGTCCTCATCTTCCTGAGAGTCCTCTAGCGCCAGACCCTTGGCGGCCTCCACGATGGTGTCCAGACCGAGGTCCATTCTCCACCTCGCCAGCCTAAATGATGTGTGTGTCTGTGTCTCCAGAGTGGCGCTCCTTGATGCGCAGGTACACACTGCCCATGACCCCCGCCATTTTCCCGTATCTGGGGTACAGGATGTCCTCTGCGTCTTTCGTGATCTGGAGGATCGCATGCTGGCCCTCTTGTTGGGTAGTGGGCTACCAGCGTGCAGTACCTTCCAGTCCAGTCCTTCCTATTGGTTAGTCAGGATTCTGCCGCTGAAGGAGCTTCAGCGCACGGTCTTGTTGGATGGCGACGGGGAAGAGTACATTCGCCTTTAGTTTTAACGGGATTAGCTCCCTGTCCACCACCTCCAGCTTGGCCCCATCCCACAACGCCTCCAGTTGGCAGACCGTCTGCCTCAGCCACCTCAGCGTCGGGTCGTCATTGCACTTCATTAGTTTGACCCCATTCAGCCACCCAGCACCATCGAAAGTGGGCATGGGCGCTGTTGGGTCTTCCTCCATCCGTGCAAACAGGGAGTTGACGAGCCGCGCGTGGACCAGTTTCCACTGCGCCGCCGTCATCTTCCAGTTCTCATCACGTCTGTCGATGAGAGCTACAATCAGGTGTCTCCTGGACACATCACTGATCTTCGAAGCTCTGACCGACCTCTGCTTCGTTGTTTTCGGTGTAAGTGGTGGTGGTTCCGCTCTCTTGGGCCCGCGTTGCCGCTTGCCCGCCGGGGTGGCGGTATAGTCGGTCGAGCGCTGCCTCTTGGTAGCTAGCAACTCCTCCACCTTGTTAGCGTCTTCGCTAGTCGAAGCCTTCATCTGTCGCAACCGTGCGTAGTATCTGCGGCCCTTCTCCACCTTTAGCTCGGCCCAAGCTAGCTTGGTTTTCTCCTCCGGGGAGATATCCGCATTGCCTTGGAGCCTGCTACAAATCTTCAGGGCCGCCTTGTATTGAGTTTTTGCTCTAATGCCCTTCGCCGAACGCTTCGGCCCTTCCCTGCGCGGTGAGCTGGAACCTGGTTCAGGCAAACCTGCTTTGCTGATGGATAGCACGCTCTCCAGGTCCGAGTCTGTCTCGACTACAGCACCTGCGTGGCTCATCCTACAGCGAGTTTTTCCGGCAGTAAAATTACAACTAACGTGACCTGCTCCAGCAACGTCGGAGGTGCGACCGCTGGCGACACGCAGAGAGGACGCTGATTCATTGCCTTAGCTAGACACTGCATTGCCTCGGACAGAGCAAGCGACAATGCATTACCCTTGTCCGGGATAATGCAGTGCCCATTGCCCAGCCAACACCCTCAACCCAATACCTTTGTTTCATTAAAAAAACACGGCCATTCTCAAGATGCACAGCCAAGTGAACAACCACAGGATGTCTTGGGTTCATTGGAAACGAGATAATCCTCCAGGCAGCTTCATTACTACTAATATAGCGCCCCATTTGATACTTAGTAATTTATCAACGATGTACTGATGATATCTTACCAAATCTCAAGATATAATTTTGTTCTTGTGGACGAACCATCGTAGTAGTTGCCGTTTATCTATATCAATGATTGCTCCTATCTGTTGTAAAATGACGATCCTTATTAAACTCTGAACATTTTCAGGCGTGTCTCTGCCTGCACCGTGTGAGACTGCCCGATGATCTTTATTTGTACTGGTTCTTTGGCTGGTTGTCTTTTCCTTGGGTACTAACTCTGGTCTTATGAATGAAAACGTCGACCCTGTCATCAGGGACCCTGATAGACGACATCAATTTGATACTTTTCTCCGCTTTTAAATTAACTACTTTATACGGCAAGGTCGAGCGATCTCCTCTTCCTCCTAAATATCTTGTGCTTTGTTCGAGGCTACTTGGAGAAAATATTCATCATCCTCTACTACGTACCGTACGACTGCCGGGTATTATTCGAGTTTTATGACTGCCCCGAATTGTTTGACAGCCTAGACATCCTCGTTTTCCCGCTCCTATATGTTTGTTGTGGTTCCTGAATCGCTAGTTGCTCCTGGCGATTATTCTAGTCACACTGTCTACCGCTGGCTGTTTCCCCATCTGGAAATATTATTTTGGTGATTCCGATACGAACCTCTCATGTACCCTGCCGCGTTGCCCTGATTGTAGCTGCCTGGCCTAAAATAGTTTCCCCCTATTGGGTAGACGTACCCGAAACCTGGCCATCCACTCATATCGGGCATTGGACACGGCATACCCAATGGTGATTGTGGGTTTCCCCCCATTGGTATTGCGGCCATAAGCCGGCTTCGCTGTGCACCGCCGGTATTTACCCTTCCTGTTTCTTTGGGCCTTGTACTGATGTAACCTCATTTTCCTTTTTCTGAACCAGCATTGCCGTTTTGGCCTTTCCTTCCTGTTCTGATTCCTCCGCTACATACATTCCTTTCTCTGCGTGCTAGCTCATAAGGCTTTGCAATGTCCGTTATATTCATATTCCAAATAGTCACGCCTATCGGCCCCTTCAGTGCCGATATGAACACATTTAGTGCCATCTCCTCGTACCATTTGACTTTCTCCTTCCTCAACAGCGCATTCGGTTTCTTTGCCTTATATGCGCTGACAAGTGCCCTCCTCAACTCTAGTATAGTTGAGTAAAAGGTTTTCCCCTTTAGATTTTTCCCTTTGATATGGTTCAACTCCATAATAAAATCTTGTTCTGCCCTCTTCTCTCTGAAGTGGGACGTCAATTGACCCTTAATGTCCCAATTCAACTCCACTTCTTCTAGACTCTATCCGCTTCCCCTACTATCTTGCTCCTCACTGCCCTGACGGCTATGGCCTATTATCGAACTTCTTCTCCTTTGATAGCACTACTCAAAACGGCATTTCCGCTGTGTCTAAAAATGGATATCTGATAGATTCGGCGATTTAAACATTTTAAAGCAATTATGGTTTTTTTGGCAGTTTTTTTTAAGTTTTTAAATCTGTTTTTTTTTTGTTGTGCTTTTTTCAGAGGTGTTGCTTCTTTGGTTACTTTGGTTACTTAAGTATTACATTACATCTGGTATTCTGTATCTATATTGAACTTTGCAGTTCTGAATATCTGATAAATGTCTGGAAGTTATGAAGCTTTCAAATTTGATCATTTTTTGCGGTATTTTTTCAGACATTTTGACTTTGAAAACTCAGGAAAAATGAAAAATATGGTTTTAGATGGGTACATTAATAAGGCTTCATTTAAAGTATCGTCTGTAAGAATCTATGGATAAACGGCTGATGCGGAGCCGTTTGTCCAAAAAGACTACAACCGCATTTCACCTGAAAAATACCGCTCAGTACGTTGCTGGCCCATCTGCCAAAATGGGGTCACAAGAAAACAGAAGGACTGGCTATTTTGGTTTTGCCGATTTCTAGGTAAGGATATATATGGTATGGTAGGTATGGATATATACCCTACCTGATCATGTTAATTTGGGCTGTAAATGGTGTGGACAGTTACTTTTATTCCTTATACATATGCCTTGGTGTGGATAAATATACATAAATACCTGTTATGGTCAAACATTCATATTTTCCTTCACAAGTGCTGGTCCCGCACAAAATAGACCTTTGTCGCTTCTACCTATTCATAGAAAAGGATATAAACATCTATACCTATAGTATCCCTGTCTCAGTGTAGTTCTGACTTCCATCAGAATACGATCGTGTGTGTTCAAAAAAATGTACTTGTTTCTAATAGAAAGCAATTGAAATGGATAACTCAAGCCGTTAATTTTCAAGTGTTTACGAAGCAGACTCATTTTGCTACATATGTGGAAAGTATATGACCAGCAAGAGTATATGACCTCAAGCCTTTAATTTTCAAGTGTTTACAAAGCAGACTCATTTTGCTACATATGCGGAAAGTATATGACCAGCAAGAAAAAAAAATTCGTTTGTACGGAAAAGTTGTATGAAGAGAATTTTAAAATCAAGCCGAACAGCTTAGGCGAAGAGTGAGCACCAAGCTGTATATGCAAAATGTGTAAATTGTATTTAATAGCATTTAATAAAAACGAAAAGTAAGTAACCCTAATCCACAAGCTATTAAGTTAACAAATAATTACTTTTTTACTTTCAATTTTTTTTTTTAGTAAACAATTAAAACGCGGGTGAACGTTGTGAGCCTGGTCGCGGCTCTACTTTATACCCGGTACTCAGTCAGTATATATGTATGTGAGCTTGTTGTAATTTATTACATGTTCGCAAAAGGGATAAATTAAATTTTAGCCAAAAAATAAAAAAAATGAAGTCGAACCTCTTCGGAGATTTTTATATATTAGATTTTTCAATTTTTGTTTGAATACGTTTTTTACATCTGTTTTTTCTACATGTCTAAATCTATTTACTACATATACATACACGGATGTGTGCGAGAGAGAGAGGGAATGAGTCTGCGCTTGGAAGGCCACTGAAATTTAATTTGTTCCTTCTGGCTATTCAACATTCTAATAGATATAATCATCTTCAAAAATGTGGATTCCACAGATTTTCGTTCTTTGTGGGGGCGGAAGGGGGCGTGGCCAAATTTCGAAACAAACTCGTCTCGGTTTGGTATCATAGGAACTTGGATACAACGTGTGGTGGATCTAGCTCTTAAAGTCTTTGAGATCTAGGCGTCAAAAAATTTGATCAGGCATAGCGCCCACCCCTGTGTGTGAGAGAGAGCGAGAGTTAACGATGCATTTCGAAATGGTTTTCTTCATTGTGGCTATATGTATCTTCTGATATGATTTAGATTCAACACTCTGATAGATATCGTCATTGTCTATGATTCTGCGTTTTTAGTTTTCTCGTATCTTTAAAATTGTGCATGCCACAGATTTTCGTCCTTTGAGTGGCTATTGATGCTGATCAAGTATATATGTATATACTTTATTGTGTCGGAAACACCTTCTGGGTGTTACACACATCCATTTTTTCAACAAATCTAATATACCCCTATACTCTTTGAGTACCGGGTATAATTATGATATCCAATGCTGTGGAGAAAAGCAGAGATTCACGGCTTTGAATGTTTCTTTTGGTTGTTCAAAATAACTTGAATTGGGAAAAACATGGAATGGGTCTACCGAAACAAGTTTAAAAAAAAACAAATGGCCACGATTCGGCAACAGTTGCTAGAAGAGGAGGAATACAATGTTAAAGGAACAAATGTTAAAACTTCAGGACGAAGCATCAAAACAACCGCTTACTAGAAATAAGACAGAAGACGCCCAGAAAATGTTGGATACAATCAAGAATGCTATTGAAGCAAATCACGAGAAAATAACAAAAAACGGTATCGGGAAGGAGGAATATTTCGAATAAATAAATACATGAAACTTAAAAGACAACTTAATTGTGAGAAGGGTGTGATCTTAAAAAGAAACATCTTAGACTAAAGGCACTACAGGAGAAATTTAATAGCCCGGCTCATCTACCGGAAAAACCGTAAGTTTCGAAGACACATTTTTAGACGTCACCTTAAACCAATCTGTAAGTCAGAAAGATACTTCTCAGACCAGTAGACAAGCAGAGGAACTACTACGCCTTTGCAACGGCATACACGGTGATATAAGCAACAAAATGTATCAAGTGATCAACCAATACGATATCGATTGTCTGGAGGATACATTATCCAAAATGAGAAGACTTTATATTTAATCGCAGAATCTCTCAGAAGACGTCACAAAAATGTATCGCACGGCATACACGGAATGTGGGAAAAAATTAGAAATATTAAAAAACCAATTAAAAATGGAATCTAATCGGATCGATAACGATTTTAAATGCCAAGAAGAATTCGAGAAGGTAAAAATACCAACGTTCGATGGAGACGTAAAGGAATGGACGGCATTAAAGAGATGATACATGATCAACAGAGAATACACATCACGGAAAAAAAAATGCGGCTGAAAGATGCGTTAAGAGGTGAAGCAGACCGTCTAATCCAGGGGTGCCCAGGCCTATGCTCTTGGGCTCGCTTTGTTTTTGCTTTTACTCTTGGGATAGGAACTCACAGAACGTATACATGAACGGCACCAAGAATAAAAAAACCCAACACATGCAAAAATTATGTGTGTGTATGCTATGCGTGGAACCGAAACCGTTTCTGTTTGCTTGTGTGGGTCGTCGTTGCTCGCGAACGCAAACTGACCAACAACAATTTCGATGCTTTTGTTGTTTTCTTACTCATTTTGCTTCTGCCTTATCTTCGAGCTTGCACTGAAAAAAACATTTTTGTGTTCAACCCGCCGGCAAAATGTTTAAAAGCGCATGTTTGAGTACATTTTTTTTCGCTCAAAACTATTGTTGCGAACAGCAGTGCCTTATATATCCTACAAAATTGATTTTGAATACAAAATTTAATCATTTGGTAAACCTTTTTTTTTCAAATTAGCGTCTGCGCCGCGGCTCTACTTTATACCCGGTACTCAGTCAGTATATATGTATGTGAGCCTGTTGAAATTTATTACATGTTCGAAAAAGGAAAAAATTTAATTTTAGCCAAAAAAAAAACAATTTAAGTCGAATCTTTTCGGAGATTTTTATCTATTAGATGTTTCCATATTTGTTTACATACATTTTTTACATCTGCCATTTCTACATGTTTTTATCTACTTCCTACATATACATACACGGCTGTGTGCGAGAGAGAAAGGGAATCAGTCTGCGCTTGGGAGGCCACTGAAATTTCATTTGTTCCTTCTGACTATATTTATGATCCCATCTGATCCAAATTCAAAACTCTGATAGATATAGTAATTATACCCGGTACTCGAAGAGTAAAGGGGTATATTAGATTTGTGCAAAAAATTAATGTGTGTAACACCCAGAAGGCAGCGTTTGCGACCCCATAAAGTATATATATTCTTGATCAGCATCAATAGCCGAGTCGATATAGCTATGTCTGTCTGTCCGTCCGTCCGTCTGTCCGTCCGTCCGTCTGTCCGTCTGTCCGTCTTCATTAGCGCCTATAGCTCAAAGACCATAAAAGCTAGAGGAACACAATTTTGTATCCAGACTCCTGTCCTATCGCACTGTTACAAGTGTATTTCAAAATTTCGCCCCGCCCCCTTCCACCCACTCCAAGGACGAAAATCTGTGGCATGCACAATTTTAAAGATACGGGAAAACCAAAAACGCAGAATCATAGAGAATGAGCATATCTATCAGATTGTTGAATCTGGATCAGATCAGATGATAAATATAGCTACAATGAAGAAAACCATTTCGAAATGCATCGTTCCCTCTCGCTCTCTCTCACACACAGGGGTAGGCGCTATGCCTGATCGAATTTTTTGACGCCTAGTTCTCAGAGACTATAAGAGCTAGATCAACCAAACTTTCTATCCAAGGTCCTGTTATATCAAACCGAGACGAGTTTGTTTTAAAATTCGGCCACGCCCCCTTCCGCCCCCACAAAAGATGAAAATCTACAATTTTGAAGATACAGGAAAACCAAAAACGCAGAATTATAGAAAATGACTATATCTATCAGAGTATTGAATTTGGATCAGATCGGATTATAAATATAGTCAGAAGGAACAAATGAAATTTCAGTGGCCTCCCAAGCGCAGACTGATTCCCTCTCTCTCTCGCACACAGCCGTGTATGTATATGTAGGAAGTAGATAAAGACATGTAGAAAAGGCAGATGTAAAACAAGTATGTAAACAAATATGGAAACATCTAATATATAAAAATCTCCGAAAAGGTTGACTTAATTATTTTTGTTTGTCTTTTTTGGCTAAAACTAAATTTATCCCTTTTGCGAACATGTAATAATGTAATTTATTACAAGCTCACATACATATATACTGACTGAGTACCGGGTATAAAGTAGAGCCGCGGCGTAGACGCGGCTCACAACGTTCCCCCTCGTTTTCTATGATTCTGCGTTTTTGGTTTTCCCCTATCTTCAAAATTGTAGATTTTCATCTTTTGTGAGGGCGGAAGGGGGCGTGGCCAAATTTTGAAACAAACTCGTCTCGGTTTGATATGACAGGAGCTTGGATAGAAAGTTTGGTGGTTCTACCTCTTATAGTCTCTGAGAACTAGGCGTCAAAAAATTCGATCAGGCATAGCGCCTACCCCTATGTGTGAGAGAGAGCGAGAGGGAACGATGCATTTCAAAATGGTTTTCTTCATTGTAGCTATATTTATCATCTGATCTGATCCAGATTCAACAATAGATATGCTCATTCTCTATGATTCTGCGTTTTTAGTTTTCTCGTATCTTTAAAATTGTGCATGCCACAGATTTTCGTCCTTGGAGTGGGTGGAAGGGGGCGGGGCGAAAATTTGAAATACACTTGTAACAGTGCGATAGGACAGGAGTCTGGATCCAAAATTGTGTTCCTCTAGCTTTTATGGTCTTTGAGCTATAGGCGCTAATGAAGACGGACAGACGGACAGACGGACGGACAGACAGACATAGCTATATCGACTCGGCTATTGATGCTGATCAAGAATATATATACTTTATAGGGTCGGAAACGCTTCCTTCTGGGTGTTACACACATCCACTTTTTGCACAAATCTAATATACCCCTTTACTCTTCGAGTACCGGGTATAAAAATCGTTCGCCTCTTGGTATTAGTGTTTTTCTTTGTAAGTGTTGGTGATTGCTCTTCCGTATGCTGGCTCTGGGCACCCCTGGTCTAATCCAACATTTGCAAATATCGGCCGCCAACTATGAAGTAACTTGGTCGACGCTCAAACAGAGGTACGAAAATAGCAGGATTCACAGCGCAATAGGACAGATTTCTGGACCAACCAGGAATTAACAGCAACAATGCCAGTTGCAATGTAAGACAGTTGCTAAATAGAACCAATCCATGCATAAATATCATTAAAGCATTAGGCATAATAATAAATGAGGAAGATCCCTTTATCGCAAAAATAATAATCCAAAAGCTCGATAATGAAGGAATGCGACACTTTGAGCAAGCCATTCAAAAACCCAGAGAAATTCAAAAGTTATCAGATGTGCTCGATTTTTTGAAACAGCAGTATCAAACACTAACAGCAATAGCAGGAAACAATCATGCTACCAGAGGAGGAAAGACATATCAAAAGCAGATAACACACGTCTACTCAAAAATGACAAAATGTAAGTGTTGCAACTATGAAGGTTATGTTATCTCGGAGTGCCGGAAATTCAAACGGTTCACACCAGAAAACCGATTGCTATGGGAAAAAGACCAAAGGCTGTGCTTTATATGTTTAAAGTACAATAGAATCCAGCAGTGCTACGAAAAATACAAAACATTTTGAAAATGCTACCAATATCAAACGAAATGTTGCATATTGAATTCAAAGAAACCCCAGAAAATACTACGACAATGGCGTCCAAGATTGTATCAACAGTAATCCTGGCAACAGAAAAAATAAGAGCAAAGGCTGCCAACGGAGAGTACATGCTATTAAGAGTATTAATCGACCAAGGATCTCAGGAATCTTCGATATCAGAGGAAGCCGCTCAGCTGCTAGGACTTCCTCGTCAAACAGTCGTCACTAAAATACATGGACTCAGCGAAACGCTAGTTGGTGAGTCAAAACACAAAATCAGAGTCGAGATAACGCCACGATTCTTTCGCAATCATAAAGAAGAAGTAGAGGCTGCCGTCTTGTCATCTCTAACCAGTGCGCAACCAGGGAAATCGTTCCAATACGAAATGGAAAAATTTTCATCTGGCTGATCCATTATTCAATAAATCGGACAGAATCGATTTATTGTTGGGAGGAGAAGTATTTGGAAGGATTCTCGAAAACGGGGTTGTCAAGATTGATGGCAGCCTTGGA
Organism: Drosophila helvetica; assembly: GCA_963969585.1. NCBI lineage: Eukaryota > Metazoa > Arthropoda > Insecta > Diptera > Drosophilidae > Drosophila > Drosophila helvetica. The sequence continues at coordinate 36,649,423 of OZ018402.1, read as the reverse complement.
CAATATACTAAATTTGGTTGGATCATATCAGGCATAGTGAATATACCCAAGACTAAGACATTTACGTCGGCAGTCACTACTTTGGAGCGATTTTGGGAGCCGGAAGAGGCCGAAGATTAAGACGCTAGTACAGAAGAGATGGAAAAAACTATGGAAGGATACAAAAACTCCGTCAAACGTGACGAAAATGTACGATTTATAGTAAAGGTACCACTCAAGGACGACAAGGAATAGGGCGAATCACGTAAACTAAAATGGAACGCAAACTTAAAAGGCAAGACGAAGGATCTCGGTCACATGGCTACAGTTAATGGTGGATCGATGGGAAAATGTTATCTTCCCCATCAAGCGGACATCAGAGAGGGAAGTGCTATTACAAAATTGAGAGTCGTCTTCGATGCATCTGCAAAATAATTAAACGGGAGAAGTCTGAATGATTTAATGATACTGGGCCAAGGTTGCAAAAAGACATTTTCGACATCATCATCAAATGGAGAACGTGAAATATTGTATTAGCTGCCGATGTGCAAAAAATGTACAGACAGATACAAACTTCCAAAGAAGACCAACCGTACCATAGAGGAGTATGAATCATAAACAGTTACGTATGGGCCATCGTCAACACCGTATTTAGCTTTTCGAACGTCAATGGAGATAAGTAATTACACACTGGACCCCAATTTGCGAAACATCATCAAATATGATTTTTACATGGATGATTTAATGACAGGAGCGGATACAATTGAGGAAGCAAAAAATATACAAAGAACGATTGCACCAGTGTTCAGTGCATTCGGATTTCATCTTCGGAAATGGAAATTTACTCTACAATGGAGAATGAAGTCGTAGAAATAAACGACAAAGAAACAGTTAAAACATTGGGACTACATTGGCAGCCAAAAGAAGACAACTTTAACTTTGAAGTCAACATGAGCACTGCGAAGACTTGAACAAAAAGATCAGTTCTCACCCAAGTAGCACGCATTTTTGACCCAATTAGATGGTTGTCTCAAGTCACAGTCATCGCAAAACTCTACGTGCAGAAACTCTGGCTACTGAAAGTTACATGGGACGAAGAATTATCTAACGACCTTGCAGACGAATGGAAAACCTTTTCAGAAGGCATGGACATGGCATAGGATGGATAGGTACTCATCTCAACTGTCATGTGGAAATGCATGGATTCGGTGACGCGTCAGAAAAAGCATATGCAGCAGTTATTTACATAAAGACACCCTACACTATAAAGCTTCTGACAAAAAAAAAAAAACAAAAGTAATTCCAGTAAAAAATAGGAAGGCGTTACCCAAACTGCAACTGTGCGCCGCTCATTTGCTAGCCAAGTTAATGAACCGTGCATCAGAATCGATACCTCAGGCTACTGCAATGTACGCATGGAGTGACTCCACTATTACTTGAGCATGGATTCGCGAAAGTAAGAAAAAAGATAAGTTCATAAGAACCGATTGCACCAGTGTTCAGTGCATTCGGATTTCATCTTCGGAAATGGAAATTTACTCTACAATGGAGAATGAAGTCGTAGAAATAAACGACAAAGAAACAGTTAAGACACTGTGACTACATTGGCAGCCAGGAGAAGACAACTTTAAATTTGAAGTCAAAATGAGCATTGCGAATACTTGTACAAAAAGATCCGTTTTGACCCAATTGGATGGCTGTCTCCAGTCCCAGGCATCGCAAAACTCTATGTGCAGAAACTCTAGCTACTGAAAGTAACCTGGGACGAAGAATTATCCATGCGTCAGAAAAAGCATATGCAGCAGTACTTTACATAAAGACACCATACACTATAAAGCGTCTGACGGAAAAAAAAGTAATTCCAGTAAAAAATAGGAAGACGTTACCCAAACTGCAACTGTACGCCGCTCATTTGCTAGCCAAGTTAATGAACCGTGCATCAGAATCGATACCTCAGGCTACTGCAATGTACGCTTGGAGGGACTCAACTATTACTTGAGCATGGATTCGCGAAAGTAAGAAAAAAGATAAGTTCATAAGAAAGAGAGTAGACGAAATAAAAACCTACGTGCCACTATCAATATGGCATCATGCTAGCACAAAAGACAATTCCGCAGACAGTGCATCGCGAGGTATCTCTCCAGCCAAATTACAAGATCTTAGTAATTAATGGAACTGCCCAAATTGGTTTATGTTGCCAAAAGACCAATGGCCAATAACCTCAAACAAACAGACTGAGCATAAGTCTACATTTATACATCTTAAAAATTAAGGAGAGTTTATAAATGAGCTCGTATCACGCTATTTGAGTTGGCTTAAACTACAGAGAGTAGTAGCATAAATTAAGCATTTTTACCACAGAGGAAGTACCTTACCGCGATATTTGACTGCAATACAACTACAATCTGCGAGAATGCTCATTATCAGATTATACCAAAAAAAAGCAGTTTCAAGCCGAAATTCAGCAGCTCGAAAAAGGAAAAATGGTCAAAAACGCCAGCAGGATCAGTAACCTCTATCCATTCCTGGATAAAGATGGTTTACTTAGAGTAGGTGGACGGTTAACTAAGTCTTACCTTCCATTTAACACAAAACATCCAATCATACTTATGAAGTCTCATCTAACTGGGCTCATAATTAAAAAATGTCATCATGCAAACCTTCATGGAGGGAATCAGTTGATACCGTCAGGAAGCAGCTAAACAAATTATGGGAAACCTTCCGAACGGGCCGAATAACGATCTCCAGTCCCCTTACACACACAGGAGTGGATTATGCAGGACCATTTCATTTAAGATGTTCCAAAGAAAGAGGCCAGAGGTCGTTGAAGGAATATGTAGCAGTATTTATATGCTCTGCTACTAAGGTGATTCAGTTGGAAGCTGTCAGTGATATGACAATGGAAGCATTCTTAGCAGCACTGAGACAGTTAATTGTCTCACGCACGGCGAGGGAAATGTGCTCACCTATTTTCGGATAATGGAAAAACTTTGAGGGATCCAACCGATGTTTAGACTCAGATTTAAAAAAGCGATTAAAAGGAATAGTGACATTGCTCCAATACTAGCCAATTAAAACACAACATGTCATTTTTTCCTTCGTCAGGACCACACTTTGGCGGAATTTGGGAAGAAGGCGTAAAATCAATTAAATATCATTTAAAAAGGACCATCGAAGAAGTCAAACTCACATTTGACGAAATGAAACCAGTACTAGCCCAGATTGAAGCAGTACTAAACTCTCGCCCACTTTATACGTCAAGTGAAATTAATGGCGAAGATGTTTTAACCCCAGGGCATTTCCTTATTAGAAAACCAATGTTGTCAATACCAGTTCCAGAAGAAGATGTGGCTATAACATCTCTTAATAAGTGGAAACTAGTTCAAAAGCTTCAAAGAAATTTTTGGAAACGATGGAAGGAGGACTATCTGCACACGCTTCAACAAAGAAATAAGTGGAAACAGCCTGAGGAAAACCTACAGGACGGAGAAATCGTTCTTTATTACGAACAAAGACACTCAACCGTCGAAATGGCAACTAGGTAGAAAATCACAAACGCAATCAGGCAACAACGGTCGAGTACGAGTTGTATCGCTAGATTTAGAGAAAACTACGATCAAGCGACCAATACATAAGGTCTGTCCTCTTGTTAAAATCAAGGAATATACAGAAAACGCTGACCAAAAAACAGTAAACGAAACAGGTCTTACTACCTTAAAGCCTAAGGAATTCAACCTATGGGAAACAATACTCTGCTTACTGATGATACTGCCGATATTGCTAGCAACACCCATTAACGTCACAAATGGAATAATACACGAAATGTCGGATAAGGCAGCAGTATATCTAGATCCCCTGGGCTAAGTGGAAGTCATTGAGTCCAAATGGAATTTGATCGTATACTTTGATATGAAGTCATTTCTGCAAATTAATGATCACATAAATATTATACTGCTACAAATGAACAATGTATGCCCCAAGTTGGATAAATTCAAAATGGATTGTTTGAATGTTATCGGTAATATGCGAAGGCAAATATCTCGCATAGAAGACACAAATAAACACATGTTCGGGAATAGAAATGCGAGAGTCAAACGTGCACCATTCGGATTTTTGGGACGATACTACCACATCTTATTCGGACTAATGGATGAAGAAGATCGAGAAATCATGGAAAGGAACATGCTAGTGCGTTTCGCAAATCAAAATGATTTGAATTTTTTGATTAAAAAGCAGACAACGATAGTCGAATCAACTCTAAATGTTTTGACACGAACTACAAAGGAAATCAACGAACAATTTAAGAATATTGAAATTCACATTGACAAGCTGACAAAGAAAATCCAGCAGAACTTCTACATATATCAAGAAACAATCAGGTTCTTTATGGTTACCAAACAACTTAGCATGGTTATTTTGGAAAGCGAAAGTATTCAAGCAGACATGGTTCGATTGCTGATCGATATAAATAACGGCAAGCTGAAACCAGACATAATAACTCCGACTCAAATAAATAGCGAAATTCAAGAAATTAGAGAGCATATTCCTGAAATGTATAAGCTATCTGGAAGAGGTACTAATGAGATACAAGCTATCTACAAATTACTCAGTGCCAGTGGAGCAATAGTCGACGGCAAATTAGCTATCAGCGGAAGCATTCCGTTCATAAACAGTCAATCCTGTCGACCATATAAAAAAAGTTTGCATTCCATGTGGGAAGCACAATCACACAATGACTCCAGTGGTACGAGAGTCGTATCCAGTTTAAAACTTTATGCTGGATTCATACCAGGTAATGTCCGAAGCATCTTTACATAAATGCGAACGAACTGCTTTCGACGTGTATATCTGCGAAGGGAATTGGCAATGAAACAATGCAAATGATAATGCGTGCAAAATGGTACCTCTGAAGCCATCAAGTACTTATCAATGTACGTTTGTTGAAATAAACAGCTGCCGTTTTGGGTAAAGCTAATAAAGGACAACGACTGGCTCTTCAGAACTTTTAGCAAGACATCGGCATATATAGAATGCAACGGGAATCATGAAGTGATAAAAGATCTACCACGATAAGGGATACTTTCTCTACAAGAAAGATGTACTGTTCAGCCTGAAATGACAACACTGTTTTCGCCAAAAAAAAATTGTAGCATACAACGTGCAGGATTTCTGAGCAGATGAAAAGTACGCGCTGGCTTCGGCTTTTGTCTCTGGTCGGCGGGGTGTGGGTTATAGGGTCATGGTACCACCAATTGTGCGCTCCGGTATCGAGTAACAGTAATAATGAAAAAAATAAATCGCGTACGAGTGTGGAAAGGGTGATGGGAGAGGGAATAACGAAGGTCAAGGGGCAGGATCAGCATAGATAGGAAGAAGGGGAAGAATAACATCCGTCCAAGCATTATTGGATGAGTGATCGCCAAATGGCGAGCACGCCCAATTTACCATGATCCTTATAGTCCATCTGTATTCCGCTTAAAGGATCCCTCCAACAACGCGGCCGGTGATCACGTCCCCTCAAAACGAAGCTGCATGGTTTCTTTCAAATAATCTTAACCTCGGTTCATATCAAAACTTAATTTATTGGAGAACTTAATAATTAGGCATTCAGGACGAGGTAACTAACGTAAAGCATTAGAGAGAATGGATAAAGTATGGACGAGAGTAACCTAGGGGGAGTTCATAGGTATGGATTCTTAACAACAATAAAGTACTAAGAGTAAAGGGTTTCAATGCGATTACGTACTAGATATATATGGGACTACTGATAAATGTGGATATGAAAAAAAATGCCTAAAATTACTGATTAGAAACTAGAAATTAGTGGATAACGTACACTTCATGCCGTTGGATTGATTTCAACAAAGATATTCCTGACATACGGTCATTTGGAAATTGTTCGCAAAGTGCATAGGTATTCGGAAAACTCGTTTACGGTAGAAGACCAACACAAGGTAGAAAAACCATAACATTCATTTTCTCATGGCTCGAGTTCAATGGATATATGAATCACTTACGATACTGGGTTTAATGTGGCTCCACGCAGAAAGATCTTTCCTTGTGTTCGCTGTGATGCTTTGGATGAGTACATGGATAAGTAGATGAATGATTGGATGAATGTGTAGATGAATGTTAAGATGATGGTGTGTTTCTGTGAATTATAATATGATAAGTACGAGGTTCCAAGTTAATCGAATGCACTTTGACCTGGACATGATTTCTCTTTTCGTATTCAATTTTTACACGAAGTGGCAAAATTATTTAATTCAAATTTAAATCTTTTTGAAATGTACTCTATTGTTATCCACAACTAATCAGAATAACTCAAAAAGGGCTCATATCAGGTCTTGAATAACATCACTACAATCTTAAATAAATCAACGCTGCTGGGACTAGGCCCATGGATGAACTCGGGAAATTTTCCTGCCAACTGTACGCTGCTCCAGGTTAGGTTTGCTGAGTGGTGCTTAGCCTCAAAAAGTAGTCAAGGCGCGTGGCAATGGCCTGAGGTGACGGCGTTGGGGCAATGTTCGGCAACCAACTGGTCTGGACATATAGCCTGTAAGAGGACGGGAAAATCTCGTCATCCGCGGCACCTAGCCAAGGCATCCATTCATGTGCACATACGGGAGGGCGATCAAATCATTAGCACGCCTATACGGCAAGCCGAGCTAAGGTCGTGGCAGCGGCTCAATTCCGTTACGCGTGGAACACTCTAAGTCAGGGCTATGCACACACGTAGGTACGTATATCGGTGGCTTCCTGGCCAGAATTAGTGGGGCTTATCCTAGACACAAAAAACGGAGGCTATTTAGCTTGCCGACATTAGCTTGGCGGATAGTTACCCAAATGGAATTGCACCACTATTTGAACGAATGATGAGACAATTGTGGAGATCTTTCTCCACCCGATGTTAGGTGTGCGGCTGGTGTATTGGCGATGGTTAAATCTCACATCGACCAAATTATACTGGGGCACTGCACTTGTACACTTGGAGTTAACCTTGACTTGGCACGTTTCAAGGGCACTGGGTCAGTTCTGCAAATTGTTTCACTTGCATTCACGCTGACGGCCACGAGGAGAAAGAGATCGATGCCTGGACTATGCAGTACAGTAGCCCACGGGTTTTTTTCCACTTCTTCGTTCTTGTTCTGTTATACAGATTTCAGGCAAAGAAATTGACAATAAAATTAAATGCAATAGCTAATAGACAAGTAAAGCAGCGTTGCCACTTCGTCGCAAGCCATATAATCAGAATCTTTCTAAAGCTCCCACGATCCCCAAATATAATTGGGTTATGGCCTAGTTTTAGGCGGTAATTTCAACTAACCGTTTAAATTCAAAAATGAAAAGGCACGACAAGCGTCGAATATTACACCCCCTCGCTGAAATCACACTTTGGTGGGTTTTCCAACCAAAGCGAGATCCACGATTGGAGTGCTATTGCCATACTGAGTCGGGTTTGCAGTACCAGTCGCTGTTTTATATCTTTTGCGTGATATTTACCAATAAGCCACCCTTGACAATCTTTCAACTCGTAGAAGCTGTTGCCTAGTCGTTTCCTAATTCGAGCCTTTCGAAAAATAGGAGCGAGTTTCGCATTAAAACCCTTGGTGAAACTACTCTGTTCAAAATTGCGTCTATATACCTCCTGACCAACTTGAAAGTTAACTTCTCGACTTCGAAGGTTATACGTGTTTTCGTTTCGAACATGTTGCTTTTGCATTGCTTCCGCAGCTGCCTTACGAATTAGCTCAAAGGAGTCGTCCCGATCGAAAACAACAGATCGATCTTCCAACATGTTTAAAGTTCTTAAGAGTTGATACGTGGAGCCGCTAGTTACCATGTTTTGGCCAAAAGCAACGCGGTATGGGCTACTTTTGACAGCGGCATGTACACTGGATCGCAACGCACAAGCAATGAAGCTAATCTGGTCGTCCCAATTGGATTGGTCGGGCTTAATGTAGGCTTTGATAGCGGCGAGTACGGAGCGATTTACACGCTCGGAAGCATTCGTTTGTGGGACGTACGCGGCTGTGAAGGAATGGCGAATTTGGTTTTTATCCAACAGGTCCTTGAACTTGTGCGACTTGAATTGGACAAAATTATCCGATACTATCACCTCTGGCACTCCAAAGCAATGAAACAGTTCTTCCTCCATAAACCGAATTACTGCTTCCGCCGTAAACTTCTTTACTACCTTGAGGAGAGGAAATTTAGAAAAGTGGTCTAGCACTACAAATGTGCCTATATTCCCTGATCGACTTCGCGGGTACGGGCCTAAAAAATCCACGTACAGCTTTTGGAACGATCTGTGAGTCTCTCCTGCTTTGCCCATTCGCGGACGAAGAGGATGATTGGGATGCTTACAGCATTTGCACAACTCGCAATTATTAACAAAATTCTTCACATCGCCCACTAAGTTGGGCCAATAATAAAAACGTCGAATTCGCTCTAAGTTCTTGTTGATCCCACTGTGCGATGCTAATGGATGTTCGTGGCCTTGCTTCAGCACCTCTGTTACCAGAGCTCGGGGAACCCAAAGTTTCCAACACATGGCGTCGCTAATCTTATCGCCAACGGCGTGCTCCGCGCGACGAAAAAGTAAGTTATCCATCACCTTTATATCGGGCAACCGATCTGGATTTACCTGGATTTTCGACATGAGTTCTTGATACTCGGCCGTTTTAAAGGCGTCAGATTTAAGGTCCACAAGACTATCAGTTCCAAAAACCGATAGGTCCTCGGTATGCACTCGTGACAATGCATCCGGCACGATATTTTGACTTCCTTTTCTATGAGAGATCTTGAAAGCAAACCCTTGCAATATCAGTGCCCATCGAGCAAGCCTCGAGCTTAAGTCGGCTTGGAAAATCAGCCATTTTAGCGATGCATGGTCGGTAATAATGGAGAATTGATGCCCTTCCACATAGGCTCCAAATTTCTTGACACACATTACCGCTGCCAAACACTCTTTATCGGTCACGGAATCATTGCGTTGACATTGGTTCAATTTGCGTGACATGAAGGCAATGGGTACCTCGTTGCCATTTTTATCCGTTTGCATTAAGACGCTGCCAACACCGGTGTGACTTGCATCGCAATGGATGGCAAACGGGATTCTAAAGTCCGGACTATGCAACACTGGAGCGTCACACATCTTTTCTTTCAAGGACTCGAACGCGTTCTGTGCCTCTTCTGTCCATTCAAATATTCGCCGGGTCTTAAGCGTGTCTGAGATAGGTGCTGCGATACCCGCATAGTTTTGTATAAACTTGTGGTACCAACCGGTGAGACCTAGAAACCTACGTACTTGTTTCACAGAACGCGGTATGGGGAACTCTCGAATCGCTTGGACCTTCTCCACACCTGTTTGGATAGTTCCGTTTTCTATTACATGGCCTAGGTATTTGACCTCCTTAGGCAGAACTTCGATTTCTCCACATTAATGGTAAGACCAACTCTCATAATCTTGCGGACAGGATAGTAAGGACTTGAATGTGTTGGTCAAATGAGTCGGAGACTACCAGCAAATCGTCGAGGTAAATGAATATCTCGTTCTGTAACGATGGCGGTATTACCTTATCCATCAGCTTGGACATCGTTTGAGGTGCATTACACATTCCAAAGGGCATTACCGTGTACTGATACAACGGACGCCCGGGAATAGTAAACGCCGTTTTTTCACGCGCACTCACTTCCAACGGAATTTGCCAATAGGCATCTTTTAAGTCTATGCTTGAGATGAACTCAGCCCGAGGGAGACGACTTAGAATACCATCGATCAGTGGAATGGGATACGTGTTTTTTACGATGACCTCGTTAAGTTTTCTACTGTCGATGCATAGGACCACTGGTGACGACCATGCGCTATTCGACTCTTCGATGACCCCAAGTGCTAACATTCGGTCTATCTCCAGGTACATCTGCTTTTCTATGGCCGGAGACACCGCATAGTGTCGCAGCCTTCGCGCTGCCTACGTCAATTTCGTGCGTCAACCAGATCGTTTTGCCAAGACCTTGCTTTGCAAAGGAGGGAAACAAGTTGATCGTTTTCGCCAACTGATCTTGCTGTGGCTTTGATAATGGCACGTGCAACGTGCTATCAAACGATATGCTTGCTATCTCTCGACTGGTTTACTTATTTGCTAGAAACGCAGGTAGCAAATGGTTTAGTCTGGCCTTAAAAGCATATGTCAGTCGTGACCTTGCCAATTATTGGTTGACTCTGGCCTTCGGCCGTACGTACTGCTGCCCTCACAGGCTTAAATTGGGTCTGATCCCGAACCAGATTGGCTGCAAACGTGCCACCTATGCAACTAATGGAGGCACCCGTGTCCATAAGACCACTGAGCGTCCTTCCCAGTATGGTGCCTCGCGCATAGGGTCGCCAGTCCTTAGACGCATTCACGACTGACGCCAATACATTTGCGCGCTCGTTTTTGAACGTTTGGCAATATTGGAGCAACCGCTTACGAGATCGAGTCGGGAACATGGTTTTTTTTCGGTCTGGTGGTAACATACGAGTATGTGAAGGAATGTCTGGTAGTTTACGTAATTCAGGGAGTAATGGAACTGTCGAAACTTCCATCAATTCGTGTTCGTGGCTTTCGAACTGACTGGTTTGCGTGATCCTGTCGACTGTGCACGGGCTACGACGTTTTTTGAATCGTTACACCTAGGACACGACGGTTTATACGTATCTCGTTTGCCACAGCCGTAGCAAAAGGCGGTCCGATCCCCTACGCAGTCTTGATACCTATGTCCAAGAGTTCCAAAGCTCCAACAGGAAAGGGTAACGGCCGCGATATCTTGCGGTTCTATTTCATCGACATCAGGTTCCTCTTCCTTGTCTGTCTGCACCAAGATTTCATGCACCTGTCGTCGTATGGGAACTCGCTTCGGTTCAGCGCTGACGCTGGACTTAGGCACAGACTGCAAAAATCGCTCGCGAGTACGCACTATGTTTCGCAATTGCGCCACCGACAGAATGGGAATATACAAGATTTCATGTTGGATATCTGCCGAGAGATTCGACTTCAGCACTTCCAACAATGCCATCTCGGACATGGGGCTGACTAGCTTATCTGCCAAAGCGACGATGGCTTCATAGAAGGTGTCAAATTGTTCATTGGGCTTCTGTTTCCGTTGAACTATTACCGTACGAATTTGTAAATCCGTACGCCCATCTCTAAATCGAGTTTTCAGGGCGGAACTTAACTGAGGCCAGTTCATTGAGGGTACGCTTTTATGGTAGCGCCAAAATAACTCGCTAGCGCTGCCTTCAAAAAGATAAATGGCGTTTCTGGCCACAAGATCAAGGTTCCCTTCCAAGGTCTGCTTTGTCAGTGCTTCTATCCGATATATAAAATCTTCCACAGACATAGACGAGTTTCCGGAAAAACGAACCTTCCATCCTGCGATTATCTGTCCAATCCTATCTGGTCGTAGTCCCGCTATCTGTTGCGATCCCCATGGGGCTGCAGAGACAGTAGATTCGTTAGCCTGACTCGTTTGGGCATTTACAGACTCTTGAGGGGGTATTTGGAACAATTGTTCAAAAGTTTGGGTTTCCCCACTAGGTTAAACTGGTCCAGTCGCTTGGGTAGTCGGCGGTGGTACTGCTTGACTTGACATACGCTGGAAACCTACTTCCATTGTCTGAGTCATTTTGGTCATGGCTTGAGACAACAAACTGATTTGGGCCATGGCATCCGTCAACGCCTGTGATATTTGAGCCAGGTCTGGATTGGCTGCATCCTCTGTTGCAGGACTTAAAGTTGGCATGATTGAGCCAATGACTTCAGTTGGACCAACAGCTGGCAAATTTTCAGCACTGGAAGCTGGATGGGTGCTCAAACCCTATGATCGGGTTCTCATCAGAATCGGAGAGGAATCGCCGTTCGAGACGGTCGCATGTGCTAATACTAATTCCTCAGCTAAGCTAGGGGCGGATGTGCGAAGAGGCTTGTTGCACGCCGGGCACACTGTCTTTTCACCTCTTCTGGTATTAAAGCACGCCACATGAAATACGTGGTTGCAGCTAGTCCTAAAAAGCTGGGCTTGATATTCCACCTGTCTGACACAAATTATATCGGAATGTTCGTTCTGATCTATCTCCTCGAAACTCCAATCTAAGGATATTCTCTTCCACGCTACTAATATAAAATATTTTTATTTTTCTACACTCGATTGTCAACTTATAACGATTGATATATGCACTACGCTTTATCAACAAAAGCAAGAAACCATACAAGCATTTGTCTGATAGGAGCTTGTCCTCCACTGACTTATTGCTATTCTGAACGATAGACAATCCATACAATGGCTCTTCGGGTGAATAACTGGGACCGTACGGTAGTTCTGGACCACTGTCGGATATCCGAGCATTCCGAAACCCTGACAAGCCAATGGCTTTTGTCCTCTACTGTAGGTCACAAAAACACAAAAAAGTTCTGAATCGCGGACCAACAACTTATCCAGAGTCACAGTATAGAAGAACCATTACAATTAGTAGTCTTTACCAAAATCAAAGAACACTGTTGAGAATCTCTCAAGGAAAAGTAGCATACAGGAAATACCGTATACTACAGTCGGAACTTGTAATATTTTGACAAAAAGAGCTACCAACGTCTGTCATACACAAAAATTACAGAACAAAAAGATTAGGAAAAGTGAAAAAGAAGAAAGGGTTTATGCTGACCCAAGGAATACCATCCCTGATGCTATTGCTTCCGTGCGCGGGCAGGCCGTAACTCTAGGCCACAGAATAACCTGATCCAGGCCAACACTTTCGACAATGAAAACAAAAAACATGTTCCCATTTTAGTGGGTAGGCAGTAGAGCTAATCCACTTTGAAACCTAAGTCCAACCAAAACATTGAAATGCGCTTTTTAACGGAGTTGCCCATCCGGACATATACTACAGGTCCCTTACTATGCCCAGTTTTTTGATTAAATTTGAGCGGGGGGTTTTAGTTCTTTTAGAAACTGCAACACAATCCAGCAACTCAACTTAAACCACACATGCAAGGAACGACCCTGTATATATATGAGGAGTAACAGGATGATGGGATTAGTCGTATTTCACTGCATTGGTATGCAGCACTCATAGGTGTTGATGACTTCTATGATTTTTCTTGGTCGGGGCAAGCCGAAGCAGTAGGGCCCTACGTTGGGCGCCAAATTTTTTGATCTTTCTGAGCAGATGAAAAATAAATTGGAGGGGCTGGCTTCGGCTTTTGTCTCTGGTCGGCGGGGTGTGGGTCATGGTACCACCAATTTAGCGCTCCGGTATCGAGTAACAGTAATAATAAAAAAAATAAATCGCGTACGAGTGTGGAAAGGGTGATGAGAGAGGGGATAACGAAGGTCAAGGGGCAGGATCAGCATAGATAGGAAGAAGGGGAAGAATAACATCCGTCCAAGCATTATTGGATGAGTGATCGCCAAATGGCGAGCACGCCCAATTTACCATGATCCTTATAGTCCATCTGTATTCCGCTTAAAGGATCCCTCCAACAACGCGGCCGGTGATCACGTCCCCTCAAAACGAAGCTGCATGGTTTCTTTCAAATAATCTTAACCTCGGTTCATATCAAAACTTAATTTATTGGAGAACTTAATAATTAGGCATTCAGGACGAGGTAACTAACGTAAAGCATTAGAGAGAATGGATAAAGTATGGACGAGAGTAACCTAGGGGGAGTTAATAGGTATGGATTCTTAACAACTATAAAGTACTAAGAGTAAAGGGTTTCAATGCGATTACGTACTAGATATATATGGGACTACTGATAAATGTGGATATGAAAAAAATGCCTAAAATTACTTATTAGATACTAGAAATTAGTGGATAACGTACACTTCATGCTGTCGGATTGATTTCAAGATATTCAAGTTAATAATAGGAACAAAGATATTCCTGACATACGGTCATTTGGAAATTGTTCGCAAAGTGCATAGGTATTCGGAAAACTCGTTTACGGTAGAAGACCAACACAAGGTAGAAAAACTATAACATTCATTTTCTCATGGCTCGAGTTCAATGGATATATGAATCACTTACGATACTGGGTTTAATGTGGCTCCACGCAGAAAGATCTTTCCTTGTGTTCGCTGTGATGCTTTGGATGAGTACATGGATAAGTAGATGAATGATTGGATGAATGTGTAGATGAATGTTAAGATGATGGTGTGTTTCTGTGAATTATAATATGATAAGTACGAGGTTCCAAGTTAATCGAATGCACTTTGACCTGGACATGATTTCTCTTTTTCGTATTTAATTTTTACACGAAGTGGCAAAATTATTTAATTTAAATTTACATCTTTTTGAAATGTACTCTATTGTTATCCACAACTAATCAGAATCACTCAAAAAGGGCTCATATCAGGTCTTAAATAACATCACTAATATCTTAAATAAATCAACGCTGCTGGGACTAGGCCCATGGATGAACTGCGGAAATTTTCCTGCCAACTGTACGCTGCTCCAGGTTAGGTTTGCTGAGTGGTGCTTAGCCTCAGAAAGTAGTCACGGCGCGTGGCAATGGCCTGATGTGACGGCGTTGGGGTTATGTTCCCTTCGGGTCGGCGCATGCGGCTCTTAGGAACGGCAACTAACTGGTTTGGACATATAGCCAGTAAGAGGACAGGAAAATCTCGTTATCCGCGGCACCTAGCCAAGGCATCCATTCATGTGCACATACGGGAGGGCGATCAAGTCCAGGGCGATACGTCCAGCCGAGCTTAAGTCGTGGCGGCGGCTCAATTCCGTTACGCGTGGAACACTCTAAGTCAGGGCTATGTACACACGTAGGTACGTAGATCGGTGGCTTCCTGGCCAGAATTAGTGGTGCTAATCCTAGACACAAAAAAACGGAGGCTATTTAGCTTGCCGACATTAGCTTGGCGGATAGTTACCCAAATGGAATTGCACCACTATTTGAACGAATGGTATTAAGTATTAAGGTAATACAAAAGGAGAATATTTATCTAAGAGAACTCGACTCTCACCCAGTACACAAGTACAGCTGGTCCTTCACACTAACAATGATTATCGTCATGATTCTGGAACCGCGGGTAATATTTTCATGAACATGAACAGGAACCGACAAAGGCCACCCCATAAACAATTCAGTCCACTTGAATTAGGCCACTTGAGAAAAAGGACACATGGAGTTCGACCATAAAATCAAATACATGGGTCACGTCGGACGCAAATCTATTTATTTATTCCACCAATGCATTAATCCTTATCTGGCTAATGGGCTATAAACTTAACTCTAAAACTAAACATAACATACAAAATATTCCCTAAGCACTTGCCTAAGTACATCCTTCTTGGAACGCGAACACAATCGAATGTTTACTGGCAGACAGTTAAACAATTTTAAAGCCCTTAAAAATGGTTCGTTTGGCGCATAATTGGTCCTAGCAGCACTTTCATTAAATACGTAGATTTCTGGCTGGTACATTAAAGTTGATCAAATTCAATAGGAATAAGCTGTCAATATAACCTACTATTATTTCATTAATAAACAGAAGGGTTGCCATCAAACGCCTATCTTCAAGTGTGCAGGTATGCAGTGGGCAACACTGGCTGGGGTATGATGGCATAGGGTCGGAAAAATGTAACGGCTGCAATGCAAATTTTAAGAATTTTTTCTGAAGCCGCTTAATTCTATTGACATGTACAGCACCAGAAGGATTCCAAATAAATGAATCGTATTCCAACCTTGAGCGCACAAATGCAGAATACACTGACAATCTTGAGTATAGGTCCCTAAACAGCACAGTATTTCGCTTAACAAAACCAAACATTGCATACGCCTTCGGGAGATTGAAATTTAAGTGATTAATAATAATTAATAAATTTGCTATCAAAGAGGACCCCAAGGTTCAAAATCTCGTTCAGTATGAAGAGTGGGTGATTATAAATAAAGTATGTTGAAAGAATGGTTACGACACGTTTACTATAGCGAACAAAATGACATTTATTAAGATTTAATTTATTCTGAAGGCACCATATACTGATTTTGTTCAAGTCAGACTGTAGCAAATGGCTGTCATGTAAATTTTAAGATCGTCCGCATAAAGAAGATATTTGGCAGATTGAATGCAGGAGCAAATATCGTTTATAAAAATAATAAAAAGCAAAGGGCAAAGAGAGCTACCTTGAGGAAGTCCAGAAGTTGCTTCATAGGAGTTAGAAACAGCCACGCTGACTTCCACATGATAATACTATTAATACATGTGGTTTGCATGTAATAGGTGTCATTAGAAGGGATGAGCGTGGGAACAAGTGCCACACATCCCTCCTTTTCTTATCGTTGGTCTTAGTTTTAATTACGTTCTTTTTTCCTATATATTGTGAATATGTTTTGAAAATAAAACAGTTTGAATTTACAACTCAACTCATCAACATCAACAATGTGTGTGTAATCCTATATATCTTACAGTAATTGTTTTTTTTTATTCATACTAGTAATACTAATGGATACATATATATAGAGCACAAGATATAAATATAGATTATAAGTAAGTTAAATATAAATATATACACCAGGCTTGCGGGACTACCTTATAGTAATTGTGTAATTGTGTCTGTGTTTGCAGTACTTAAGCGTTTATTCCGTTTATTTTGTGTGTTTGTGTCCTCGATCAGTGTTGTAAAATGGAGCTCTGTAATTAATTTTAATAAATATATGTTTCGAAATTTTTGTTTTCAATTGTGGCGTGATGTGAAATAGATTTATTCATTCGTGGCTTGTTTTATAGCCATCCATATATTTTTCTGTTTGTTTATTTTACTTACTTCTTTGCTGCTACCTTACACGCTGAAGATAGCTGCGATGCTGTGCGTTACAGCATTCGCAACCAATTGCGGAAAGACATGCCTCCCCGGTAGTATTCCCTTTCCTGTCACCCCTACACTAGTGCTGTGCGTTGCAGCACTTCGCCCTACGTATGTGAGTGACCGGAAAATTTTTCTTTTCTCGTTTCTTAACGTATGTATATAACGTATCTTTCTAGTCACTGAAGAGTATTGTTCAACACCCCAGCGCCAGTCGATACCTTGCCCTTTACTTTACTGTTTCGGCCCTGTCTTTTCTTTGTTACGCTTTCATGTGTATGTGTAGTTTCGGTTCGTTTCGCTGCTCCGCAACCCGGCCCACTCGACCGCTCGGGTACTGTCGAACCGAACTCGGCCCTCAGTTGGCGCAGCGATCACCATACCATCTACCATCTCGGCAGCCGACGGCTCGACCGCCGCCACGATTGTTCGCCACCCTAACCGATCGAGCGAACCTATCTGTATGGCGTCGAACCATCCGCAACCGCTCCAACCCCCGTCTACCCCGAATCACTTCGAACGATATTATTTCATTCCAATTCTTTATATTTCCTTACACCGAAAATGCCCTTGGGCATTCCTCTGCTTATTTATTTCCATTGAAATTCAATACGAACTGCATCCAATAATTATACTTTTTATTTGCGTATTCATTATCTTCTTTAATCCATAATTACTTATTACGATAATCATTCCTTTTTTATTTTATTTTATACATTCATATCTCTTTAACCACTATTATTCGTTTGCATATTTGTACTTTTCTTCTTGTTTTAATTTTATTTAATTCATTTTATTTCTTTATATCTCCATTTCGCATCACTTTACTCACACGTCTATTTCCTCGCAGTATTAGCATTTCCTGCGTGATTATCTCTCGCTGTCTCGGGTCCTCCGGGGTCCTAATTCCTCCAGTTTTCCCGTCGGTAAACGAGAGTGTCGGACTGTGCCAGTTATGATAACTTGGAGTTATAGATTTGGTTATTTCCTTGGTTATGCCCAGTTCCCAAGTCTTGAGGAGAGTTCAATTTAAATACGACCGTTAAAATTCGAGTTTCAATCAAATCTGTTTTTTATTTCTGGATTTGGTTCTTAAGTTTATTACAATTGTGCGGAGCCAGCTACTGTCATGGAATGTGGTCCGCCGATGCAATTGGAGCAAATGTGTGTTTCGTGGTGTGAGTTAGTGTCGGTGGCCGCTACTTTGCTAGGCCATCCGCGGGGGTTCCGGAGGGGGAAGACCAAGGGTCGGTACTGAGGTGCTCACTCGCGCCACTTGGCGCTCCGTTATTTTTAAAAGCGGCACCTATATTATATCTTTTCCTTGTCCGTGAGAGATCCAGACAGTTACAGATGAGATGCTCTAGGGCTTCGACAGCTCTAGGTTCATCACATTTCCTGCAGCTGTTTCGATTGTTGAATCCTAGCTTGGCTGCATGCGCCGAAGCTAAGCAGTGACCTGTGAGTATTCCCACTAGTAGTCTGCAGTCCTTCCTTGGTAGATGCAGTAGAGAGTGACTGATTTTTCAATTGCGTTCCTTGCACATGTTGCTTCAGCTTCTGCAGGTGGTGGTACCCCTCCAACTTTGGTCAGCAGCTTCTCTAAGTCGCTTTGTAGCGTTATAAGGAAGATCGGTACGTGTTCGGTTCTGTCATTCGCCAGCCCGACGCCTTCCTTAATCAGAACGTCAGGCGCTTCGTTTCCGTCGATTCCCTGGTTGCTGGGAACCCAATAGATCTGCACTGACTTAGTCGTGCTTAGTGTGTCTTGTGCCTCCCCGCTAGCCAGGACACTTCTGCATGGACTTAATATTAGCTTGGCTGTCAACGAATAAGTTGACCACATTATGTGCTCGATCTGTACGCTGGTTGCTGCTTTCTTCCACCTGAAATATGCCGCATAGGTCCGGTAGCTAATATGACACCCTTATTTCGGGGTTTGTGCAATATAAGCCCGCTCCTATTCTTTCGTCCATCTTGAAGCCTTGTGTGTATATCTTGAGGTGCTGTGTCTGGTTCCGTCCTCTTTTCCAGTCTTCGGGTCCCATAAATTTGTTTGTTTTGACCTCGAGGCAAGTTTGTGGGGTCATAAAGTCAGTAGAACCGATCATGTCCCTGCCAATTAAACTGTGCCCGAATCCTTGTGGCGACCTGTTTTCTGGCGCTTTGCTGCCTTTCCTGCAGCACTGCAGCACTGCTGCCTTTCCACGAGCGTGGATGTCCAGGGTATCGATTCCAAGATTCCTGGTTTCGAGTGCTATTGTTGGGGTTGACCTCAGTGCCCCTGTGATACAGAGCAGAGCCTGTTTTCTTTTCAGTAGCTTAAAACTTTTCCAGTGTTTTTAGTAGAAATGAGTTATGGCTTATCGGTCTGTAATCTCTGCTGCTAGCATGGCTGCACTTTCGTGTCTTTGGAAGTGAACCAACTCTGGATGTTCTCCATTGGAAAGGGGTATACCTATCCTTATGGTCACCTGCAGCATGACTGGCAAAATTCCGTCCAGTCCAGGTGCTTTTATGCCCGTAAAAAAATCCATGCCCCATTGGATTTTCTTGTGGGTTATTAGATCTATTTATGAGGGATTGTTCCTCGGTTGCTAGGTCCTGTTACGTTTCGGTATCAGTGACCTTAGTGCATCCTAGGAAGTGGGCTTCCATTAGTACTGTAAGGGCTAGTTTTTTATTTGGACGTTGATATGCAATGACTGCACCATCAATTGGCTCATGGGACACCAGCCGAATGCTGTTACGCCTGAATCCCAGCCTGGAACGCAGCGCTCCACCCACCCAACCTACTGAGGGGTGCCGCCGCATGACACGCGACTCGTTCACCGAACCGATCGCGATCATGCAGAAAATATAGATGTTAGAACTAATATTCGAGGAAAATTATAACTAATCTTACTAAAGGAACTAAGCATGCACTCAAAATATCGTACACTTACAATTTCTAACTACGAGAAAGGTATGTGAGTATAAGTGATTTAAAAACAGGGAAGAAATTAGTTGTAGATATGATATTGTAGAGGGAATTATAATCCGAGCATAAAACCCTAAAAGGTTCATGCAGGGAATAATTCGATCTAAAAATTGGAAGAAACAACGGTATATAGATTCCAGTGTTTCTAACAGGAATAGTGAAGTTTATGCGGCTCAAAAAGTCAGGACTATATACGGTACCCTGGATAAAATTGTGCACAAAAATCACACCAAGCATTTTTGCGACCAGCTAAGGATGGAAGGCTTACCAAAAAGCAATCTATCAGGGTAAGGCGGCAGTCTCACACTTGCATCCCAGTTGAGACCTCGTAGAGCGAAAATTAAAAAGTGTTTTTGGACTGATTCTATACGGACCAGGTGTACTTTGTACTTAGCGCACCATACTCTATTCTAAAATCGGACAATTAAGCGATATATAGAGAATCCTTATTATATAGGGGTCGTCAAATTCCTTTGACCTCCTCTTTATAAGCCCAAGCACTCCCATGGCCTTATTTAACAAGGTAGTATGGTGTTCAGAAAACTTTAACTTGGGATCTAAAAGAACACCAAGATCATCAACTAGAGTTATTCTCTCAAGAGAACCCCCGCTTAGGGTGTAAGGAGCCAGAAAGTCGCTGGAGCGATGAAATGTCATTACTTTACATTTCGATGCATTTAGGTACTGGACGCACAGCTTAACATCATCCGCATACATAAGTACTCGAGAGTATGTAAATACCGAAGGCAGGTCATTAATAAAGAGTGTAAAGAGTAGGGGGCCTAGATGGCTGCCCTGTGGTACACCCGAAGTAACCATAACAGGTAAAGACAGGGAGTTTTTGAAAAGGACTGTTTGGGACCTGGAACAAAGGTAGCTAGAAGTCCATCTCAAGAGATTGGGCAGAAACCCTAAAAGGTCAAGTTTTTGTGCAACAGAGAGTGGATTACAGAGTCGAATGCTTTACTGAAATCTGTGTAAATGACATCCGTATGTAGATTATCTTATAAGCCTTTAATAACGAAGTAGGTGAACTAAACTTAATTCGTGGTTGTTGATCTCCGCCTTATGAATCCATGCTGAGCAGGAGATATAAGTGAATCGCAAAGATGCTGCAGGTGCTGAGTTAAAATTTTCTCAAACACTTTAGTAATAGCGGATAACTTAGATATACCTCTATAGTTCTTCGCGTCAGACTTACTTCTTTTCTTCGGAGAGAAATTATAAACGACTCCTTCCATATCGCGGGGAAGCATGAAGAGTTAATGGACAGGCTGATTAGTTTGAGGAACGGTCCACACAGAGACACGGCGCAGTACCTGAGTACACAGCCGGGAACTCCGTCAGGGCCCGGTGAAAACGGTTTTTTTTACTGTTCAGAGGTCATGAAACAGCGAGCTTTCATTTAGCAAGGGACTGAAAATGCCGTTCTACCTCGGTAAACCGTATGGGTATAGCTGACCGGAGTAGCTGAGTAGGTTGTTTAAACAAACGCGCAAAAAGATTGGTCATTGTCTGTTGTTGTACCTGTGTGGAATAGTTTAAGTAATAGCCGTCTCGAAAGACTCTGGATTGGATTACCGTCACACTTTCACACTAGCTTTCCATATATAGCCTTTGTCTTTGTATATATAGGGGTCGTCAAATTCCTTTGACCACCTTTTCATAATCCCAAGTACTCCCATGTCCTTATTTACCATGGTAGAAATGTGTGCAAAAAAATTTAGCTTGGGATCTACTAGAACCCCAAAATCATCAACTAGGGTAATTCTCTCAAAAAAACCCCGGCCTAGGGTGTAAGGAGCCAGAAAGTAGCTGTGTTGGTCGTACATAATCATCGATATCAATGCTATCGCGAAAAACTATCGGATATAACATAATATATCAATTGAGGGAAATTAAAATTTAAATAATAACTTTTCCAACATTGTCTGATCATTATTTGCCGACATGTTAAGAAATGACAGCGAGGTTGGATGTGTGGACGTTTTACGCTTACTGTTAACGAAGCTGTAAAACTGTTTAGTGTCCCGAGAAAAACGTATCCTGCATCAAGATAGGTAGTTCTCATAGCATTGAGAGTTTAAAACTGTGAAATTTGACCGAGGCATTAAATAGCGAGTGAGAAGTTTTTTAGACTGGATAACTCTTTGGTAAGCCAAGGTGGTTTCCCAGATCAAATATGACAGGAAAGCGGGACACAAGAATAAAAAAGTGAGTCAAGTCCATCGTAGAAAATGTTTGTGCATATTGTAACATCAGTGCACAAATACAAAGCGGACCAATCAAAATCCCTAATGAGGTTATTAAGCTTCGCAAACTCGGCTTTACGAAAGCAGCGGACACATTGAGGTAGCCTACCCGACCGATCCAATGCGGTTGGTCCTATATCGAGCGACACTTCAAGTGTAGGATGGTAGGCGTCTTCAGGTATAGTGAGCGGAGGACTCGGGTTAACAACGCAATGGTCGGATCCGTTACAAAGCACAGATCAAGCAATCGACCCAGGGAATTTTTCACATGGTTGACTTGAGACAGGGATAAGTCGAGTAAGCCGTCAATAAAGTCATGTCGTGACATGGGGACTAGGTTATTAGACTCGTTTACCGAAGACCAAACAGTTCCTGGTAAATTGAAATCCCCAAAAACTATCATATGATCTTTATCTGATAGCGAGGAAGAAACAGCGCTTAAGGCGGACAAGTGCTGCTCATAAATTGCGATATCCGAAGAAGGTGGAATATACGAGCATGTAATAAAGACTGAAAAAGCGGGAAGAATCAGTTTTATACACAGGAATTCCAGTTCTTCTTAAATCTGGACTCTGAAATTTTTCAACGCGAAGTGTTAGTCCACTGCAATCAAAATCCCACATTCACGTCGAGACGAACGGTCATTCGTAAAGGTTGTGTACCGACCTGCCAAAACTTCAGAACTAAGAATTTTTGGCTTTAACCAGGTCTCGATGAACACAATAACGTGGGATGCAAATGCAACACTATCCGGGGAAAGAGTGCTGAGCTTACTACGTAAGCCTCTAACATTCTGAGAAGTAACTTAAATAGACGAATGTTTTTTGATGAGGCTGGCTGCTTGTAAGCAGCCCTCTGACCACTGTCTGTTATTTTGCTTAAGCTGACTCTGTATGGTGGGTTGCTTTCATCGCAACTTTCTGAGTCTTGCCGTTTTGGGCACTATCCCGATGCTGTAGCAGAAGTTTCTCCACGAGCTACATTGTACTCTACGTATTTCCTTCTTGTAGTTTCTAAGTAGAGTCTTGCATTCCTTGTTAATGATCTCTTCGTTCGCTTTTTTGACAAGCCTGAAGAATTTCCTGAGGTTATTTCTTTGAAGAGAGAAGTCCTGGTTCCACCAAAGTGGCTTGGTCTTCTTTGTTGTTCTATACGGCATGATGCGTGGTTGGCATCCAGAAGTTCTTTGGAAAGGGTCTCAAAAGACATTTCTATGTCCTCCGCGAATTTCACTGAGCCCAGTTTCGCGAGCTTCGGGGTAACCGTTTTTCTAAAGTTCTCTCAGTTTGTGTTTGGGGGGTTTCTATATAC
Source organism: Drosophila helvetica (assembly GCA_963969585.1). Taxonomy (NCBI): domain Eukaryota; kingdom Metazoa; phylum Arthropoda; class Insecta; order Diptera; family Drosophilidae; genus Drosophila; species Drosophila helvetica. Next base: position 36,626,043 of record OZ018402.1, on the reverse strand, counting down.
TGTTACCCTCGTAGTGTATTTGTATTCGCACTTGAACTGAATATACCTATGATCTGAGAAGGTTGGTCTTTCGAGGACTCTCCACCCAGACGAGGTGGGACCTACGTAGGTATATTCCGCTCCCACGTTTCCTACATCTATGTTAGTTGATATCGGGGTTTCCCCACAAACTGTGACAGGCATTGGCGTCCGTACCAATGAGGAGTTAATGGTCTTTAGAGTCGGCATCTTCCACCAGGCTCCTTAGTTCTTCGGGTGGCGCGGGCCTGACGTATACCATGTAGCAGGACGCTTCCAAAAGGCTCTTCTCCGCACTATCCAGCATAACCACAGTCAGGTCGGCCGTGCTGTAATTAGGCATAATGATAGCGTGCATTCCCATTCGTACGAGTACGACCGTTCTGTTCCTGCTTACTGGTGTTGGATGAAACGAGCTGTAATGTGCGGACTTTAGCCCTGAATTGCCTGACACAATCCATGGCTCCTGGACCAAAGCTATGTCGACGGGCCTCCGCTCCATAGCTATAAGGAGCTTCGCCGACGCTATTTTACTCTTATGGAGATTGAGCTGCAGCACCCTCAGCGTCATGGGTGGCTAGCTCAATTTCGATCGACGGGTTAACAACCAACGTAGGTCACTGTCATCTTCTTCTTCTGGGTCGCATAGTGCAAGACCCTGGGCGGATTCGACGATGGTTTCTAGACCCAGGCCCTTCTCCACCTCGCCCGCCTGCAGAGTATGCACGTCTTTATCATTGGGGTGGCGCTTTTTTAGGCGCAATTATACTCTACCCATGCCCAACGCCATCTTCCCAAATCTTGGGGAGATCAGGTCCACCGCCTCCTTATTAATTTGCAGGATTACACACTGGGCCATCTCGTTGGGTAGCAGGCTGCCCGTGTGTCACACCTTCCAATCCCCTGATTGGATCTCTGAGTTCTTGCGCTGCAGGAGTTTTAGCGCCCGGTCACCTTGTATCGCGATGTGGAAGATTACTTTCGCCTTTGGTATGGACGGGATTAGCTCCCTGTCCACAACCTTCAGTTTGGCAACCTCTTACATCGCCTCCAGTTGGTAGACCGCTTGCGTCAGCCACCTGAGCGTCGGGTCGTCTATGCTTTTTGGATTTTGACCCTGGTGCCTGGTTCCGGCGAGTGGAGAAGGCTGTTTTCCTCCGTCTTGCTGATTGTCAGCACTCTCTCGAGATCCGTGTCCGCTTCGACAGCGGCATCCGAGGCGCTCAGCTTGGAGTGATGGAGTGTGGTGGCAGTAATTTTTCAACTGACTTGGCCTGCTCCCGCCACACGCAGAGAGGATTGCTCCTCCCCATGCCAGCCGGTGGTAGAATTCACGCTTCCCACCAACCTTTGGACTGACATCCCAGCCCGTGCTTGCTTTTCTACCGTCCATATTCGGCCCAGAGGTCAATATGGTTAATATTTTTCGGGGGAACCAGCCCCTAGAGTTTTAGGCCTATCCGACAGGCACCTCTAGCCATGGCCCTGACCCGGCGCTCCCGACTCGAGGTCGAGGAAACACCTGTCCATTTCCATGGAGCAAGCCAAATGCGGCTGGGCAATGGGCCAGCCGGCACCTTCTTGGAGGGTTCAGATAGAGGATTTTCACCCGCGATCGATTTTATAGCTTTCCCTGAATTTTTGTATTTTATTTAATTTATTTTATTTGGACGTTGATATGCAATGACTGCATCAGCAAGTGGCCCATAGGACACCAGCCGAATGCTGTTACGCGCAAATCCCAGGCCGAAACGCAGCCCTCCTCCCACCCGACCTACCGAGGGGTGCTGCCGCATGACACGCGACTCGTTCACCGAACCGATCGCGATCATGCAGAAAATATAGACGTTAGAACTAATATTCGCGGCAAATTATAACTAATCTAACTAAAGGAACTAAGCATGCACTCAAAATATCGTACACTTACAATTTCTAACTACGAGAAAGGTATGTGAGTATAAGTGATTTAAAAACAGGGAAGAAATTAGTTGTAGATATGATATGGTAGAGGCTACTATAATCCGAGCATAAAACCCTAAAAGGTTCATGCAGGGAATAATTCGATCTAAAAATTGGAAGAAACAACGGTATATAGATTCCAGTGTTTCTAACAGGAATAGTGAAGTTTATGCGGCTCAACAAGTCAGGACTATCTACGTCACCCTTGATCAAGTCGTGCACAAAAAATACATCAAGTATTTTTCTAAGATTAACTAAGGATGGAAAGTTTACTAAAAACTATCTATTAGAGTAAGGCGGCAGTCTCACACTTGCATCCAAGTTGAGACCTCGTAGAGCGAAAATTAAACAGTGTTTTTATATTTATATTTTATATTTTATATTTATTTATTTATTCGCCAACGGTTAAATCTTAACTGGCTAAACTAACTTATAACTATCTTAAACAATAAACACTAAACAAAGAAAAGAGAGAACAACAAATTAATTATTAAACATGAAAAAATCAGATAGTAACCGTCTGACGGATGCTTTCGCGTGGCAAAAGTCAAAACGCATACCAGCTGGCAGCGCATTATAATGACGAAGAGCCCTACACAATGGCTCATTATTCCCGTAGTGGGTCCGGTGGAGATCAACAGCGAAAAGTGCATGGCTCCTGGCAGGCGTGTTGAAGCCAATCCTACTAAGCAGGAAAGGGCAATCGATGTTACCCACTAATAGATCGTATTAAAATAGCTGAGCTGCAATGGTTCTTCGATCCTCAAGGGAGGAGAGATGCACGAGGCGCAATCTGCACTCATAGGCACGGGACTGGAAAATTGCAAAGGCTGGAGTGCAAACTTCGAAAACTTCCTTTGCAATCTCTCGACACGCGCAATCTGAACGACCCCCGTGGGATTCCAAGCCACTGAAGCATACTCAAGACGGGAGCGCACAAGAAATGCATAAAGACTTAGCCTCGTATATGGGTCCTTAAACTGCGATGAATTACGCGTAACAAAGCCGAACGTGGCATAGGCTTTTGGCAAAATTAAATTCAAATGCTCGATAAAAAGAAATTTGGAATCGAACAAGACCCCCATGTCAAGTGTCTCCGTCTGCTTCAAGAGCGGAAGGCCATCTATCGAGTATGAGGCCTGAACATTGAATACACACTTGCTGAAGGACAGAAATGCTCAGAAGCTTATATGTTGAGACATCTGTCATTAGTGAAAATAGCGAACAGTAACGGACCAGGAGCACTTCACTGTGGAAGGCCGTAAGTTGCCAGAAATGGGTCTGACTGCTTTCCATTGACCAATACAACATACTCTCGCTGCTCAAGGTGTGAAATGAACCAACTAAGCAGGCTCGAATGAATCCCCAACCGATGCAGCTTGGCTACTAGGGCGCAGTGGGAGTCTTTGTCAAAGGCCTTAGCAAAGTCAATGTACACCACATCAACTTGAGAGTGCACTTCAAAGGCATGTGTGCAAAAGTTACTAAAGGCTACCAAATTAGTGGTAGCTGATCTACCCGGCATAAAACCATGCTGATTTGGGCTAATGTATGACTTCATGAGGAAAGAGATCTTTTTGGCAATGATGCGCTCAAAAAGTTTTGAGACATTGCTGAGTTTGGCAACTGGTCTATAATTAGAGATACAATTCCTAGTACCTTTCTTAAAAACGGGAGTAGTCTTGGCAGCCTTCCACTTTGCAATAAGCCGACCCGTTGACAAAGAATTACAGAAGAGAATTTTAAGGGGGTTCACAAAAATCAACACCACAGTTGCGAAGCAGCAGGGCAGAAATGCCATCACTGTCGGGTTTAATCGAGTAGTCGAAATCAGAAATTGCCTCCAAAATGTCCGCCTCCGATACGTCAAGTGAGCCAATATTGACCACCGAAGGGATAGAGTCTAAGACATCGGACTCATGCCAAACTGCGTATGGCTCAAAATTTGAGCTAAAAAAATAAGCAAAAAGTTTTGCTATGCCACCATCAGTATTTGAGCTCAAGTTACCAAGGTTCATAGCTGAAGGAAGGGCACTAGTCGACCTTTTTGAGTTTATGAAACGCCAGAACGACCTGGGATTCATTTTAAGTCCCCTTTCAACATCGGCAATATACTGACTATATAAAAATTTGATTAAAAAGGCAAACTCCCGCTTATGCTGCACATACCTGGCCCAGTCAACGGGGTCACGGGTAATCTTAAATCGTTTAAAAAACTTGTTACGCAGATTCTTATACCTCACAAAACCCTTTGTATACCACGGTAGCCTATAGGAGCCACGCACTCTTCTGGAAGCATTCTTATCAACAATATGATGAACAGTACGAATGAAAACATTATAAGCAGGGTCAGCACTAGGATGCGAGAGAACAGAAGCCCAGTTTACGTTTAGCATTTCATCACGTATAGCATTCAAACTTACATCTGTAAAAAAATATTCAGAAACTGGTTCAGCCCAGGGCGAGTAACTATAGAAATTAGCTGAGAATATCAATGGCACGTGATGCATGTCACATTCTGCAATAGGCAGCACGCAACATGCAACGCAGCAATCAATATCCGCACTAACAAAAACTAAATTTAGAATCTTATTTAACCCATTAAAAACATTATTAATTTGGGTTAAGCCCATACTAAAAAAGTCATCCAAAAAAAGGTCTTCGTGCTGCAAATGCACATTACTCGGCATCATAGCCGACGACTACGGATCGGCGGTCCATATCAACGACCCCAAATTGAAGTCGCCAACAACGCAGAGATGATGACGGTCTCGTAGATTGCCACGCATATTGGCAATATTCTGCGTGTGCGCCCTGAAACATCATAGCTGCTCTTCGGAGGAATATATGATGCGCTGATACAAAGCGTCTCCGACTGACCAGCCACAGACACACCAATCTGATCCAAGATAGAGTCGCCATCAAGGAGACAAATCGGATCACAGCGTAGGGTGCGTCTAACGGCCACAATGACCCCACCCCCTCTGCAGCGCTTCGTTTTGGCACAGTCTCTGTCCTTACGAAACACTTGGAAAAGGTTGGGATCAAAGAACTCATTGTCGAAGAAGTTTTCGTTGAGCCAAGTTTCAACAAGGATAATGACGTCGAAATCGCACGTAGATGTGGCCAAGTACACCGCTTGAGCCTTGGTGCGCATACCCGATATGTTTTGAAAGAAAATGCGGATGGATTTGGCCCCATCCATCGGCATATTCCCAGGAAGTAGCGGTGCCGTCCGATTAGCGGCCACGAGAGTAGGATCCAGAGGAGGGTGAGGAACATCACATACGGCAAGGCTCGTGCGGTAAACCTGCCCAAACGTCGCAGTCCGAAATAGCAGTGCACCATACTCGACCAGAAGATTAGGAAAGGCAGCGGCAGGGAACACCAATCCAGGTGTTGATAGCGAAGAGAGCGTTCCATTTAAGAGCGAGCGCCGGGCTGCTGACTCTCCCCAAGTGTCGAGTGCAGCGACGGCGCAAGCAAAGCACACGAAGAACTGCATTGGCGTATGCTGTTGTAATGATGACGTCAGAAGCGCACATAGTCGAAATAGAGCGCCAGCAAGAGCATCGACGTCCGATCCAGCAGCAGTCGAGCGAATATCGCACAAGGCGCAATGCGAAAAAGAGATATTTTGTTGGTGTTCCAAAGAATGCCGAATATGAAGCAGCGACGGGCGATTGCTCATTGCAAAGAGGCGAGAAAATGTAAGCAGAATAGCTTGTCGAGAAGCGGCGATCCAAAAACCAAAGGCGCCGCTCACTGGGGGTTTTTTGAAGTGGATGGAATTGGAACTTCCTGAGTCGGGGTGACTGACGTCCGCAATGGCACAAGTGTAGGCAGATTAACAGCCGTCAGATCAGCTGCAGGCCTCTGTCCATGCACAAAGCGGGAAACTCTTACCGATACTGGCCAGAATTTGTCGTCAAAGACCATCGGGAATAGAGGCTCAGGGACCCCAAGTTTGAAATTAACGAATTTTAACGCAGAAATATCAGCATCTCGCTTAACCAACTGTGCACAGGAAATTTCGGCCTCGGACACCTTCAGTTTATCGGCAACAAATTTCACCACCGCCTCTGGCTCCGTCGCAGCGGCAAATTTACCGATATGCAGGTATTTTCGGCTCTGCAATACATTTAACTGCTCACAACTGGGAGCAACACCAACAAAACGCTTAGCGTTTTTGCTCCGATTCTTCCTCTCTTTCTTTCGGACTGCGACGAAGCCCTCCGAATCAGAAGGGAGAGCGGCAGCTGGACCCGGGTCAATGACCGCAGTCGAGGTGGCGGCCACTGGCTTTGAAGACAGTAAATCAGTCACCGGTATGGCATTATTGGCATCCTTCTTAGCAGCAACTCTCCTATTCGACTTTTCCGGGAGGGCAGCCTGAAATTCTGACTTGAGATCCCGATACAGGCTTTCAAGCTTCTGCACCTTGTCACTCAGTTCGTCAATTTTGGAGTGCGAGTCATTCGCAACCACACAGTTATCACACTGCCACAACAAATTGGGCAGATTTTTTAGAAGCTTAATAGCATCTGAGGGTAAATCAATGCACGATAGATGAAACGCACGGCGGCACAACGACGAGCAGCGAACAGCATCAAAGCAGCGTAGCTGAGCAGCAGTGACGTCCAAATTGCATTCCGAGCATTGATGCAGCGACATAGCAAAAACACGACCGAACACAATAAGAGCTGGATGATCACTGATCATGTTTTTGGACTGATTCTATACGGACCAGGTGTACTTTGTACTTAGAGCACCATACAAAAGAACCGTATTCTATAATCGGAGGATTAAGCGATATATAGAGAGTCTTTATTATATAGGTATCGTCAAATTCCTTTGACCACCTCTTTATAAGCCCAAGCACTCTCATGGCCTTATTTCACAAGGTAGTATGGTGTTCAGAAAACTTATGAAGAGTGTAAAGAGTAAGGGGCCTAGATGGCTGCCCTGTGGTACACCCGAAGTAACCATAACTGGTGAAGACAGGGAGTTTTTGAAAAAGACTGTTTGGGACCTGGAACAAAGGTAGCTAGAAGTCCATCTCAAGAGATTGGGCAGAAACCCTAAAAGGTCAAGTTTTTGTGCTACAAGAAGGTGGATTACAGAGTCGAATGCTTTACTGAAATCTGTGTAAATGACATCCGTCTGTAGATTATCTTATAAGCCTGTAATAACGAAGTAGGTGAACTCTACTAAATTCGTGGTTGTTGATCTCCGCTTTATGAATCCATGCTGAGCAAGAGATATAAGTGATCTGCAAAGATGCTGCAGGTGCTGAGTTAAAATTTTCCCGGTGAAAACGTTTTTATACCCGGTACTCGAAGAGTAAAGGGGTATATTAGATTTGTGCAAAAAATTAATGTGTGTAACACCCAGAAGGAAGCGTTTCCGACCCCATAAAGTATATATATTCTTGATCAGCATCAATAGCCGAGTCGATATAGCTATGTCTGTCTGTCCGTCCGTCTGACCGTCTGTTCGTCTTCATTAGCGCCTATAGCTCAAAGACCATAAAAGCTAGAGGAACACTATTTTGTATCCAGACTCCTGTCCTATCGCACTGTTACAAGTGTATTTCAAAATTTCGCCCCGCCCCCTTCCGCCCACTCCAAGGACGAAAATCTGTGGCATGCACAATTTTAAAGATACGAGAAAACTAAAAACGCAGAATCGTAGAGAATGACAATATCTATCAGAGTGTTGAATCTGGATCAGATCGACTCATAAATATAGCCACAATGAAGAAAACAATTTCGAAATGCATCGTTCCCTCTCGCTCTCTCTCACACACAGGGGTAGGCGCTATGCCTGATCGAATTTTTTGACGCCTAGTTCTCAGAGACTATAAGAGCTAGAACCACCAAACTTTCTATCCAAGCTCCTGTGATATCTAACCGAGACGAGTTTGTTTTAAAATTTGGCCACGCCCCCTTCCGCCCCCACAAAAGATGAAAATCTACAATTTTGAAGATACGGGAAAACCAAAAACGCAGAATCATAGAAAATTACTATATCTATCAGAGTATTGAATTTGGATCAGATCGGATCATAAATATAGTCAGAAGGAACAAATGAAATTTCAGTGGCCTTCCAAGCGCAGACTGATTCCCTCTCTCTCTCGCACACAGCCGTGTATGTATATGTAGGAAGTAGATAAAAACATGTAGAATTGCAGATGTAAAAAATTTATGTTAACCAATATGGAAACATCTAATAGATCAAAATCTCCGAAAAGGTTCGACTTAAATTGTTTTTTTTTTGGCTAAAATTTAATATTTTCCTTTTGCGAACATGTAATAAATTACAACAAGCTCACATACATATATACTGACTGAGTACCGGGTATAAAGTAGAGCCGCGGCGCAGACGCGGCTCATAACGTTCCCCCTCGTTTTATACTGTTCAGAGGTCATGGAGCAGCGAGCTTTCATTTAGCAAGGGACTGAAAATGCCGTTCGACCTCGGTAAGCCGGTAGAGACCAACATCGCTTTGAAAGTTTCTTTCCGCCATTTTCCAGTACGCATGGAAGAGACATAACCGATTTTCATACCAAGGTTTTGTTTCCAGGCTGTGTGCGAGAGAGAGAATGAGTCTGCTCTTGGAAGGCCACTGAAATTTCATTTGTTCCTTATGGCTATACTTATATTTCAATCTGATCCAGATTCAACACTCTGAGATATTTAGTCATTGTCTATGATTTTGCATTTTTAGTTTTCTCGTATGTTCAAAATAGTGCATGCCACAGATTTTCGTCGTTTTTTGGTCGGAAGGGGGAGGGGCGAAATTTTGAAATACACTTGTAACAGTGTGATATCACAGGAGTCTGGATACAACATTTGGTTGCTCTAGCTTGTATAGTCTCTGAGCTATAGGTGATGCTGTGTTACACACTTTTAGCACAAATCTAATATACCCCGATACTCTTCGAGTACCGGGTATAAAAATATGTTTGTGACCTGTGCTTATATGTATTAGTGTTAAATCGTTGTAGAACTTAACATTTCCTTTAGAGTGTTCTTATTTACATACTATAGACTTTCGTCGAATAGAACTTTCGAACTACGTCTTTATAGGCCTTTAATCTTTCTGTGTTTATAAAAATAGTCTTTGTGAATCGTCTGTGTTACAATGAACTGCTACTTTCTGCTAGCCATGAATATATTTCATTTTAAATGTACAATGTCAGTGCCGAGAACCCACTTTTCTCAATTAATTGATGAAAAGAAACTCAGCTAAGAAGAGTGCAGACAAATAAATAAAGAATTGAGCAATTTCGCTACAACGGACTCTTTTAAGAGGAGAGATTGCCACAGAAATAAACCATTTTTCGAAAAAAACAACGAAAACTGGTTTAAAGAAGCAGTAATATTAACTGAAACAGCAGCTAGTAGTTCTGGGCACACAGAAAACCCATTCTCTAACTGGAAAGATCATCGCCAAGTTCAAAAGGTTAGTAATATTGTTAATAAAACTCTCTGCAAAAATTTGGTACTAGCTGCTCGCGAAAAAAGAAGTGCTGGAAAAAGAAGTGCTTCTCAAGTTGTATCAATCAATTCATACAACCCTGCTAAAAGAACTTAATCAATGAAGCTGAAAATACACGTAATTATTGTATCCCAGAGGAGCCCTTTTTGTAGACGGAGACTTTACGAAACATTCATACCAGTTGATGCTGAATTCCGTTAAACAGCATGGATCAAAAATTTTTCTATTTTACGATGTGCTTCTAAAAGCTAAAAAGGCGTTTTATCCAAAAGACTTAAAAATTTGTGAAACTTCAGCAGAAGTCAACTTACAGTCATTGGATGACCACACTGTTGCCAAGATAATTGAAGGATATGAAGCAGCATTTAAAGAAATTACAGCTTATGAAAACATTCCTACATTGCAAGCCTTGTATAAATGGGGCTGTGATGGGAGCAGTGGCCATTCAACTTACCGTCAGCGCTTCAGTGATCCTGAAATTGGAATTTGAAGAACATATATTTTCTATTTGTCTTCTTCCACTGCAAATACTAGATAATAATAATTCAGTAATTTGGCAAAATCAACGTCGTTCGTCAACTCGATTTCGCAGGCCATTTTAGAAAAGTAAGCTGCAGACTTAGTCCGTAGAGAAGTTGAAAATATAAAGCAGCAAATGCAACAGATTCTTCCCACAAATGTCAATGGTTTTCAAATCGATCATGAATTTCATTTAACAATGATTGATGGAAAGGTTTTCAGCTCAATCGCAGACTCATCTTCGCAGGTCTGTGGAATTTGTAATGCCACTCTATCAATGTTCAACATTTAAGAACTAGTTCTATCAAAACCTCCCAAGAAACATTTGTTTGAATATGGGCTGTCTTCTCTTCATGCATGGATCCACTATTTTGAGTGCATCATTCATATGTCATATCGGCTTCCAATAAAGAAGTGGTTCGCGGAGATGATAAAGCAATTGTTGCAAAGAGAAAGATCGAAATTCAAAATGAACTCCGAAAACAAATGGGCCTTTTGGTCGATATTCCCATGGTGGGTTCGGGAAACGCCAATAATGAAAATAGAGCAATAAAACTTTCTCATCCAAACTTGGCAAGATTAAGATTAAGTGTTATTTTACGCACAATGGCATGTGGTTACAAAATTATTGTTGAAGCCTTTCGTCAATACGCTTGGGAATCAGCAACTATTTTTATTAAGGAATGCCCATGGTTTCACATGCCATCGCCATTCATAAAATCTTAGTAAACGAGGCAGATATTATACAAAACGTTTCACTTCTAATCGGAATAAGGACTAAGGAGGCGCTTGAAGCGCGAAGCAAAGATATGCGCATCTATAGCATGAACCACACACGACAAAGTACGCGTAGGAATACAATGAAAGATTTATTTCACGCTCTATTACTGACGTCAGATCCTTCAATATCTTTAAAATCAAAAACTACTTCATCATTCTCAAAATAGTACATTCAAATAGATGACTTTCCAACTGTTCAAAACTATTCCGAATTTCAGCAACTCAGAAGCTGAATAAAAAGTTTATTTCCCTAAATTTTTGATTTATACCTATTTTTTTGGTTATTTAAATATTTTTTAAAAACATTCTCAAATATATTGAAATATATTGAAATTACAAAATTAAAATTGAAAATGTGTTTAAAAATTTCGTTAATTTATAGCCTAAATTACAAAACTACTAAAAAATCCTTTTTAATCATTTATTTTGTGAGTTATTAAATATTGCCTGCCAGATTGGCAGAATCGACAGTGCGACGTTTTCTGATAGACTTGGAATTTAAAAATGTGTAATAACCTTTTTTTTGTTTTTTATATTTTTATTTTTTTTAAGAATTTTAAAATCTGTTGTTTTTTTAGATATCTTAAATCTGGTTATATTGCAATTTAATTTTGCAATTATGAAAAGCTGATAAATTCAGGTATAAGTCAGGCCCAAGCCCAAAAAAAGTCGACAACAAATTATTTCATTGGCTGCATTTTTGTTTTACATTTGAAAATTAATTAGGCACCGTTTAAGGTATCGTTTTTAAAAATCGATGCATAAGCTCCTAAGCTGTAGCCGTTCGACCAAACCATCTAATGTCGCATTTTGCCGTTAAATTCTGGTCGGTATCACCCCAAATGCCATTTACCATTAAAAAATGTTTTTTGGTAGATCGGGAACGCTCTAAAAAGTCATGAATACCATCCCCATCCATTTGAATAAATTTCGATCATTTCTATGCTTTATTTTTTAATTTACAGAAAGGAAAATGCCAGTTTGTAAACGAACTCTCCGTCGTTAATATTACTTCTTGGGCTATACTACCTGTTAATGATGAAGAGGCAATTGAAGTTGCTGTGGCACATATCGGTCCTATCGCTGTGTCAATAAATGCCACTCCAAAAACATTTCAATTATACAGGTATGATTTATATACTCACAACAAAAATTTTTTTGAATGAGGTGTCTAGCTAGTACACCTGTCCCTCGCGTAACACGGGGGTTACGTTCCTAGAAAACCTCGTGTTGAGCGAAATCGTGTTAAGCGAGGCAAAATTCACACTGTGGCAGTTTAAAAGGTTATTTACTTTTCAAATGTGGGGTTCTTTATTTTATAGAGGTTCAAATTCGTATTGATGCATACAAAAAAGGTCTCACGCCTTAATTGACAAAAAATAATTATAATGATATTTCGCAATCGTGTAAGAACGAGTTTTTCAGTGTGTTAAAAGGGAAAGGGAGCAAATTTGCAACCGTGTAAGACCGAGTTCGTGCTAAAAGAGTCCGTGTTAAGCGAGGGCCAAGTGTACATAGTTTCTGCCGGGATGCTGAGTCCGAAACAGCGCACAGTGGCCGATCTAGCTTCATTCAATTCAAAATTTCATAGCAAAATCTGTTAAAACTTTTGTGTGTTATCGATTCCTAATACCTCACTGAGTATGGAAGTAATTGCTGTTTTGTTTTGCTCGCAGTATTTGTGCAGCTGGGAATTGTCAAACCGAAAATTTGTTGCAACAGCTGCAATGAACAACTTTTGGTGAAATTTAGTTAAGCTATTTGCTAAAAATGTGAATTTGACGTTTGATTACATGTATTAGTTTGAAATAGCTGTAAAAGTTGGCCTTTGGAAAAGTCTGGCTTAAAACACTTATTAGATTGTTTGGCTGAGTACATCTTGTCAGACAAATGCGATAGGGTTTCAATTCTTTTTAATATACATTCTTAAATGTATTATGAATTTGGATGTCTTTTATGATCTTCCAATAGCTGTCTTAACTAAACGTAATTTCATTTTTAAGGAAATCTCCACCCCAAGATTAACCATTTTTTCTGTTTGGTACAACGAACAGGTTGCTACCAAAAAGTGTATTGGCGTTGGGAATTAAATACAATGTGTTTAAAAATAATGATTATTCTCAAGAACAATGCAAAGAAGTACAAAGATGATTACGAACATTTTTAAGCGCGTTTCTGGAAAAATTTAAAAGAAGTAATGGAACATTGCCAAATTTCGATGTTAGATGGGACTGTACATTATGTCTTGCACCGGAGAAATACGTATGTTCAGTTGGAAGACCGTCAAAAGAGTTTGAAGATTGTTCATTGAAAACCAATTTAAACAAAACTAAATCTCTTGCAAACGAGGCATCGAAGGAAGACCTCATGTGGGCGGCACGAGGAGAAATATCTAAAAGCACATGCACTGCTCTTGGAGAAAAAAAATATTTTGTACTACCAACTACAAATAGGGCTTCATCTACCTAATGACGCAATGACGCAGTACTCAGTCTGCTACAACAACAACAACAAGTATTTTAACAGCTAGCTGCAAACCATAACACAGCGAACATGTCTGTGCGTGCTGGTGGGTACGCCGAGTAGAGGTGCGGCGAATTTGAATTCTGCAGCAGGTACAGCCACACTGATGCAAAGTGAATTGCCTAAAATTCCAATCAAAAGGTTCTCGGGCAAATACACAGTGGGGCCAGCGTTTCAGGATATCTATGAAAGTACAATTCATAGCAAACAGCATTTGACAAACACACAGAAGTTTTATTATTTGAAAACACTGCTGATTGATGAGGCTGCCAACTTGGTACGACATTTGGCAATTACGGACACTGCTTATAACACTGCATGGGAACGTCTCAAGAAAAGGTACAATCGGCCGAGGCATATCGTTTTGGAACAATTCATGAGCTTGCCCACAACTAATAAAATTGATGCGCCGATTTTACGTAAGGTGTCCGACGGAGCAAACGAAATTGTTCGTGTTCTGGATGAGTAAATCAAACGGGACGCGAATGTTGGATATATCTGGCCCTGGAAAAACTTGACGCCGACACGCAGCGCAGGTGGATAGAACGCAGTATGGACAAAGACAAAACTCACCCACTCTCGACGACTTCTTCAAGTTCTTGGATGATCATTGCGAGGAATTGGAACGAAGAACACGTCTACGGTCGCGGCTCTACTTTATACCCGGTACTCAGTCAGTATATATATTTCATTTCTTCCTTCTGGCTATACTAATGATCCGATCTGATCCAGATTCAACACTCTGATGGGTATGGTCATTTTCTATGATTTTGTGTTTTTGGCTTTCTCGTATTTTCAAAATTGTGGATTCCACAGGTTTTCGTCCTTTGTGGGGGCGAAAGAGGGCGTGGCCAAATTTTGAAATAAACTCGTCTCGGTTTGATATTACAGGAGCTTGGATAGAAAGTTTGGTTGATCTAGTTCTTATAGTCTCTGAAATCTAGGCGTCAAAAAATTCGATCAGGCATAGCGCCCACCCCGGTGTGTGAGAGAGAGCGAGAAGGAACGATGCATTCCGAAATGGTTTTCTTCATTGTGGCTATATTTATGATCTGATCTGATCCAGATTCAACACTCTGATAAATATGGTCATTGCCTATGATTTTCGTTCTTTGTGTAGGTGGAAGGGGGCGGAAATTTTGAAATACACTTGTAACAGTGTGATAGGACAGGAGTCTGGATACAAAATTTGGTTGCTCTAGCTTGTATAGTCTCTGAGCTATAGGCGCTAATGTAGACGGACGGACGGACAGACAGACAGACATGGCTATATCGACTCGGCTTTTGATGCTGATCAAGAATATATATCCTTAATTGGGTCGGAAACGCTTCCTTCTGGGTGTTACACACATCCACCAAATGCCATTCGACAGAACACACTCTGTATGGCTGTACACAATTTTTGGATTTGACAGAATTACAAAGGCGATTTTTTGTAAAAGAGAAATTTCTATGCTACAACTGTTTGAAACCTTGTCATTTGAAAAACAAGTGTAAATCGAAATACACGGGTAAACAGTGCAAAGGTCATCACCACTCACTACTCCATTTACAAGGTACTACATCGCGTACCATCGAGATTTTTGCCCAAACAGAAGGGGAGAATAGCAATTCAAACGCTCATCATAACACTGCGGTGACTTCAAGTCACATTGCCCAAGCAGAGGACACACAATCTATTGTATGTGCGCAAGGCACTGCACATTCTTCTCAAGAAAAAGAAACCGAAGCACATTACCCACGGCCATGGTTTATGTCCAGACAGGAAATGGGGACTACATAACATGTCGCCTCTTATTGGATACTGGATCAGAACTCTCGTATGTATCGGAACGTTGTATACACGCTCTTGGATTGACACGCTCACAATCACGCATTCTGGTTTCGGGAATATCTTCAGTGAAAGCTGACACCAAAAGGGGATTCAGCACACTTAGCATCAAGTCCCGGATTTCTGAAGATCATTTGTTTGTATATGCCCATGTACTTGGCATGTGTTGGGTCGAAATCTCCTAGTAGTTTTCGACGGGTCATTTTTCGACGCAAATGGTAAGGCTTTAAGCGACACTCTCTTTATAGGGCCAAGCATTCAACGCGATCTGTTTGCTGTATGCACAAATTCGTATTTTCAGCGGATATTGTGAAAATGTTCCGCCAAATATGGGTCAGCGAGAAGCATTTGGAATTTTATACCCATTTTTCGAGCTTTAGGTTGGCGCAGGACATTAGTTGTATGAGTTCGTTCCGTAATAGCTTTTCCTCACTGTAATCAGTAGGAGCATCGTTAACGTAGAAATCGGCCAGCAGGATTTTCGCAGCATTCGGAAATTCGTGTTGGTGATCCGAAGCCAGTTGTTCCAACATCCGAACCGCTAGAAATGGTGCACATGAAGTTCCGTAGGTGAAGGTACATAATTGAAAGTGATTGATTTGATCGACTGGATCTTCTCTCCAAACGATCCGCTGGAAATCTCATACGCAAAATCACATATGACTATTTGGCTTGCTTTCGACAAAGACAGCATACATCACAGCAACGAATGGCCAAACTACCAAGCATTCGTATCACACAAGCAAGGCCATTTGTCAACACCGGTTGCGGTTATGCTGGGCCAATCCTTCTTAAGGATGGCAAGGGTTGGAAACCACGCATCAACAAGGGCGATATATATGCCTATTCGTTTGCCTGGTCACGTCGGCAATACACTTGGAACTTGCCACGGATCTGACCACGGAAACGAAAAATTACTGCCAAGCTCCATATAAAAAAAACTGGGCCAGGAATTTTTCGGTTGAGTTTTACTGGCCTCAGTATCCAGCAAGCTGAACGAAATCCACAGATTCTTATCGATAGTTAGCCTATTGACACGATTGTGGACTCAGAGATCAGCTGGAATTCCCGCCAGTAAAATATATGCGCCTATTATTACTAAAGTGAATATGAAAGATGGAGTCAATACTGATCGAACAACAAACAAGAAATATGCAAAATTGTCAAAATGACCGTCTGCGCTGTACTTCCTCGTTTTTTTTGTTTGAAACAATATATGCCGCCCCCAACACAAAAAATTCGTCGATTTTTCTCCTTTTTCAATTTTAATTGAACTTTCACATTTAGCGCTGTTTACAAAACACAGCTGACTCATCAGAGTGACCGACTTTTTTTTAGGTACTTGGTTACACTATTTCAGTTTCGTTCCACACACACGAAATAAATAGCAGATTCCTGGCAGTAATTTTCCGCAGTGCTGGATACTTTAGGGTGGATACTTTAAGGCCTTTAAGGTGGCAATGGGAATCGGCAGTTCGATCTGTTAAACTGCACCTTCAGCGAGTCATCGGAACCTCTATGCATACATTTGAGCAGATGCGTACACTACTTGCTCAAGTCAGCGCTGTGGCCAATTCACGTACTCTATGCTATACACCGGATACTGAAGTCAACTATTTATCGCCGGCTCACTTCCTAATTGGACGACCATTCACCACCATACCGGAGGCTGACTTGGGTCACATTGCTGAGGGCCGATTGGGGTACTGGCAGATCATCCAGTCCATGTATCAAGGTTTCTGGAAACAATGGCACCAGGAGTATGTGGTCACTCTGCAACAGCGTCCAAAGTCGACCACGTCAATGGCTAACATCTCGATCGGGGACGTTGTGCTTGTTAAGGAGCCCAACAGCTCACCGGCTTCATGGCACATAGCACGAGTTATTGAAGCGCATTCAGAAAAGAACGAACTGGTTTGAGCGGTCAAGCTCAAAAATGCATCTGGAGAAATGACAAGACCAATTACCAAGATTGCGGTACTGCCTGGTTCAGAAACTGTGTTTCAGGGCGGGCCGGGATGTTGAGGAACTAGACGAAAGTTTATAGTTAGAAATAAGCCAGAACGTCCGCAGCCTCGTTTCCTTCGATGACCTGGTGGCTGGGAACCCAGTAGATTCGCACTGACTTAGTCGTGCATAGTGAGTCTAGTGCCTCCTTGCTTGCCAGGACACTTCTGGAACTAACTTCGAACGACTGCATGGATTTTATCGCCGCCTGGCTATCGACGAATATGTTCACCACGTTGTGTGGTCGCTCTGTTAGCCGACCGAACTCTGCTGCCTTCTTGATGGCGAAAACTTCCGCCTGGAATATCCTGCATCGGTCCGGTAGCTTGTATGACACCCTTATTTCAGGGTTTGTGCAAATCTCTTTGAGATATCTTATAAATTAAGTTTGTTATTAATTTAATGCCGCTAGATTGGCGATGATTGCGATGGAAGATAAGTGACAGCCAGTGGCGGTACTGTTTCTGATACTGATTTTATTCAACAAAACTTAATTCTAGTTATAGGTAACAAAAGGTACAAAAAGTGCTGATTTAATAAGAATATGGTAAAATGGTAAAAAATAATTAATGTGAAATTAATATTGATTTAATATGATTTTATTGGCTGGTGTGCAAATTGGGCAATTGTGATGGTCAGCAATTGCACCAGTGTTGTTGGTCTCTGAGAAATGATCGCATTGTCAGCAGAATTCGCTGCCGAAGCGGCTTGTTGTTGACTCAGCTATAAAGCCAGGTGAACTTTATTTGTTTTGGTAAAAGTGTGATGTGTTCTACATAATATTTCATATGCATAATTCTTCGACTGCACAAATACATTTGTGTAATGTGTATTACACAATATTGCTTACGCATAATTCTTCGACTAAACATATTGCAGGTCGTTCAACCATCGCCTAAGTTGATGAAAAATTGGCGTGACATGGGGATAGGAGCTGAAGATCCGCGCGGTTTTTGGCTTCCATGATTGATACTTCTTCCGGAAAATGTGGGCAATAATCAATAGAATTGACATTGCTAGGGCAGCATAGGCAGTAATTTGGTGGTTCTGCACTGCGGTGAGATGGTGTGGCAGCGCTTGATGATTGATTGCTGCTAGTTACTGGCATGGATCATCAAGTTCTTGAAGATAGTCTGATGTCTGGTTCTGCATGTTCAATATTGATAGTGAGGAAGATGTCACCGCTGAACTTATGTCTCCAAATCAAGTGAAGGTTGATTTTACCTCGCTGTTTGTAGTGCTGATGCTTATTTTTGTGTTGCGAGCAGTACATCCAGGTGACAGCGAAAGTAAGTCAGTCCCCCTTCCAACTGTATGGTTGATGGAGATCCGTTGCAGACTGCCTGAAGTCTCATTGTAAAGTGTGATGCAAAAATTCATTTGTTCGGTTGCTGACTTCTTGACCACACCATGTCAGCCATTGAATGAATGAATTGACACAATGGTGCTGTTTTATTGTTAAACGACTGAAATTTGCAGCGATTATCACCGTTAAAGGCCGCTTGATGATCAAAACGGATGAATTCTTCATTGGGAAGTTTGAAGCAGAATCGAGATTCTTCTGGAGTAAAACCCATGAACGGACTTCGATGTGTGTTTACTGTTATTATAGTTGTTTTGAGATCGAACAAACTCCAACATGTTGAGTCCCAGGTAGGAACTGTTGAAACTAGAGGTAGCGTTACCTTGAATACGACGTGGGTTGCTGTTGGTGTTCCTACGGCCTGCATGATTCTGTAGAGATTAATTACATGTTTTGTTGTAACCGGCAGCATTTGATCGGGTGGCAAATGATCTCGTATTTGGTCTAGTTGATCTCTTATTTTATCAGGAGAAACTAGTGTTGGGCTTATTGTCCGATAGTAAATACCGATCAGATATATCAGACTGCATATGTTGAAGTGAGTCCCAGGTATGCCTGAGTGAGATGGTTAGGTTAGGTTAAGGCGGTATTTGGGAGACGACCTCCCCCCAGCTCACATGGACCTATTAAAGGACCTTTGTGATGCCGCATGGGCGCAAGCCTCTTCTTATTGCCTACCCCGTGGTGAGCAAAATATTGCCGCCCCATCCGGTGGCTTGGATGTATTTGGACAAGAGCCCTGGTTTGATTTCGGAAAGGTCCGAAATGTCCGTGACGAACGCAGCCCCTAAAATAGGGAGTCTGCGGTTTCCGAGCGCCGGGCAATGACAGAAGAAGTTGGGGACAGACTCCTCCTCTTCCTCGTCCCGGAAACTTCTGCAGAAGACGTTGTGGGGAATTGACAGTCTATGGCGTTATGGCACGTGTTACTGCAGAACATTAAACTCTATTGAGTCTATATAGCTCTGCCGAGCGTTTTACCGATCGACATGGCCATATCGATCTGGACGTTTTGCAGCTGATGGTTTCTTGCCATCGCCTGTTTGCGAGTTGCTCTAAAATTTCGCGTGCGGGAAGCTTACACATAGTGTAAAGTTTGCTCCCTATCCGATTGGAGAGAAATTGTAGTGCCCACCTGGCCAGTTCGGCAGCAGCCTCATTTCCCTGGAAGTCCCTATGTCCGGGGACCCACATTAGGAAAAGTTCTAACTGCTCTGATATCTCATTTAGAGACCTACGGCAGGTATTCACAGTCGTGGAGCTCGACGATATTGCGCCTAGTGCCTTAATGGCTGTCTGGCTATCAGAGAAAGCGCACACTGAGCACCCGTCAAGGGGTAGTTTGGAGACAATAGATGGGACCTCTATGCTTCAACCTCAGTTTAGAACACACTTCAGTGATCTGGGAGCCTGAAGCAGTAACTAATGTTGAGCTCGTAGACACAGTAGACACAGTAACTTTGAGCCATCAGTATAAATGTGGACCGCATTTGCAGACCCAGGTTCGCCCATCTCCCAGTCCTCCCTAAGTGGGATTGATACCTGGAAGGGCGTCGAGAGGGGATCACTTGGGATACAGTAATCAGTCCTTTTTGTTATTTGCGGGTGACCAGTCGCAGATGCTTTCCACAGCCTGATTTTTCTCTTTCTGAGAGCGGAAAGTGCTGCCATCTTCTTTCCCATGAGATCTACGGGAAGAAGGTCCAACACGATGTCCAGAGCTTCTCCTGGAGTAGTGCATAGTCCGCCTGTGATGAATAACTCTGCCATGCGTTGAACTCGAATGAGTTTATTGAGACAAGTTCTCTTGTCTAAGACTGGCAACCATACCACCACTCGATATAGCCTTATATTTTGAATGATGGCCGTGTAGAGCCACCGAACTATGTATGGGGTCATTCCCCATTTCAGTCTGTGGCTTTCCTTAACCTATCTGAAATTTTGGAATAGTTTTCCCAATTTGATAAAACGAAGGTTTGGTGTTGCAAATTATTTGTATTTTTAATTAGATTGGCGTTCGATTTCAAGTATTTTAACGAATTCTTAACGAAACTTACCTAGTGTGGCGAAGCGAGGCGAATTCGTCAAGAGCGGGAGAGAGCTTTCTGCGCTCCCGCTCCGCCTTAATCCATTACACTCTCCAACAAACTTGGCAGCTCGATGCTACACCGGCCCCGTTGAAGGCCTGGAAGGCTTCAACTTATTGGTAGAGGAGCCAGTTTGTGTATTGGCCTCCTGAACACTGCTCCGCTACTCGTACTTAGGTCGACCACCCTGACCTTTCCGTCCTGCCCGGCGTTTGTGGCGACGACCCTCCCAACGAGCTACTGTTGAGGGGGCAGGTTGTCCCCGGCGACGACCACGAGGCTTCCTTCCTGGATGTTAAGCAACTCAGACCCTCCTGGTCAGGGTCCTGGGTTCTGGGGGTGCGATGAGCGGCCCGCCTGTCAGCAGGTGCCCAGGAGTTAGCGCGTCTCCGTCGCTTGGGTCTGGGCCGGCAGACCGCCTGAGCGTTCACTATCCAAACACGCTGTCTCAGGATACTCACGAGTGCTCGTGGGCCGGCATGAAAATTTGTTTAATGCAGATAGCGAACGTATGTCTGCACAAACTGCGAGTGTTTTGTCAATAACAGAGGAAATTTGGCATTATATGAAAAAGAGCACCAAATCCCTGCCTCTGGATGAAGGGATTCAAGCGCTGAAGACTGGGGCCTAACCTGGTGCCTTTACGAACACTTTCAATATCTTCCTGATACTCGTTTTCTTGGACGATTTCGACAATTTTTAGAAACGCCTCGTCGTATTCTAGGGGTGACGGAATTTTTTCAAATTTGTGACTTCTGAGATGAGTATCCCTCGATTATGTCTACTAAATCATTTGTTTTTGCCGCCACGGTCAGTCCGACCGATTGCTTCCTGGTTTCCATCTGCAGCTCTTCTTCGGAAAGGTTCTTGGCCAGATCTCTTCTTCATCCTTCAAAAACTCTGGTCCACTAAACCAGATCAACCGCACGATTTCCTCTACGTCACATACTCTCGAAACTATGTCTGCTGGGTTCTGTTTTGTTGGCACATGCCGCCACGTAGCGTCACCTGACCTTTCTTGAATCTCCGCTACTCGGTTCGTAACGATGGTTGACAACGACGAAGGGTGGGATCGGATCCAATTAAGGGTTACTTCTGAATCTGACCAGAATACAATTTTTTCTATTGGAACCTTGAGCAGTGATTGGAGTCGGTGAGAGAGGTCTGCGAGAAGGTGAGCGGCACATAACTCAAGCCTTCGGAGCGTTTTCAGCTTGAACGGCGCTACTTTCGACTTTGCAGTCAATAACGAGACCTTAAAACCTTCTGCAGTCTTTCTACGGATATAGACGCAGGCTCCATAAGCTCTCATGGCTGCGTCAGCAAAGGCTTGTACTTGTATCGGTGACATGGGATCAGTATGCACAAATCGAGGTATTGTAATCTTCGCTAACTGACCCAAGGATTCTTTTAGAAAATTCCATGCTGGTGATCTTTCCCTTTATTACTAAAGGACTTAACAAGCCAAGGGGGTCAAACAGCTTTGATGTCACCGATAAAACTGTTCCGTTCTGTCGCTCGGAGACCCATGACTGACGTGTCAATTTGGAACTTAAAGACGTCTTTGTGTGGCAGCCCCGATATTCCCAACGCCTTAGTTGACTCTGAGTCCGAGATCGTTATCGGTTTAACTGTGCTCTCGGATGCGGTGACCTCAGGTGAGTTCGAGAACCACTTAGTCAACTCAAACCCAGCAGTTTGAAGAACCTGAGCCACCTCAGACTTAATTGTCTTTAGCTCCTCTACGCAACCAACGTAAAAGTCGGACTCAATAACTTCAGCAGCTTTAGGGAATGAGAGCTTTGCAGACTCACTTAACCTCTTCAAACACCGAATGGAAAAAACTTGGGCTGGTCCATTTCCCTATGTTACGGTGTTGAGCTGGTATATTCTCAAGGACTCAGAAGGGTCTCTTCTCCCTATGAGCTGAAATCGTCTATCCGCATCATCTACCAAGACTTGGCGATACATTTTCTTAACATCGGCTGTCAAGGCGTACCTGTGTAGTCTGAAGCGGAGTAAGCTAGAATACAGTTCATCCTGTATCGTAGGACCAACCATCAATATGTCGTTCAAGGCCACCTGAGAGGACGTCTTACAAGACGCATCGAAAACGACACGGAGCTTGTTCGACGTACTTTGGGGCCTCAACACACACTGATTGGGAATAAAATAGTGTGGATGTTGGAAGCTGCCGAGCTTTTTCGGCCGCTCTGACTCCACATTTACAAAATTAAAGTTTTGCTCCGTTTTTAGTTTAAAGTTTATACATATATTTGAGGGCGTGCCCGTGAGTTCGAGATTATTGAAATTAGGTACAATTTTTAAGGAGTGGGGGAGCGTTCCGCGACGCACTGCAATTTAAGCAGTACATACGCGGACCATGAGCGTGTGTGTGCGTAGGCTCCAAGAGCGCGAGAGTGGATCGCGCTCTTAAGAGCTAATGACGGCTGCTGCTCCGAACAGTGGAGTTTTAGGGATTGTGTTGTCTGTGGGAGACATGTGACTTAATGAGATGTACTCCTCCATGAACTCCAAGTACATTTTCTGCAACTCAGGGTCATGAGACAATCTTTTTTCAAGCGACAAAAACCGCCGTTTAGCTACTTCAAAGGAGTTGCCCAAGATACTGGGATCTGATTTGAACGGCAGCTTTACTTCAAACCGACCTGAAGGCAAGACCTGGGTAGTCTTTCTATAATGCTCCTCACATTACTTGTGTTCAGGAGATAAACACTTTTTAGAAGACGGCAATTCTTCCAGTGACCAGATACTACTGAATCCTCTCGACAACTCAAACAGTTCATCGCTTCCTGGCTGACAGTCACCTTTGGAGTGTATCTGCCCGACACAATCCAGCCGAGAAGCGTTTTCTGCAGAGTTGGATAGTCAGGACCTTGTCTTATTTGACCAACAGATAAAAGTTCGAAAAATGTTTCCACACCTATCAACATATCTATCTTCTATGGCTTAAAGAAAAATGTCTCTGCAATTGGTACGTTCTTCGGGATTTGCCAATCACTCACATTAAGTGTTTGATCAGGATGATACCCCGAAATAGGCCTTAGAATCCAGAAATCGACCGAAAACTAACTACCAGTAACTCGCGACTTCACCACCGTGTGTATCTTCTTCTTGACTTGTGAATTTGACTCACCAATACCAAGCAATTATATACAGGACTCCTTCCTACGGATCTGTAAGCGCTGTGCTAAGTCCTCAGTGATAAAATTGGTTTGGGACCCAGAGTCAAGCAGAGCTCGTACTAAAACATATTGACCGTTATTTGTTCGGACGCTTTCGATCGACGTAGCCAGAATAACTCTATCCATAGCTGTCGCATGCAAAGCATGCGAAGTGGAAGGTTCACTCTGATTGGGTGGAGGAGAAGAATTCTCTGGGGGTGATGGCAACGCTAGACTTTTGTTCGCCACTGTGTACCTCTGCAATAATGAATGGTGTGACCAGCCACACACTCGACACTTCTTAGCTTTGCATCGTACTACGGAGTCGCCTGGTTGCAGACAATTGATACATAGGGATGCAGTCTTTGCGAATTCAAACCTTTGCATTACTGCCAGCCGACCAAATGGACTGCACTCTGTCTTCACCAGAGAGACACGAAAGCAAATGGTTGAACTCTTCGATAACTGGAATGCTTTCGTCATTATGAACCAGAGTCTCAAATAAACATATAAAGGTTTTGAATTCCGAAAAAATGCCGCTGAACTGTGGCAGTGCTAACTTCGGAAGTCGAGCACGAGTTGGGCCACCAGAAGCTGGTACTGAAGGCTTTTTATCGTCAGCTGTCTTAAAGGCGCATATAAGTGACATTAACTTCCCCTTGGTTACGATGGAGAGTTTCTGAAGTTCTTCAAGGAGGGGCTTTTGATCGGCTTTTGGGGTCATATTGACTCTCAACACAAGCAACTGATAATGAAAAGTAATCAGGTGTTTGTACCCAAAGGAGGGAAAAATAAATATACCCGACTAAGGTAGGGTATCACGTCACTTAGTGATCGCGTTGTATGCTCGCATGCGAATATACCCAAACGAGTTCAAAAAACTATACACCCGACAAATGTAGGGTATAGCGTTCCTTGGCTTAAGCGCGCAAACGAAAACCACACAACAACAACAACGAACAGCAATGGTGACAGGCGAAAGCGAAAACAAAAGAATTCACCGCTGTAGTTCTGAAGTATGTATGGTGTGAGTTTGTATACGCGTGCAATGGTACACACTGATCGACGATTAAATACTGAATCCAATATTAATTGGCGAAGCACGATTTATCCCGATTATTAGTTGGATCCTACTGAAACCAAACGAATATACCCGACGAATACAGATTAGCGCGTCACTTGGTGATCGGTTTGGATTAAGCGCGCCAAACGAAAAGAACAGCGATAAGCAACGGTGGGGTGCGAAAGCGAAACGAAAATGTGCAAACTCTAACTAGTACATGCAAATGTAGCTCTACTATGTCATACGTATGTGCCAAGAATTGAAAGCGTTGTGCAATTGTTTCAGCACAAGACAAAAATTACTAGTTTTTAATCTTTATGTCTTTACTGAAGCTTCCAATTTTTGCACAAATACCTCTGTACTGGATCGGATTTCTTAGTAATCCACTTTCCTCTTCTGGCGCTGGGTTCTAACAATGTACTGGATATCCCTCGGCGGTAGCGCTGCAGACAGGGTATTGCACGACCGACGCGGTTATTTGCAGCTTGTTGTTTGTTCATAAATACACGAGTCGCGATCAATTATACACGTAATTGACAATTAATTGATTTTTGCAACATTAATTGTTGTATGTTGTATGTATATTTATGTGTCACTGTCACTTTGCCTTTCCACTTTCCACGAGTCCACCCAGGGGTGTCATGAAATTTTGGAATAGTTTTCCCAATTGGATAAAACGAAGGTTTGGTGGTGCAAATTATTTGTATTTTCAATTAGCGACAAAACAGACGAAAAGATTGGCGGACGTGCGTTCGATTTCAGGTATTTAAACGAATTCTTTATGGCTTCCTTAAAATGCGATCTTAAACCTAACTTATCTAGTGTGGCGAAGCGGGACGAATTCGACAAGAGCGAGAGAGAGCTTTCTGCACCGCTCCACCTTAATGCATTACACTCTCCAACAAACTTGGCAGCTCGATGCTACACTATCCTCTATGCTCAGTTTCCAATCGAGCTTTCTGTAAAGGACCAGTCAAAGAAACTAGCATTGTTGGTGAAGGCTAGCGGTTCCCCACCAAGTTTGGGGAGAGTAAGTGTAGGAATTTTGTACTTTCGTGAGAAGAGCACCAGTTCGGTTTTGGTCGGGTTAACACCTAACCCGCAATTATCAGCCCATTTGGACATCTTCTTAAGAGTATTTGTCATACACTCACACAGCGTCTGCGGAAATCTTTCAGATAACACAATAGCAACCTCATCTGCGTAAGCTACCACGCGACAGCAACCCCCCTCTATCTCCCGAAGCAGTTCGTTCGCTGCTACGTTCCATAGGAGGGGCGAGAGGACTCCACCCTGCGGTGTGCCTCTGCTGACAAACCTGGTTGAAGTCGATGTCCCCAGTGATGCAGGAGTGAGGATATTATGTAAAGGGCTTTCTATGACTAGGAAGTCTACCAGGGTGTACTCCTTGCAGTTAAAGGACCCTTCGATGATCGATGTGATCGTGTTTAGGGCCGTTTTGGTGGATCTTCGTCTCCGATAGGCATGCTGAGAGTCTGATTCCGTTCCAGCAGACTTATAGGGCTTAAGGCTCCTGATTGCCCATGAAATATTCTCCTGACTTAACAGGCTCAGTATAAAACTGGAGGCAACAGGCGGGGCGGTAGCCCAGGGTAGCCCAGGGTGGGTGTTGTCTTGGAGAGAACTTTGCGCAGGCACGAGGCTTCCGAGTTCCTCTCGATTTAGCTTCAGAACTCACACCATGAGGCGCGTTTGGCTATCCTAAGTTGCTTATTGTATGTTGACAGACTGGTTTTGTTGTCGACCCAGTTCTGCTCAACATTCATAGCTTTATCTTCGTCGAAGAGTATCCGCGAGGCTTTGCGGAGCTCTCCCAATTTTAGAGTCCACCATTTAGGTTTCTTCTGGCCTTTGGTTTTACTAGAGGTGCAGCATTTATCGATCGCTTTTCTACAGGCGTTGGTAAATGTTCTAACAATTTGGGTCGTAGCCTTTTGAGTGAACCCGTCTTCCTCAGGGAGACTCAGGCAGAATACGGTCCAGGTGATTTGAATGCGGAGTCCAGTTTGTCCGCCTGAGGTTCCGGAATTGAACTTTCCTCGGTACTGGGAAAAAGAGTACAGTTTCTACGTACCTGTGGTAAGAGAAGTAGTGTTATTCTAGGACCTTCCAGGATAGTATGTTCCGCTGTATCTCATGAGAGGCAAGAGTGAGATCCAGCACCTCCTTGCGGTTCTTAATTTTGAAGGTGGGGTCATTAAATCGATTTAATATAACCATTTGGGTGGTTATTAAGTAGCTGAAGAGGTACTCAAGCCATTTGTTGGTGTCAGTTCTTCCCCATTGATAGTGGTGTGCATTGGCGTCGCACTCCACTATGAGGCCGATGTCTTTGGCCTCGCAGTTTGTGGTGAGCGCCGGAGGGGCACGTGTGGAGAAGAGTCCGGCTGGTCATGACCCATGTATGTGGAGCAGATCCTGAGCACCCCAGACCTTCGAAGCTCACTCCTGAATGGTCTTCATTGCTGAAATTTGGGAGCAAAAATAAGTGCAAATCTCTATTTGCAAGAATGAATGTGCGTGTTTTACTTGAGGTTTCAGCTACATATAGCTTATAGTCTTGAGTCCTCAGACCGGATACCCTGTATCCTATGAGCCAGGGCTCCAGAATGAGCTTTACCCTTGGCTAGGTAAAGCAGGAGGGTAGCGCATGCTACCTTACAATGGTGGAGATTGATCTGCAGGATTGTCAGAAACATTCCTTTGGTTCACCTCTACCATTGTCTTGTCTAGGTTGCTATCGGCGACCCCTGTCTAGGTCGCTTTCATCGGAGTCGTAGCCGCCCAGGATGTCATCTGACACCCTAGACCCTGCGTCCGATGTTGCGGGATTGGCTTCCGCGTCCGGCGTCATTGTGATTTCCAGGTCTGGCTCGACCTCCGGATGCCTTCGTCCACCTTGGCCACCTTTCAATTGTCTGTAAGAAGGTGGGAGTTACAGACCTGCAGGAGCTTGAAAATCCTCTCAGGTTCCGCAGGTTTCGCCGATACCCACACCCGGGCTATCGGCATGCTCGGGACGTCTTCCCAGTTAACAGCCTCCAGCTTGGCTCCTGGGTAGGCCTCACCTAGCGCCACCACCGCCCTAATGAAAAGGTCCACCGAGCGAGCATCAGGCAATGGCTTTCACCCTACCCTGATGCCACCCAGCGTCCTCACATTTGGGTGGCGGCCCTCCGTTTTCCTCCAACTCCTGGATCGGCCTTGAAGCTCGTTCTCCACCAGGTGCCCCTTGTCTTGAGGGATCAGCCCATCACTGGAGCCCCTGTATAGGACGCCAATTAGGGTATTATCCCTCGACACCTCGGCGAACGAGCGCTAGGAGCCTTGGCTGCGCCTTAACTAGCTATGGCTGGCTGGTAGTAAGGCAGAACAGTTTTGGCCCAAAGCCTCGACTGGATCCCCAGGGCGGATGCCAGGAACACCGGGTCCTCGTTGGCAAGGATGAAAGCCGCGCTTGTCTCTTGTCTTGAAACTTCGACTTGATTTTCGAGGCAGCAGCTCCGCCTGCTGAGGCTGTCAAGGGTTCCTCGAGCCCAGGGCGCTTACCAGCCGCTTTCGCTCTGCTTGGAAGCCACCCCGGTCGCCGGATCACCCCTAAGTTGCCCGACGTAGATTGCCCCGATTGTCTTTTCGGACCTATTCTCGCAGCGCTTACTGTCTGCCTTACTGAGTCTCCTTCGCCGTCATTTTTGGTACTGGTACCCCAAATGCAGGCTTATAGGGATTGTCTTTTCCCAAAGGCACTAATTAAGGAGTGCGGAGCTTCCTTGAGGTATTTTTTAATATTTTATAAATTTGCATATTTGGACTCACGAGTAGGCGGGAAGGGGTCAGTCACCCGAGGGATAGCCCGCTTGCCTCGGGAAGCCTAATTTAAGCTGGTGATCGGCAGGTATCGAGAGTCCGCATATTAGCGGCCGAGCACCAACTATGCATCCATCGGCATATGACAGTGTCACCTTGTATTGGGGTGATTTCACTAAGAGTTTTCTTCTCTCCGCCCGACTTCCATTAGCCAGAATCCTGCAGAGACATGACCTACCAGGACCTGTTACCAGCCGCCCTTACGGGGAAAGTATATTCGCACTTCCGCCGGTGCGTACAGTTACGGCAGGTAACGGTTCGCTCGTGATCCCCTGTATTCTATGGCAAATTAAACACAACCGTCTCAGGTTAGGGCTAGCCCTAGCCCATGAGCACCTGTGCTCAGGCCAAAGCTTACAGCTGTGGCTAGTCGACTCGATATCCATAATTCCCCCTGTAACATCCGACGGCTGACGGCATGAGTCAGATGGTCGCCGTGATATGTTCCTCTGTCTCGGCTGATGGTTGCCGTTCCAACACCTTCAGGCGGTTATCCGTTGCTGACTTGTCTTTTCTGACGACATTAATTATGTAGTCGACAATCGAGGTTTGATTTCGCAGTAGGTGTAGTAGAAATTCTTCGTGGATTTTTACTTTTCTGATTACTTCGGCCATTTTCTCAGCGTACTTTCACTCAAAAACACCGAACCTATTTTTTTGCTGCGTTTCCTACCATATCAAGTAGGGATAGGCTTTGTCGAGAGGTTTTATCAACATATTTCCTGTTTGTAACTCATTGTGCAAATGTAGAAACATGTAGTTGCTCGCTGGAACATTTTTTAGTTCATTCTAGCATATTTTTACAATATGGATCCAAGTCATAGTATATAATCATGGTCCATTCAGACGTTGTCAATCTTGAGGTTCAAATTTTCTCATAGAATATTCCAGGTTTGTACGTGAATTGTGTCAAATTTTTTTTTTTAATTTGACATCAGTAGCAATGTTGATATAAGTGAAGGTAAAGCTGATTTTCTGCGCTTTGGTGGTGGCCCATCAGGCTTTGTAATGTCGTTTATGGCATTGTTCGAGCATTTGATTGTCACGTGGCAATGTCAATGGTTCACCGATCAAGAAGTATCCTGAGGTGAGCGCTGTAATGCAAGATGGTTTGTTTGACATTGGAGTAATGGGTCGAGTATTGCTTCAATTTCGATAGTTACTTTATTTAGTTCCTGAAATGTCTTTTGCTCGATCCAGATCCAGAGGATCCAGATCATGTGGTTTTTTGCTGACTATGGCTTCTCTTAATTCTTTTAGCACCTTTTTGCATCTATGAAATTGGTTGCATAAGAATCAGCGGAGAGTTGCGAAGAATGCATCTATGTTTAAGTCGCTTAATAGCTCTAGGTGCACTGCCTTTGTGGAAAAGCCGCAAAACACGGCGATGTATGCCCTATCTGGTTTTTTTTTCGTATCTTATTTTGGATCGAAATAAGTCCACAGTAGTCGACGCTCGCAATAAGAAATTCGTGTGCGTGTGCGACTCTTTGCATGAGCTTTGGTCTGGCTCTGGTGCATCCTACACAGCTGTGAATGATGTTTCTAGCCATCGTTTTGTCGTTGATGATCACATATTGTTGTATTGCAATTACTTTTAGTGCTTGGGCACCGCAATGCATGCTCTACTCATGGAGTTCCCGCATAATCATTTTGACTATCGGGTCATTGTATGGCAGTGGAGTCGGAAGTTTAGCGTTGTACGCAATTAGAGCTTCTTCTAGTCTACCGCCAACTGATGATCCCATCGTCTCCTAGTATGGGAGATAACGATATTATCGATATCGAGCTCTTTTTATCCACAGTCTTATAGCGCTGTAACTTCCTCAAGTCTGTGGTAAATTCGACTTGTTGGATAGTTCGCAGGATTATAACGCGAGCACTGTTCAGTTCTCCTGCGCAGAGTGTCGTTGAAACCGCACCATTAGTTTTGTAGCAAGAGTGTAACATGTATGCTACAATGCGTCGAAGCTTGTAAAATGAATTTCTATGTCTGCATGCGTATAGTTCTTCTTCAAGTGCGCTGGGTGCGGCTGGCAAACTGACATGCTTTCTCTCGAGATTTCTGGGCTCACCGATTGGTGCAGTATTCCATTTTTCTCGGGATCCGTTGAGGAATAGTAGCAGTACATCTGCTGAGTTCGGCACAAAGGACTGCAGCGCAAAGTTTTAACCGTGGAACTGACTGTTTGGCTGTCGGTGCCACACGTGATTTGGAGCAGAGCAGTCGTACTGACACATGATGTGTTAACAAAAGTGTGTAGTTTCTGAGTAGCTGGAATTTTGCCATCATAGATATGGCGGTGAATCTGCATCTCGTTAATTGCTTGTAGGTCTTCACGGTAGTCTTTCCATTTATTTTGGAGCTGCATTGGCAATTCGTCATCAAATTGCAGCTTCAACTTATTCGTGTCGAACTTGAATTGCTTCTGGAATCGTGTTTGCTCCAGTAAGACAATCGTTGACGTAGAAATCATTCTTTAGAGTTGAAGATCCTACTGGTAGTCTTTCAGTAAAATGTTCAGATGTGTTAACAAAAGTGTGTAGTTTCTGAGTAACTGGAATTTTGCCATCATAGATATGGCGGTGAATCTGCATCTCGTTAATTGCTTGTAGGTCTTCACGGTAGTCTTTCCATTTATTTTGGAGCTGCATTGGCAATTCGTCATCAAATTGCAGCTTCAACTTATTCGTGTCGAACTTGAATTGCTTCTGGAATCGTGTTTGCTCCAGTAAGACAATCGTTGACGTAGAAATCATTCTTTAGAGTTGAAGATCCTACTGGTAGTCTTTCAGTAAAATGTTCAGATGTGTTAACAAAAGTGTGTAGTTTCTGAGTAACTGGAATTTTGCCATCATAGATATGGCGGTGAATCTGCATCTCGTTAATTGCTTGTAGGTCTTCACGGTAGTCTTTCCATTTATTTTGGAGCTGCATTGGCAATTCGTCATCAAATTGCAGCTTCAACTTATTCGTGTCGAACTTGAATTGCTTCTGGAATCGTGTTTGCTCCAGTAAGACAATCGTCGACGTAGAAATCATTCTTTAGAGTTGAAGATCCTACTGGTAGTCTTTCCTGGTTTTGTATTGCCAAGTGATCAAGACATTTGGCTAGGAACGGAGCAGCTGTTGTTCCGTATGTCACAGCTTGCAGTCAATATATCTAGTGCGTGAGCTGGTTGATCAGCTATTATTTTAGGCAGTACGAAAGTTTAAATTCTTTGCGGTATACCGCTGTGAAGGGATTTTATGAGAACATATATATACTTGCTTTGCTGGTATTTGATTGGCATTCAATTCCTTCAATGCGCAATGTTTTGTCATTAAGTTTGAGCGACTACATTGATGCCATTCTTTCAGATATCAAATATATCTTTGATACCGAGTCGAGCAGTGCTCCTAAGTTAACAATCTGTCCGTTAGTAGCTTCTACTAACAGTCTTGATGTGGCCAGTAGGTTGAAGCTATTTTCACTTGCTGCACAAAACATTGGTGCCTTTGATTCTGTGGTTGCGGTTCTTCAGAGAAAGCATCGTGTGTGCTTCTTGTCATTTCTTGTCGTCTAGGTGCAACCTGTAGATGCGCTTGTTTTGTGATATGTTCTAAAAAAAATGAACGCACATTTATTGCTTCTGCACCCAGTTTAGTCGTTCTGCTGAAGATCTCGAGTGAAACTCTTTAAATGCGTAGAGCCGATTTGCTTCTTGCAAAATGAACATAACGGCGCTTGTGTATATCCTGTGTTTGCTGATGCGCAGGCAGTGACTTTTAACTCTTTCTTTACTCTTTGCGGTTTCTTACTTGTACTTCTTACTTGTAGTATTGTGTCCAGTTGCTGTATTTCTTTTGAACTTTCCAATGATTGCTCATACAAGGTCTTATTTCTGACATCTAGTTTGTTTCTGATTATGGCAATCAACATTGGATCCAATGTGGATATGTTGATGCCGAGCCGTTTAAGAGATGCAAAGAACTCTATAGTTGTTATGTACAAGTCCTTCAATGACTTGGGATCGTCATTGTTTTCCTCTTTAAGATCAATATGTCTTATCGGTAAAGGTGGCTTTAAGGTACCACATCTTCCGTACGTGGGCATGATTTTTTCATGAATCATACATGAGAACAAGTCGTAGAACTGGGTCCATTTTAGTACATCCCCATTAAACTTTGGAATGGTGGTGCGTAGTAGCTGCGCGTCATTATTTTTTTGTGTGGCTGAGTTCGCCATTGCTCTTTCAACGTCTTTTTCCAGTTATAAGTACGAATTTATGTCGTACCCTCCTGCTACTGGGTTCTCATACTCCTCATGAATGCTGAAATGGACTTCTTGTGCTTGAGTCCATAGTGATTTTATCAAATCCCTTGAGAAACGTCCTCCCTCCTCTAAAAATAGTTTCAGATTGCGTTTTATGGCCGTGACTATGGCATTTTGTCGGTGATATAGCGAACGTAATTTGCTGTAATTTTCCTTTGACTGCTGGTTTAGATCGTTATCTCCAGGGATGTCTTGATTTTTCCCCTGATTGCTTGATGCCGGCGATAGCATGTTATTTTTCATATGTCTTACGTAGGTCGTTACAGAACATGATGTATTTTTCAGTTTCTTCATCATCTCGAATTGTGGAGTCGTTTCTATTTAAGCGATTCCATACATTTTCGAGTACTGAAAGGCTTGAAAGTATGAAACTTTTTGCTTCCTTTCCTGAGGATCTTTTTGGAAGTTCCGAATGCACTTCGAAATTTCCTCACCAATTTCCTGCTGCATATTGATTGCTTCTTTGGCAACAGCTTGTTCCATTCTGTAAATTCGTCACTTATTACCTCTGATCCAATGAAAGAGTTTTATTTGCTTTGCAACTGGAAACTGTCTGAATCGCAAGCGTTAATGATCAAAGAAGTAAAAGTAGACTTGAACTATTGTATGGAGGGAGTGGTGCTGGTTTCCAGTTGATGGAACGCACGTTTAGCAGACAATGTTGATCGCTTGGTTAGCAATCAAACATGGACAGCCTCTGACGATTGCGATGGAGATATGTGACACGGTGACAGCCTCTGATGAATTATCACATTGTCAGCCGAATTCACTGTCGAAGCGTTTTGTTGTTGACTCAGCTATAAATCTGAGCATGATATTTTCTGTTGAACGTGTAATACATAATTTTGCCTATGCATGATTCTTTGACTGCTAAAAGTTTTCGTGCCTATGTTCTGCTTTATCAGAAAAGGCAGAGGCAAAAGTATAAAGTTTGTAGTCACTTGTCAACACTGTACAAAGTTACGAGTCTGTCACTGATATTGAAAGGGTTCGTAAAGGCTTCAGGTCTGGCCCCAGTCCTCAGATGCGGGGTCTTGGTGCTCTTTTTCGTTATTGCAAGTTGGAGGGTAACTAACTAACACTCCTTTGTCAGCTGTTATTAACAAAACGTTTGCAGTGTGTGCAGACTTATGTTCAGCATCAAACGAAATTTCATTCCGCCATTCGAGCACTTGGCAGCGTGTTAAGATAGTAAACTGGTATGACGGGCGAATAGCAGGTCGTGTTTTTACTGCTTCACATGAAAGCCTCGACTTGAAACCCAAATTGTGGGCAATTTGTTCGCAGAAATATTTATACTCGGTACTCGAAGAATATATGGGTTTCTTAGAATTTTTCTCAAAATGGATGTGTGTAATACCTAGAAGGAAGTGTTTCCGACCCCATAAGGTATATATATACTTGATCAGCATCAATAGTCGAGTCGATATAACTATATCTGTCTGTCCGTCCGTCTTCATTAGAGCCAAGCTCTCAGAGACTATAAGAGCTAGAGTAACCAAACTTTCTATCCATGTTTCTGGGGTATCATTTCAGTACAAGTGTATTTCAAAATTTTGCCACGCCCCTTCCGCCCCCACAAAGGACGAAAATCTGTGGAATCCACAATTTTGAAGGTACGAGAAAACTAAACCTGCAGAAACATAACCGTGCTAACCAAATGACCGAATCTGGATCAGGTCAAATCATTAATATAGCCAGAAGGAACAAATTAATTTTCAGTGGCTACGCAGCGCCAAGTGCTTGCTCATTCCCTCTCTCTCTCTCTCTCTCTCGCACACGAACCGTATAAATGTAAAGACGTATATTTAGATGTAGACATGTAGAGAAAACAAAAATAGAAACAGTAACATATAATAAATGAAAATCTCCGAAAGTGCTCGACTTAACTTTTTTCTAAACTTTCTTGTGTGGCAATAATTAAATTTTTTGCCCTTTTCGAACATATAATAAATTACATAAATCGAAGGCTCACATATATACTAACTGAGTACCAAGTATAAAGTAGAGCCGCAGCTGATAACTTTTCCCTTCGGTTTTAGTTCGTGAAGTTGATTTTCTTTTTAGCCAGTCTATACGAGTCCAAAAAACCGTGGAGGATCCCCTTATAATTCCTACATTGCACCTTTAGTCTGTTTTGCGTCCTAATTTATTTAAAAGTTGTCTTTGATCTCACAAACTCCTTCTAATTAGTATTTCGGCGATCTGAGGAGAAGGATCGAAGCAGAGGAGCACGCAAAACGCAAATTGGCTTCAGGAAGCGGCAGACAGCTACCGACACTAATTTAACGCTGTGTCTCATACTATTATGGCCTATTTACACTACAGTGAGTTACCTATCGATACCCGAGTAAACTCAATAACTCAGAGCTGGTGTCTACACAATGCCAAAGTTAAGTTATTGAGTTTTGGCTTGCTGGCAAACACGAGCGTGCGTTGTTTTGTTTATATTATTAAATTGCACAAATATGAACATCGAGGAAGCATTTATTCGCACAGCTAGATGCAATGATGGTGCGATGTATTGATTTGGCGACAATGTCTGCACAAAACTGTGGAGTATTTGGATAAATTTTGATAAATTTTAAATACACGCATTTGGTCCCTGGTAAGAAATTGGCGGCATAGCCGCGATATGGATCTTTTTGGGAGGAGGACGCTGCGAAGAACTCTGATGCCTTTTTTAAGGAAAATTTCCGCATGGAAAGGCATGCGTTCAACATACTTGATGGAGTGTTGCCCAAATTCCAAAGGAAAGACATTCCTTTTCGACTGACAATCCCTCTGGAGAAGAGAATAGCCATTGCCTAGGATCCTCTGCGGAATATCGTACGGTAAGGAGTCTATTTGCTGTGTCAAAAGCCATTTCATGAATATATATATAAATAAAATTTGAAAAAAGTACAATTTTGTTTCGTTTATTTGTTTATTTATTTTTAAAAATGTGCCAAAAGTCCAGGAATGCCTGTAAGTGGCCAAAGAAATCTCGTATCCAGCGATAAAATTGTATTAAAAGTATTGTTTTTAGGAAATATTTGTTTGTTTACCTTTTTTCTCCATGATCACATATGTTTTTTGTTGTTTTTTTAGTGGTGATAGGTTCACGATGGGCAGATCAGGGTTGAAATATTCGGAAATTCGGACAAACTCGATTGAAACTCAACCAAAACTCAACTTTTTTGCCACCTCTAGGGCCCCTATGCTTCCCCATGTAAATGAAAATCGAGTTTTGCCCAAAACTCAATAACTCAATAGCTCAACTTTAGTGTAAACAGGCTATTAATGTCTTATATAGTCTTAATTGGACTAGAACATTCAAAAGTCGCATAGAATGGTTTTTGTTGAATAATGTTCATTATAGTCAATGTTTGCGCCTCCATTTAGGGAGTTAAAAAATCTGCGGATGATTCGAATGTCCAACCAATTTATTTCGATGTATGTTTTCGACTGACTCGGGTTTACGATATTCGTAGGCTAATTGTTCAATTCAGAGCGATCTAGCAACATTGTCGGGTCAAGCAGCCTAAATACTGTCTGAAAGTATTTAGTCAGTAGTGCGGCCTAAAGTAAATTCATTATATAAAATCGTTTGTTACCGCATATGCTTACGCATGGCAGCGGCCTTCTTTCGTCTTCAAATCGACCACACCGACTCGATCATCATGGCCATCATGGATTCCATCCAGCTGCCAGTGATGCATAGGCAAGTTATCCTCATGAACCAGGACGAGTTGGTTAGCTTGTACATCTGCTTCTGGCTTAAGCCAATTGGAACGAAGCTGCAGCGCATGCAACTAATCGTGTCGCCAGAGATCACACATCAGCTGCTTCAGGAAAGTGATGCGTTTAAATTGATTCATTGTTGATATCTTTACTATTTCTACAGTCTGGTCTGGGAGTGCCTGTAAAGATGAAACAATTAAAAAATGTGTTAGCGTAATGACTTCTCCGTCATTTAGGTCCTCAGAGAGTGCAGTGAGAGGTCTCGAATTCAAAATAGTTTCAAAATCAGTCACGACCGTCTGCAACTCTTCGAAGGTCATGTTTAATTCTGCAGCGTTTTTAACCATCAGTGTCTTAAAGTTGTAGAGCTGGGTCCTAGAACCAACAAAATTTGTTGCATTATCGGAGTATATGCGCACATATT
Organism: Drosophila helvetica; assembly: GCA_963969585.1. Lineage (NCBI taxonomy): Eukaryota > Metazoa > Arthropoda > Insecta > Diptera > Drosophilidae > Drosophila > Drosophila helvetica. The sequence goes on along the minus strand of OZ018402.1, from coordinate 36,588,853 downwards.
TCCTGCGGTGTGCTACGAAGCACTTTAAGCGGAAAGGGAATGAATTTGATGATAAATCCGATAGTAATTCGGCATGTATCGCCTTTGTTGCAAAACAAACGAACATTGCAACATATGTTTTATAAGGCGCCTTGCGCGAATTCGATAGGTAGTTTTAAATGGACCACATACTCCAGTTACATAAAAAGGTCGATGGTCAAAAAATCGATCGGTAGGAATAAGGATCGCACAAAAGGCCGTACGTTATAATTCTTAGCTTATACACACTAATGGGATCAGAATCTTCGTTCCTCAATAGTACCATCTTAAGGCATGTGAAGGCATAACGATATAATCGAAACGATAAGAGTGTCATTATTAAGTCTCTTTGTATTTAGGGACCGGTATACATAATTTCGTTAAGTGATTCGGCATCAATCGTCTTTGCCGAAGCATCGATAACAACACAACGTTTAGTGGTAGTACTTTCGGATAGAAGAACGAAATGGTGTGGAATTTAAGGCTTCAACTAATCTACATCATTAGCGGGACTCATATTTCCTAGGGTCTATTTCCTACATCCATGAACGCTAAGTACATTTCCATAAGGCTTGTATCTCGATTTAAGCGATTTTCTAACTGCAAAAAACGTCGCTTAGCAGTTCTTACTGTCTCTCCAAGATATGCGGGTGATTCTTTAAAGGGTAAATGAACTTAAACTCGGCCTGATTCAACTATGGTCGAATTCTCTTGAAAATGAGTTTCATTGAGAAGATTTCCCCTAGAAAAAGTCTCATTATGGTGATCTGCTTTGGACTCTACAACTTCCCAAAATTTGTGTAATATTTCTTCTAATTGTGAAATATGAACGAGATTGGAACAACTTATCTTAGCACTTGACTGTAGTACTTTGCCACCTATAACCCATCCCAACTGGGTATTGAAAAAGAAGGGCAGTCCAGGGCCTAACGACAATTTACCATCCATCAACATTCGAAAGAAGTACTTCGAACTTATAAGTAAGTCTATACGCTGAGGCTTGTAAAAGAGGGGGATACTGCATAGCTGGTAATCAGTCTGTATATATATGTTAACTTATTTATTTTATAGTCTCTGAGAACTAGGCGTCAAGCAAGACGGACAGACAGACACGGCTATATCGATTCGGCTATTGATGCTGATCAAAGATATATATAATTTATGTAATATATAATATTTTCCGATTACCGTGTATCTGGCAAACGGTTGACCGATTTTTATGAAATTATTTTTTTCTAAGATCAGTTTGTTTCTTTATTGAACAGGGATATCAAACGACATATAAAATATTTAGCATTAATTACATTTAGCAAATTACATATATGATAAGCTCGCATATATACTGACTTAGTACCGGGTGTAAAGAAGAGACGCGGCAATTGCCGTAGCGCACAACGTTCCTTATGGTCGAACATTTTATTTTCGTTCTGCGAAATGAATGTGGGGGTTGGCATTTGGTTATGTTAGGTGAGCTAGACCCGCTGGCTGCCCGAAACTGCATATTTACGGATGTATCCAGTTTTGTTAATCTTTGTATGCTTTTAAAAACGATTGCAACATTAATCGGTCGTATAGAAAGGTTTATCTATAAAAACGTCAACTTCATAATACCCTCACTCTAAAAAACAAGTTCGTTTCTTTAATATTTTTTTAAAATAAAATCTAAAGTAGATTTTATAACATACTTAATTTTTTTTCAGTGACGGTGTTTATGACGATGATTCATGTTCGTCTACATCTGTTAATCACGCAATGTTGTTAATTGGATTCGGAAAGGATTTTTGGATATTAAAGAATTGGTGGGGCGACCGTTGGGGTGAATCTGGCTACATGAGATTGAAGAAAGGCATAAATTTATGTGGAATTGCGAACTATGCTGCTTATGCAATTGTGTAAAGCTACTTTATAAGATATTTATGTAAAGTTTACCAAATTTTTTCATATTTTATGCAGATTTATTATTAGGTAAAAGTTAAAACTACTCTGATATAACTATTTTTAAACCATTACACAATGTGAGAATAATTTTATGTATTATTTACTAATTTAATATTTCGAAGAGAACTTTTCAACGTTCTCCAACCCATTAAAAATAACTTAAGTCTTTTTTATCCATTGTGTCCACAATATTTTTTTAATTCGCTTTTTGTATTTCAATAAATAAATAAAATGATCAATTTTGATTACGGTATTTAGGAGGCGCTGCCTACCTACGACCAAAGACTTTGCATTTACCAAGATGTTGCATGAGGCACCAAAAAACGATTCTATCCTGGAAAAAAAACCGCCTTTTAAATGAGAAATTTAAAAAAAAAATCGGTTCCCCGCCGGTGACGCGAGAAAGTGTAGGACCGTGGTGGCAAGTGGTGAGGAGGCGAAAGAATTTTTACTACAAGAGGGAGGATTTCTACCGGGGAAAAGCTTTAATACGGGAGGGAGTGGTGGACTCACCAACGCCGTGCTTGACCGCGAAAAGTGCTATGGGTCGGCTCCCAAAGATGGGGTTAGATGATACGAGGTAAGGTTTCGGACACGTGGCTCTTCGGAGTACGAGGCGTAAGAGTGCTCTACGAGATGGAAGAACACGTGCTTGACCGCGGACAGCACCAATCATCCAGTTTTCCCCAGGGTTGAGGAGAAATAGCTAATTTATATATTTTGACGTTTATATGAAATAACTGCACCATCAAGTGGCCGATGGAAAACCAGTCAAATGCTGTTACGCGTGAATTCCAGGCCGGATTCGTAGCACTCCTCCACCCAACCGACCGAGGGGCGCTGCCACATGACACGCGACTCGTTAACCGAACCGATCGCGATCATGCAGGAAAGATAGATGTTAGACTAGTATTCGAGGAAAATTAGAACTAATCTTACTAAAGGAATTAAGCATGCATTAAAACTATTGTAGACAACAACTACAATTTCTAACTACGAGAAAGGTATGTGAGTAATAGTGATTTAAGAAGAGGAAGGGAATAAGTTGCCGATATGATATGGTAGAGGGAATTATAATCCGAGCATAAAACTCTAAAAGGTTCATGCAAGGAATAATCCGATCTACAAATCGGAAGGAACAGAGGTATATTTCTAGTAATTCTAATAGAGATCGCGAATCTTATGCGGCTCAACAAGTCAGGGCCATCTACGCCACCCTTAACCTAATTGTGCACAAAAATCACACCAAGCACTTTTCTACGATTAACTAAGGATGGAAAGCTTATTAAAAGCAATCTATTAGAGTTAGTCGGCAGTCTCACACTTGCATCCCAGTTAAGGCCTCGTAGAGCGAAAATAAAAAAAAAATTTTTTCTGGACTGATTCTATACGGTCCTGGTGTACTTTGTACTGAGGTCACCATACAAAACAACCGTATTCTTAAATCGGACGAACTAGTGATATATAGAGAGTCTTTGTTACATAGGGGTCGTCAAATTCATTTGACCACCTCTTTATACACCAAAGCACTCCCATGTCCTAATTTGCCATGGTAGAAATGTGTTCAGAAAATTTTAACTTGGGATCTAATAGAACACCATGATCATCAACTAGGGTAATTCTCTCTAGAGAACCCCCGCATACGGTATAAGGAGCCAGAAAGGCGCTGGAGCGATGAAATGTCATTATTTTATATTTTGAAGCATTTAGGTGTAAAAATTTGCACAACACCATGACTGAAAGCTGTTAAGATCGGAGTGCAACCTGGATTGATATAAACTATCCTTGTAGTGGGCGCACAGATGGCTGTCGTGTGGTATAACCGAAGTAACCATAACTGGTGAAGACAGGGAGTTTTTGAAGAGGACTCTTTGAGACCTGGAGCAAAGGTAGCTAGAAATCCATCCCAAAAGATTGGGCGGAAACCATAAAAGGACAAGTTTTTGTGTTAGGAGAGAGTGGCTTTACTGCAATTTTCGTAAATGACATCCGTCTGTAGGTTACCTTGGAAGCCTTTAATGATGAAGTAGGTGACTCCAATAAAGTAGTGGCTGTTGATCTCCGCCTTAAAAAATCCATGCTGAGCAGGAGATCTTAGTGATGCTGCAAAGAGGCTGCAGGTTTGGAGTTAAAATTTTCCCAAACACTTAGGAATAGCGGATAACTCAGATATAACTCTATAATTCTTCGTGTCAGACTTACTACCTATTTTATGGAGAGGAATTATACACGACTCCTTCCATGTCGAGGGGAAGCATGAAGTGTTAATGGACAGGCTGTATGATCCTGCGTTTTCGGTTTTCTTGTAACTTTGAAATTGTGGATGCCAAATATTTTCGTTCTTTTTGTGGTTGGAAGAGGGCGTGGCAAAATTATGAAGCAAACTTGGTTCAGTGTGATAACACAGGGGACTAGATACAAAATTTACTTGCACAATCTTTTATAGTCTCTAAGAACTAAGCGTCAAGCAAGACGGACAGACACACATGGCTATATCGATTCGGCTATTGATGCTGATCAAAAATATATATAATTTATGTAATATATAATATTTTCCGATTACCGTGTATCTGGCAAACGGTTGATCGAGTTTTATGAAATTTTTTTTTTTTCAAATATCAGTTTGTTTCTTTATTGAACAGCGATATCAAACGACATATAAAATATATTGCATAAATTACATATATGATAAGCTCGCATATATACTGACTGAGTACCGGGTATAAAGAAGAGACGTGGCCCTTGCCGCAGCACACACACACTGTACTCCGTTTGAATTGTATGTGGGGGTTGGGTTTTGGTTATGTTAGGTGAGCTAGACCCACTGGCTTCCGGTAACTGCATATTTAAGGATGTATCCAGCTATTGTTAATCTTTGTATGCTTTTAAAGATGATTGCAACATTCATAAGTCGAATTGAAAGGTTTTGCTTGAAATATTTTTTTTATACTCAACTTCATAATACTACTCTAAAAAACAAGTTCGTGTCTTTAATATTTTTTCACAATATTTTCTAAGGTAGATTGTTTTTTTCATTGCGCTCCGCTCATTTTTCACTTATTTTGTATAAACAACCGGTGTTTGTCCAAAATAAATCTTTTGCGAACTAACAAATTAACTTGCTAACTTAAAGTCTATCCTGAATCGCGAGTGCATGCCTATTTACTGTGTAAATCATAATTTAATAATTCTTTTTTGCGTCGGTTAACATTGTGTTTTTGTTGTTGCTTTTCGTAAGTACGCTCTCACATTGAATTTAGCCCGCTCTTATCTTGTAGTCTGTGCTTTAGCATCACTCTCTCCCTATAACCCAAACATAAATAACTGTTCTTCTTCTCTCGCTCTCAATACTTTCCGTGTAGTAGCGCTCTCTCTCTCTCTCATTGCAGCTGCTGCAACCGCTCTCCTCTCTCCGCTCAGTTTTTACTTATTCCGCTTTAAGCGTTTGCCTGGCACACTGGTCTGATTTCTATTTGTTTTGAAATAAATTTTGTTTATTGTATTTAAAATGGAATCACCTATTATCTGTACCAAAAAAACCTGCAAACAGGTGGTCACCCCTGCTCAGTCGAGTATCCCCTGCTATCTTTGCAGAAAAGCAATGCACGCAAAGTGCGCTGGGTACTCAGGCCTCGTGGGTGATGCAATTTCCAAGCATAATGGCTTGTTCTACTGTTGTGAGGCATGCCGGGAGCTCACATAGAGATTGCCAGGTTTATGGGGCAGACGCGGAATGGCTTTAAGGAGCTGACCGTGGGCTTTAAAAAGCAGTACGATCGGCTCCTAGCCATGGAGTCTTTGTTTAGCAGTTTGCAACTGCTGAATGAGTCTCCTAGGCGAAAAAAGGTCACTCCGCGGGATCTGCAAGCCCCAACTGTCTCTCTGTCGCCCGTTGCCGAACAACCGACTCCGACCACTCCAATTGTGCAGCAGCCGATATCGTTTGCTATTCCAAGGGCAACGACAGCTGCTGGTGATGCAAATTCGGCAGCCGAATTTATCACTTCGGAGAACGTACAACCAGAAATTTCCGTAGCGTCCGTGTCCGTCGAGTCCGCCAGCATTACTAATATCCCGTCCACTTCGATCCCACCAACAAACATACGACCCGGAACACCGGGTATTGCCATCACAGGTACAAGGTCTGTGGTGCCAAACCCAAGATTGGTGGTGATCACACCTACACCTAAACGACAAATATTTGTCTCACGGCTTGCCCCTTACACCACTATAGATGACGTTACTGCTTTTATTCAAAGCAATATACAAGCCGACGGTTTAAAGGTGGAGAAGTTTAACTTCTCTTATGCCAGGGATGTAGCTTCATTCAAAATAAGAGTCTCCCCAACTCATTTTGACACCATTTGCTCTGCCAAATTTTGGCCAGAGAACATGGTGGTGAAGGAGTTTAAGGCAAAGAAGAAGAGTAGGCCCCCAATTCCTCCTAATACTAATCAGGCCAGTGCTCCATCCTCATCTTCCCAGTCCACCCATCCAAAAAACTAACTTCCTCTCTCTTAATCACCTACCAGAATGTTAGAGGCTTGCGTAGTAAGCTCAGCACTCTGTTTCGGGATAGCGTCGCATTTGCATCCCATGTAATTGTGTTTACAGAGACCTGGTTAAAACCGGAAAGTCTTAGTTCTGAAGTTTTGGCAGGTCGGTACACAATCTTTAGAAATGACCGTTCGTCTCGACGTGCAGGTGGGGTTCTGATTGCAGTGGACTCTAACTTCACGTCGGAACATTTTACAGTCCAGATTCAACAAGAACTGGAATTCCTGTGTATAAAACTGATTCTTTCCGCTTTTTCAGTCTTTATTACATGCTCGTATATTCCACCTTCTTCGGATATCGCAATTTATGAGCAGCACTTGTCCGCCTTAAGCGCTGTTTCTTCCTCGCTATCGGATAAAGATCATATGATAGTTCTTGGGGATTTACCAGGAACTGTTTGGTCTTCGGTAAACGAGTCTAATAACTTAGTCCCCATGTCACGACATGACTTTATAGACGGCTTACTCGACTTATCCCTGTCTCAAGTCAACCATGTGAAAAATTCCCTGGGTCGATTTCTTGATCTGTGCTTTGTAACGGATCCGATCATTGCGTTGTTAACCCGAGTCCCTCCGCTCACTATACCTGAAGACGCCTACCATCCTACACTTGAAGTGTCGCTCGATATAGGACCAACCGCATTGGATCGGTCGGGTAGGCTACCTCAATGTGTCCGCTGCTTTCGTAAAGCCGAGTTTGCGAAGCTTAATAACCTCAATAGGGATTTTGATTGGTCCGCTTTGTATTTGTGCACTGATGTTACAATATGCACAAACATTTTCTATGATGCACTTGACTCACTTTTTGAGTCTTGTGTCCCACTTTCCTGTCCTATTAGATCTGGGAAGCCCCCTTGGTTTACCAAAGAGTTATCCAGTCTAAAAAACTTAAAATCAAGACTTTACAAAAAATTTCAAGAAGTTGGCTCTCCTTCTTCTCTCTCTCGCTATGTAATGGCTCGGTCAAACTTTTCAGTTCTTAATTCCCAGTGCTATAAGAACTACCTATCTAGATGCAGGATACGTTTTTCTCAGGACCCTAAGCAGTTTTACAGCTTCGTAAACAGTAAGCGTAAAACGTCCGCTCATCCATCCTCGCTATCATTTCTTAATACGTCGGCAAACACTGATCAGGCAATTGCCGATCTTTTTGCCCAATACTTCCAAACAACCTATTCTCAGGAATGCTACTCCGGGCAGCCGTACCCATACGGTTTACCCAGGTCGAACGGCATCTTCAGTCCCTTGCTAAATGAAAGCTCTCTGCTTCTTGACCTCCGGAAAGTTAAGCCGGTGTTTTCACCAGGTCCGGACGGAGTTCCCGGCTGTGTACTTAGATACTGCGCCGTGTCTCTGTGTGGACCGTTGCTTAAACTATTCAGCTTGTCCATTAACTCTTCATGCTTCCCCTCCATATGGAAGGAGTCGTTCATTATTCCTCTCCATAAGAAAGGTAGTATGTCTGACGCGAAGAACTACAGAGGTATATCAAAGTTATCCGCAATTCCTAAAGTGTTTGAGAAAATTTTAACTCCGCACCTGCAGCACCTTTTCAGATCACTTATATCTCCAGCCCAGCATGGATTTATAAGGCGGAGATCAACAACCACGAATTTATTGGAGTTCACCTCCTTTATCATTAAAGGCTTCCAAGGTAATCTACAGACGGATGTCATTTCGACTCTGTAAACCACACTCTCCTAGCACAAAAACTTGACCTTTTAGGGTTTCCACCCAATCTCTTGAGATGGATTTCTAGCTACCTTTGTTCCAGGTCCCAAAGAGTCCTCTTCAAAAACTCCCTATCTTCACCAGTTATGGTTACTTCGGGCGTACCACAGGGCAGCCATCTAGGCCCCCTACTCTTTACACTCTTTCTAAATGACCTGCCTTCGGTATTAACATACTCTCGAGTACTTATGTATGCGGATGATGTTAAGCTGTGTGTCCAGTTCAAGGACAGCTTATCCCACTCCAGGTTGCAATCCGATCTTAATACCTTTCAGTCATGGTGTTGTGCAATATTGTTATACCTTAATGCTTCGAAATGTAAAGTAATGACATTTCATCGCTCCAGCGCCTTTCTGGCTCCTTACACACTAGGCGGGGGTTCTCTCGAGAGAATTACCCTAGTTGATGATCTTGGTGTTCTTCTAGATCCCAAGTTAAAGTTTTCTGAACACATTTCTACCATGGTAAATAAGGCCATGGGCGTGCTTGGGTTTATAAAGAGGTGGTCAAAGGAATTTGACGACCCCTATATAACAAAGACTCTCTATGTATCGCTTGTTCGTCCGATTTTAGAATATGGTTCTTGTGTATGGTGCCCTCAGTACAAAGTACACCAGGACCGTATAGAATCAGTAGAGAAAAACTTTTTAATTTTTGCTCTACACGGCCTCAACTGGGATGCAAGTGTGAGACTGCCGTCTTACTCGAGTAGATCGCTTTTAATAAACCTTCCATCTTTAGTTAACCGTAGAACAATGCTTGGTGTGATTTTTGTGCACAACTTGATCAAGGGTGACGTAGATAGCCCTGACTTGTTGAGCCGCATAAACTTCACGATTCCTATTAGAATTACCAGGAATTATACCCCTCTGTTCCTTCCGATTTGTAGATCGAATTATTCCTTGCATGAACCTTTTAGAGTTTTATGCTCGGATTATAATTCCCTCTACCATATTATATCGGCAACTAATTCCCTTCATCTTCTTAAATTACTAATACTCACATACCTTTCTCGTAGTTAGCAATTGTAGTTGTGGTGTACGATAGTTTTAATGCATGATTAACTCCTTTAGTAAGATTAGTTCTAATTTTCCTCGAATACTAGTCTAACATCTATCTTTCCTGCATGATCGCGATCGGTTCGGTTAACGAGTCGCGCGTTTTGCGACAGCGCCCCTCGGTCGGTTGGGTGGGAGGAGGGCTGCGTTTTGGCTTGGGATTCGCACGTAACAGCATTCGGCTGGTGTCCCATGGGCCACTTGATGGTGCAGTCATTGCACGTCAACGTCCAAACATAATCCAAGGCCAGAGCCTCATTCAAAGTGCAACGCTCAGCATTATTCATAATTGGTAACTTTATTGGTCAACGTACTTTCTTCGATCAGTACGCCACCGCCACCTCAACGGAACAGTCAAAATCCACCTCCATCCAAAGAGGATAACTCCGATCAAGGATAAAACTACCACCATCCAACGGGGACAACTCTGAGCAAGGTTAAAGTCTACTTCCACCCCAGCCAGGTCAGTTCCAGCTAAGGATATTTCCAGTCTACCCCACGTCGTTCCACCTCAAGATAAGCCGACTTATTATGAACGAAACCTTCTCGAAGCCGTTAGACTCCCGCCGTCTACTCCACCAAGGAAACCACTCTGACGTCCACTCGATCACTATCGACGATACTCCCTAAGCGTCATGCCCGTCCTGCTGGTTTTACTCGTTTTTTGCACCTTGGCACTGGCCCTAGTAAAGTTAAACGATCATACAAACGCGGACTATATCCCAGGTGTGGGTCGCGACGTCGTAATCTTAGAGAATATGGGATACTTGCATCATAATACCAACGTAACGCCCGACTTCACATTGGCACATTAGATTTAAACAGGGCCAATTGTTTTAATCTGTAAACCAACAAATGGAGATCAACTCCGAAACACAAAATAGACTGGACGAACTGACACAATTCATGAACACCATCCATAAGTCAGACGATTCCGAGAGGATCCTGTTGTTAGAAACGATCCTTGCAAAGAATAGAATCATCATAACTGATCTGGAAAATCTTATCCTGGGGTTAACACTAGCCAAAATAAACATCTTTAGCCCGGTCCTCTTAGATGGTGCAGACATACGCGAGTTCAATGAAATGCAGCTAGCTAACGCTAGTAGAACTCTTAAAAGTTTTGAACATAAGAGTTTTATTTTCTTTGTTTTTACTCAAATTACAAATAAGCAAATATATACAATATTGTACGCATAGTACGAGACCTTTCACCACACTGCCACGCCTTGGGGACTACGCGTCACCCGAAATCAGGATAGGATAACCTACCTTAACCCTCCGTATGGTAAAGACACTCAAGAACGCCAAGCACATTGCCGCACGTTGTAGCGGCAGGGTCACAAGAGGAGTCAATGAAAGTCGCACAGCTAGAAGAAACCATGGGTTTCCCCAAAGACGACTTTACGTTGGTCGACCATGAAGACGTCAACCTAGTAGAAAAGATAGGCCGGGATGCCCAATTGGAGGTCGCACCGGCGCACACTGGGCCAAACAGCCAATCTAGCGGAAGTCACAACATCTAAAATAATAATGTAATGCATTTTTAGGGGAAAATTAAAAAAACAAAAATTTTTTTTTTAATTTTATTTTATTTTTAAGTCAAAACGTTTGGCTTTACGTTATATTCATCTTTTGATCTTAAGGCTGATACCCAGAACCGCGGAAAATTACTGTCAGGAATCTGCTATTTATTTCGTGTGTGTGGAACGAAACTACAATAGTGTGACCAAGAACTTAAAAAAAAGTCGGTCACTCTGAGGAATCAGCTGTCTTTTGTAAACAAAGCCAATTGTTATGGTTGAATTAAAATTGAAAAGGAGAAATATGGACTGTGACGACGAATTGAGAATGCATTGAGAATGCATTCGTGATTCTGAGCCATAGGTGGATGGCTGTTCAAAACACTTTGCGTTGTGGCCCAAACAGAGCGCAAAATGTAACAATGGCATGCTGTTATCTGCACAATTTTATGATGAGAGTATGCCCAAGAGAATATGACGACCCGGTTCAAAACTCATCAGTTGACAGCCCAGCAGACACTGATGCTGAAACCTTCCGTGGTCGGGTACAGGATTTTGTACCTTTGTCAGTACCTTGGCAAAATTAATCTGCTGGTCTGCCTCAATAATAAAGAATTTTTTTAATTAATTTATTTAGTATGATTATTTATTATTCTTATAAATATATCTTCTTATTATCTATCTAAATCATATTTATTGAGTTGTGTGCTCCTGCACGCATCGGGGCTGCACGCTGGACTGTTCACAAACGATACGGTGCTCGTTTTGGTACCATAATAGAAGGTGGTGCATATAAAAAATTATGTCGGATCATAACTTACCGCCTCTCCAATGACATTACAGGCAGAAAAGCCATATACTCCGCGAACTGTTAATCGACACTTTCGTTGACCCTCGGCTGACCCAAGACTACGCCTCCCGCGCTACCACTTTTGGCTTGCTTGCTGCGGTGGCATCAGAGACTGTCTCGCAGAGATGTCCATAACATCTTACATTCGTTCGCTACAAAGTATAATTATCATCAATTATTCTTATAACTGTAAGCAATGTCATGTATATTAGGGTGAAGTGAAAAATTTTTTTTTAAATTGGGTTTTCCTATATTATTAATCGATGATCCCTACTCTTAAACAAATCTGTGCAAAATTTCAACTTAAAAAAAAAATGTCTTAGGTTTCGCACTAGACTTTAATTTGGGGAAACAACCCATTATGAGACATACAAAAAAAAATGTGTTTCATGTATTTTTAATGATTATTTTCGTGTATTTATCTTAAAACTATTAATATTTAATGCAAAATAACGAAAGGTAATTTAAATTTACCTAAGGTACTGAATATTCTATATATTTTTTCAGGTGAAAAATTGAGATTTTGTCTCAAACAGAGGTAGTTCCTTCCTTGCTTTTATTCGGGTACGAATGAACCCATCCCTAGCTCGTGGTCCACAGACAGACTATGAAGCCTCTGTCACAAGCTTGACACATCTTTCTACAGCTTGAGTGTGGCAAGGAAACTTATCGAATTGTAGGAAATCAGGACTTGATGATATCCAGCTCGCAACTTCACTGTCTGTATACGTCATTGTCATCGGAGGCTCTGTTATTTCTTCTTTAGCCCAATTCATTAAATTATAATAAACTGAGGCATTAGCTTGAAGTTCTCGAAGATGAATATCCCGAATTTGAACTATTTTGGCCTCCTTTATCTTTCGGATAGCCAGTTCCCTTATATGAGAAGCATCATCTTGTAACATGGCCATTAGAACATTTTCTGGGTGTTCGAAAAAGGAATTTCTTTGTATGGTTTTCAAAACAATGCTCTTTAGACGATCTTTCAAATATAAACTCCTTTTGACCATGTTAAATATGTGGACGGGTCCATATTTACAAGATGACTTTGTTTTGATGTCAAACCAAGTTGGTGCGTATACTTTCATAACGAAAGTGCCCAGATCTATTAGGGATTGTGTGGGCTTTGCTGTTCCGATGTATACTCGAAAAATCCTGTTTGCGCAAGTTAGCCAACGTGAATGTGCCAGGGTTCCTGGGTCTCTGCTAGCCAAGTTTTGTGATACGGAGCCTGAAGAAACTGCGGAGCATATGTCGTACAGATATTTTTGATCGCTGCTTAACAAACCACTATCGACGATTGGCAATTGAATAGGTATAGTATCAAAAACTTCTGGTTTGAGATCACGACATTTTTCCAGCATTTTGCCAATGCTTCCAGTAAAGCTTTTCGGCCCTGTTGTCGTACCGTCCACAGTAATAAATAAATGGCGCAGTGGTAATTTATTCGCATGCAACAAGCACACAAACCACTGCAAGGGTCGATTAAGATTTCTTTCCATTAGGCAAACGAGTCCATTTTTATGTCCAGTGTTTAAAGCAGTTCCATCACATCCAATTGCCACAAGAGAAGAACGAAATTCAAATGATTTTTCTAAAAACTCGACAATATTTTTTCCAATTGTGGCTGCTTTTCCCGAATCAATAGAAAGATGACCGATATATTCTGAGCCCGGCTCAGATATTATTGATATATGTTCTTCAGTGATAGTCTTTCGAGTTGAAATATTTTTAGAACAGGTCATAAATAGAGTTTTGTCTTTACGACCATCAAAATAAATAGCCATCATAGGTTTATCTCGTTGTACACATTGCAAATCTTTGCGAACTTTTTCAAGCTCTCGACGAATCTTGCTTCGGTGTATGACATTAGATGAGTTGTTGAAACTAATCATATTCATATCTGCCATGGCAGCGTTTACTATAAAAGCAGCTGATCGATCAGAAACTCCAGTTTTATCACATGCTGTAGCAAGGTTTTGCAGACTATGTCTCATCTGATGGTTGTCTGTTTGAGATCTTTATTTTTGTTTCCTTCTTTTGCGGATATTTTTGTAAAATTCCCATTTTCATCGGACTCTGAAGATTCAATGGAAGATGTATCTGATAAAAAACTCATCTGTTGTGCGGACGAAGTGGTACTTAAACAGTCGACCGCTTTCTTAGCAAATTCGTCGTACTTTCGTTTTCGGGTTTCATTACGGTGAATAGATTTCATCACAGTTGTATCCACATTACCAATATACATTTTCCGATCACTTCGTTGGTCAATTAAGAATATTTCTTCTGATGGAGGGCATTTGGTTGGGCATTTACATACTGCTCTGGAAGCACACTTACATGTTGCGTTGTCAAATAATTTAGTGAGCGAATCTTTGTAAAAAGACTGGTTTTTGTTGACCGCGCGTATTTTCTTAATACCTTGATACTTTTTGTGATACAGAATTAGCCTATTGACAACTTGTTGGTGACTAATTGACGGTATAGATGACTTTTTCCAAATGTTTTCGATGTCAGTAGCAATCACGTCATATATTTCCTTCACTGCAGGATCTTTTCCATTACTCAACTCAATAAAGTCGATTCTTGTCCACAAGTAATGTTTCATAATATCGCAATGTGTTGGCAAAGTATTTCCACTAATTTTTTTTGGATCACCAAATATAGGGCAGCGCACATCTTGTCGAGTTTTAGGCATTTCGTATTTTATAGTTTGTTATATAGTTTGTTTGACGAATTGTGTGTATGTAATACTATGTACGTATATCATATATCAAATGCCGATCACCTAAACGGTTGTAAATGTTATATATGTACGTATAATAGGCTTAGATTAACAAATAACTTACCAGTCCGTGGAGTAAACAAAAAAAAAAACGTGCAAAGAGGCGGGAAGTTCACATACAATAGTTCGAACGATATTTATTTTGATCGATCATTTTGATATGCGATTACTAATGATGTTTATGGTTGTTATCTGTCGTTCCTACCAAGAGTACTACTTTTAAAGTAGCTCTTAGTTTTTGGCGGAAGCAAAAGAAAAATTAGGCTCCAAAAAAAACCTTTTTTGGCAAATGACATTTCAAACATTCTTAATGCGAACCCACAAGATGAAGTGTTAAAACTTTGATTTTTTTTACATTTTTATTTATTTGAGGTCATTGATTAACAATATAGGAGTTTTTTTGGTCAGTTTCACTCCACCCTAATGCACATATGTATATTAACTTCCTTATTTACCGAAATATGATCAAAATGCCTCCTTTCGGCATGGCTTTCCCTCGACGGCTTTAATTAAAGCTATCTTCTACTCTATTCTAAAATTTGCATTTCTTTTCTTGCGCCCAACTTTTGCCTCCATCTTTCACTCGATTCACTTCAGTAATAATAGGCGCCTATATATTACTGGCGGGAATACCCGCTGTTCTCTGAGTCCACAATCGTGTCGATAGGCCAACTATCGATAAGAATCTGTGGATTTCGTTCAGCTTGCTGGATACTGAGGCCAGTAAAACACAACCGAAAAATTCCTGGCCCAGTTTTTTTTATATGAAGTTTGGCAGTAATTTTTCGTTTCCGCGGTGCTGGATACTAGCCTTTAGTAAAAATATAAAAAAAGTTAATTCAATTTAAAATATGAATAATGCAAATAAATTTTCCTAATTATTCTGAGTCTGAGCTATATCTTAAAAATGGTCTGTTGTAAAAATTTACACAGGTAAATAATCACATTACCAAAACAAAAAACAATGAAGTCGAATACAGTCGAATATAAAAAGTTTCACGCCACTTAAGTCTAACAGCAGCTGCTTGGGAGAGTTACTTACGATTGCAAGAATATAACACGATTTTCAAATATAACAAAAAGGCTCCGTCCGCCGACTATATCTTATTTCACTAATATACACCTTTAAGCTTATGAATACCAAAAAAAACTATAGGGATTAGTCTATTTTATGTAATTTTCAAGCAATATATTTTGAGTATAAAAAAGAACGGGAAAATTTGTTCCCGCAGGCGAACATCCACCATCCCCCATCCATTTCAGGGATGCTCTGTAAGGTTTTGCCGTTCCGAAATTTCCCATTTTGGATGTTCCTAAACCGTACGTTTCTGTGCGATATTTAGCCGATGTTTTCAAATACAACTCTGAATAATTGAAAAAAATGGAAAAATGGAATTCACTGTTAAAACCTAGTACCACCACTAACCATACAGTACATAGATGAGACATTTCATACAAACGGATGTCGCAAGCGAAGTCTGAGATTTGCAGTACCAAGCGTTCGGCTCGGTACAGCAACTGTTCGGCTCATGACGCGGCGCTAGCCGAAGCCGACAGCAACGAAGGAATGGCATTAGTGTGTGTGTTATTATACAGAACAAATTTTTGATTGTAGGCATTGTCAGTTCTTGGGCTCTTGGGTTTTTGGTTTCTGTTTTATTTTGTCTTGCTTCAGCGTATTTGGATGTATGGGTGCACATATATGCTCACGTACATTGTTTAAGTATTGCTGCTGGTAGAACGAAATTTGTGTATCGTTTTTGTTTTGCTTCTTCAGCTTATGCTTATTGAACGGCACGAAATAATTGAAGAATGGGCGGGGTGGGTGGGGGATGGGACACTTGGGCGTGGGAAAAAAATGAATTATTTTATTTGTTTGATTTATTATTATTATATTATTATTATTATTATTGATTTATTATATTATATGTACATTATTATATATTATTCTAAATTATTATAAATTTAATACAGATTATGCAAATGCCGTCGGCACTTGAATTTTTTTCTGCCGTATTTCTTTTATTCTTCGTTTTTATGATAAATATGCTTATTTACTGTTACCTATACTTAGTACTTATATTAAATAGACAGTATACCTAATACATACACATATGTATAAACATAAATGCATATTTACATAAAGTCGCCGCTCAAATTTGCTCCCGATTGAAGATCGGGACCCAGGGAACACCACGAGGAGGCCATTATAACCGTAATGGGGTCAAATATAAATCTGACCTTTGAGTCGACTTGATATGACTTAATTTTGACACATTTAAATAATTAAGTCACATCCATGTTCCCCGCCTAGAATTAAATCTATTAGATATATGGACATACAAATGAAAAATAAAAATCTAAAATTAACAAAAAGTAAAAAACTTATACATATCTATATATTATTATTTGACGAAATTAAGATCAGACGAGGTCTTCATTATAATATTGCAATCGATGAAATTCAAAGCTATGAAAATGATGGCCATAATACAAAAAGCCTTTTAGGGCAGCAAGTCTGTGTTTTCATGATTAGAGGCCTATTTGAAAACTGGAAATATGTTTTAAGCTATACTGTAACTGCAAACGGTATAAAACACGAAGCCCTTTTGAATGAAGTGACGGCTAATATTGAACAAGCACAAGCCTTGGGGCTTAATGTAAGAGCAGCTATTTGCGACCAGGGCTCAAATAATAGAGCTGTTTTCAAATGACTGAAGGTTGATATTGAGAACCCCAGCTTTAATGTTCAAAATAAAGAAATTTTTGCGATTTACGATGTTCCACATTTGATTAAATCGATTAGGAACATCGTTCTAAGAAGAGATCTCGAAACCCCTGATGGCGTTGTTTCATGGAAAATAGTCCACGAATTATTTGAAGTGGATTCCAGAAATTCAACGCGACTCTGCCCTAAATTAACAGCAAAGCATATATATCCAAACAGTTTTGAAAAAATGAAGGTCAAATATGCCACTCAAGTGTTTAGCCATAGTGTGGCCGCTGCTATTCGAACAATGATTAGTTCTGAAGGCTTCAAAGAGTGCAAAGAAAGTGCAGAAGCAACAGCAAAATTTATTGAAAAAATGAACAGATTATTTGACTGCCTCAACAGTCATGTTCTTTTTGATAAAAACCCATATAGGAGTGCATTGCAGAAGGAAAATGTTGTCAATACGACCCTGTTGGATATGCGCAAATATTTTGAAGAATTAAAATATCCACAGGAAGTCTATTGCATAAAGGGTATGATATTAACAATCAACTCTATACTTTCCTTGGCTCAAAATGTTTGGAGTGAAAGAGCTGAACTTTTTTTTATTGCAACATCCAAATTAAACCAAGACCCATTAGAAAATTTGTTTTATTTAATTAGATCTCGCGGTGCAACGAACAATAATCCAACTATGTATGAATTTAATGCCATTATTAGTAAAATGCTTTCTATGAAAGTTCTAACGTCAACAACAGTATCTGGGAACTGTTCTCCCGATGAAGATACGATGTTGGTTAACATTATAAAAGATAATGGGTCAAGTGAGTTGGCATCAGAGTTCAAAACTTTTGATGACGATACCTTGATTTCTACTGACGAAGATTCAGAGTTAGAACTTTCGATAGAAGCAACAGAACTAAATGTCCAAGCCGCAGTTTGTGATAATGCATTACGATATTTTACAGGGTATTTATTGCAAAAGCTGCTGAAAAAGTATGGATTTCATCGATTGCAATATTATAATGAAGACCTCGTCTGATCTTAATTTCGTCAAATAAAAGTACTGTCTCTTTTCCCTTAGCACTCATTCCTTCAACAATTGTCTTTAAATTGCTGAGTAAATCCGGATTAAATCCTGGTCTCATGTTTTTTAGCACATTGCGCAAAATATTAACTTTTACTCGTCACGGACTTATGAATATCTTCGAGATGTTCTACATTTAAAACTGCCATCAAAACGCACGTTAGCGCGAGGGGCTGTGCTAAAAGTTAATATTTTGTATTCCCTGGTGTTTTTGGTGTTCCCTGGGTACCGATCTTCAATCGGGAGCAAATTTGAGCGGCGACTTTATGTAAATATGCATTTATGTTTATATGTGTATGTATTAGGTATACTGTCTATTTAATATAAGTACTAAGTATAGGTAACAGTAAATAAGCATAATAATTTAGAATAATGTATAATAATGTACATATAATATAATAAATCAATAATAATAATAATAATATAATAATAATAAATCAAACAAATAAAATAATTCATTTTTTTCCCACGCCCAAG
This sequence comes from Drosophila helvetica, assembly GCA_963969585.1. Taxonomy (NCBI): domain Eukaryota; kingdom Metazoa; phylum Arthropoda; class Insecta; order Diptera; family Drosophilidae; genus Drosophila; species Drosophila helvetica. The sequence goes on along the minus strand of OZ018402.1, from coordinate 36,570,117 downwards.
TGTCCCATCCCCCACCCACCCCGCCCATTCTTCAATTATTTCGTGCCGTTCAATAAGCATAAGCTGAAGAAGCAAAACAAAAACGATACACAATTTTCGTTCTACCAGCAGCA
>OZ018402.1:36435804-36569804 GCA_963969585.1 Drosophila helvetica | reverse complement strand
TCTGTATTAAATTTATAATAATTTAGAATAATGTATAATAATGTACATATAATATAATAAATCAATAATAATAATAATAATATAATAATAATAAATCAAACAAATAAAATAATTCATTTTTTTCCCACGCCCAAGTGTCCCATCCCCCACCCACCCCGCCCATTCTTCAATTATTTCGTGCCGTTCAATAAGCATAAGCTGAAGAAGCAAAACAAAAACGATACACAAATTTCGTTCTACCAGCAGCAATACTTAAACAATGTACGTGAGCATATATGTGCACCCATACATCCAAATACGCTGAAGCAAGACAAAATAAAACAGAAACCAAAAACCCAAGAGCCCAAGAACTGACAATGCCTACAATCAAAAATTTGTTCTGTATAATAACACACACACTAATGCCATTCCTTCGTTGCTGTCGGCTTCGGCTAGCGCCGCGTCATGAGCCGAACAGTTGCTGTACCGAGCCGAACGCTTGGTACTGCAAATCTCAGACTTCGCTTGCGACATCCGTTTGTATGAAATGTCTCATCTATGTACTGTATGGTTAGTGGTACCACTAACCATACCAAAGACAATATAAATAGCATACATGACTTCACATGAGATTAATTGTCTGTAGAGTATTCTATCGTCATTACCTATGCAGCTCTCAGTAAATACATTTTTCTCGTCGCAAATTCGGCAGCTCGAAGTCGAGCCATGGATCTAAAAATAGAACGAGCTTGCATGTGTGAGTGCGCACAGAGCTGCAAGTTCTTACATATTTATGTGTGCGTACTTGTGCCGAGCTGCGTCTTCATAAAGTCATAATCTTCAATGAATTCTTTGCTTTCGCTTCAGAAAGCGAGGAACGATTGTTGGGCTATGACACTAAAATGTGTATAGACCCATTTAATACCTATTTATATGTCATTAATATCCATAATAATGGATGATATACATATACATATATAATTTTTTCAGCGCATATAACTTTTTTGTATGTGATCATATATATTAATATATTATATGATATACCATACAATTAAATATTCATATGTGTATATATAGTACAAACTGTATAGTCTTTATGTTTATACGACTTAATTATATACAAATATATATATTAAATGAAAATTATTTGCTTATTCACAATTTGCACCCTGAATACTCTAATGGACAATTATTCCAATGGGAGTTATGTATGAAATATATTATATGTATATATTTACATATGCATATCCGCTCATTATATTCATATTTTCTATATTAAACAAAATTATCATCTAGAGCATATACAAAACAAGAGTTATTCTGATATTATAAGGCAAGTGTCTTCAAAACGTGTCGACTCTAAAAATGCTAAAGTAAAGGGTAACAAGCACAGAAATCCAAGAATCTTAAGGGAATTGAGAAATTTTGTTCTACCAGCAGCAATACTTAAACAATGTACGTGAGCATATATGTGCACCCATACATCCAAATACTCTGAAGCAAAACAAAATAAAACAGAAACCAAAAACCCAAGAGCCCAAGAACTGACAATGCCTACAATCAAAAATTTGTTGTGCATAATAACACACACACCAATGCCATTGCTTCGTTGCTGTCGGCTTCGGCTAGCGCCGCGTCATGAGCTGAACAGTTGCTGTACCGAGCCGAACGCTTGGTACTGCAAATCTCAGACTTCGCTTGCGACAGCCGTTTGTATGAAATGTCTTATCTATGTACTGTATGGTTAGTGCTAGTACTCAGAACAGCAACATTTTCTTGCGCAAGAAAGTTGCCTATAGTCGAGCCCAGAAAATACCACCGTTTCCTTTCTAGTACATATCGTTGCCTCTCCAGTATTAATCGGTCATTTATTTTGCTTGTCTGACTACTCATTTTCAAAATTACAGGCATGTATTTTTATCGTTTCCATACGAATATCATCCCTGATTCTTGCGCAAGAAAATTTTGCTTGTCTGAGTACTAGGCTTAAATTATAAACAATGAATAACAAGAATTACTGATGTTCTCCAGCAAATGGCGAGGAGCCGGGAGGTTTTTTAATGGCGGATGCTTATTACTGGTTCCGACACTCGGCAAATTTTCTTGGATTTTCCCTCCAATATTGCCGACGCTTCGATCCGTTGTGCAAGGCTCGACTTTTGATATAATGTCGAATCGTTACACCTTCCTGGAGAGCCCATGCTCACTTGCAAAAATCTATATCTGAAGTTAATTAAAATGAAATACATTTGGAAGACAACGACTAATCTATTCTTCCTCATCGAATTCCTCATTTTAGACCAACGCCACCATCAATTTTTGCAGCAACATTTGTTGCTGGTGATTCACAGTCGAAGCCATAATTAAATGTCACATATTTGTTATTTATTTTCACAAAAATGTAGAAAACAAATTTTTTGTTTGTTATTGTCAGCTGTGTTTTCAATGGATGGTGGATGGTGGCCTGTGGGAATCGAGGTTTCACATCCTTAGCAGTCGTGCTTTTGTCAAAAGATTCTCCCTCTCGCGGAATGGTATATGCAAGTTTTAAAATGAACTCCATACATCTTATTCTTGCATGCAATGGGGAAATACCATATTCCAAATTTTCCTCTTCAACTATGGAATCATCAAAATTTTCAAAATCCTTTTGGGTTTTTTTGCAAAATGCACATTTCAATGTAGATTTAGTATTAGTTAGTTTTTTAAGTACTTTTCCATCAATCATTGTAAGAAAAAATTCAAAATTGACATGAATGGTTTTTTCTTCCTTGATTATTTTTACCGGCCTTATATTAGAAATCTGGTTTTTAATATCTTTTACTGTGGACTTTATTAACTCCGAAGATTTTTTGGCGTATTTGAATAATATAGGGCGGCAATAATGAGCAGACAACGGTCGCGGATTTTTCCAATAATCCGATGTATCCGATTTAAGCCGCAGGGGTACAAGAGAAGCCATAAACATGTTAGAATCTGTTATGGCTTTATCGTCTGTGGATATTGCTTGCTTGTATTCACTTTGCCCAGAAGATCCATCACAGCCCCATTTGCTGAGCAATGTGAGATTTTGCGGAAGACTCTCAATCTGATGGTGAGGTAAACTCTCAGTGTGTTTCATCAGGTCTTGAAGTTTTACTACCGCTGATATCTCTGTAGTTATTGTTGATTCCGGCACTGCCTTTAGTTTTGCTTGTGTAATGTTTCTGTATTCAGGCAGAATGTCTACATTATGATGTATTAAGGAATTCCGTAATATTGAATATTTCTCCTTAGACATTCCCAAATCCATAAACATTGCTAAAGCCTCTTCAAATGTGTACTTCCTCGGTTGTGAATTTGGTGGCGTGAGGATAATAGCCTTGATCCTGTCAAGTCTCACCGGACTTGCATTAGAAACAGCTTTTGTAATACACGACCTCTTGTTTTCCTTGTCGTTCGTATATTTGATTGACAGGGCCTCTGATAAATGATCCGTACGTATATGACATGTTGCATCTAGAAGTATTCTCTTTCTTGTATAATCTGAACAGTCATCCAAGGTTTTTGTTGGTCTTCCTGTGTCTCGTCCTGTGGAGGTGGAAGTTTCATCATATAGCAAGCTGTTTTCAATTAACCAGTTTGCATTTTTTCTATGAAATATGTAAGTTCTATGGGATGCGCTTTTCCATTTCTTTTTAATATTTAAATGAAGAATTTTAATTTTTGTTCTTATACTTTTATGCTGCTCTGGGTTGTCCGATCCAACATTCAATTCATTAAGAACAGTTTCCACAATTTCGTTTGAGGTACTTGAAGTTCTAAATATCTCGAATAACTTTTTATAATCCATAGCCATTTTCACGTTAATTATGTTTACAATTCACTGCTGCTTATACGCAACTGGATGCTTTAGAAGTCAAAAAAAGACCGAGACTACCTATGTTTGTATCGAACTTTGGCATAATAAAACACAGGTTAGAAAATCTGGTCAAAAAATTCAGGTCAAAGGTAAAAAGACTAAACTGCCTATTCATTCATGACCATCAATATCAATAGGTAGCGTAAAATTGAAAAATATTAAAATATGGAGTGTACCTGAGTATATGGATTCATTAGTACCTAATTTTTGGGCGTACCTTGCTCAAAAAAAGTCCAAAATATGATTTTGTATGGGATTTAGCACCCGCGACAGCCTTTTTTTTGCCTGTTTTCGAGCGAAGTAGCGTCACTTAAATCGATCTAGAAGGCAAACGCCTCAATCTCCCGAAATGGGATTGGGAAGTTTGATACAAAAATATTCAATAAACATATACAAAAAAATATCTCGGGAAAATGATGAACTTTTCTATTTATCAATTTTAAATGCTCATATCTCCCAAAATAAAAGTTTGATTAGCTTGAAAATTTGAGTTTTGTAAGCTCTGGGAAATTCTCTGTTAGATATGTGTATTCATTTTATTCAAAGCGTTCAAAAAATTCTTCTACTTTTGCCACCTTTTTTCGTCTGATGTCCCACTGTGCGCCGCCGCGTGCACATAAACTGCATACCATCCCACACAGTCTTTAAATTTCCCCTTTAACTTCCCATCCCCACCCCACGCATCTCCCTATCAAGAACTCCCAACGTGACCAATAATGCTGCGACAGTACCCACTCCAAGCTGGCGATCGGCAATCACAAGGTTCCCTTCAAGCACGCGAATTGCCGCAATAAAAGTTTCGATTGGGAACATTACATTTTTTGACAAATCGGTATCCGCACAAGAACCCGCGTGTAATATTTTCAATTAATTCACATTGTGACCCGTCTATCCAAGTTTGACCGCCACTAAAGTGAAGACCCCACTGGAGGAACTGATGCGCCGCCTGTATTACCCACCGTACAAAGGTAATCTACGTATGTTCTGCGAAGAACTAGAAGATAAGAGTACTACTATATTCAAAAAGCTTTCTTTAGAAAATGATCATAATAATTCTACAGTCTATACTAAAGCAATTGGAAATACTTTAAAAAATACAATCCAACGTATGTTTCCCGATAGATTATTCATGAGGCATGACATTTCAACTATTCAAAAATTAAGACAAGCCGCACAACAAGAAAGCCTATACGAAGAATCCACTTCGCAGAATATTGATAATCGTCCTAAACTAAGCGCTAATTGCCTAAACCCAAACACTAACATTAATTATAAAAGAAACACCCATTCGAATCAACAATACACTCAACCCTATAATCCATTCAAATATTCAGGACCGAACCAAACGAATAACATAAACAATTCCCAAATGCATCCCCATCGAAACGCTCAGTCTAGAGCAGGGACCGTAACAATTATAAATTTTATACAGATAAGAAATAAAATAATTTTTAAATTAAAAAAAAAAATTTGTTTAATTATTAAAATTAATTTATATGATAAAAATAACAAAAATTAATATTAAAATTAAATTTTGAATAAAAAATTAATTTTAAAAATTAAAAATAAAAATTAAATTGAAATATCCTTTATACCGAAGGAGCCAGATAATATATAGACCCATATATATGATCTACGCATTAATTATGTGTGTACATTTGTATGTACATATGTATGTATATATGTATGTACAAGTAATATTTAAATACAAAGCGGGTATTCGATATGAAGTATTATTTATTTGATTAAACTTGCAATGAATACAGTGAGAGATTAATACCCGCAAGGCGAGACGTAAGACGTGAATGCCACTCGGCAGATAATTAATAACTCACTTAAGAACCTAAACTCCCGAGCTGCGGACCCTTAGCTGCCAGCCACGGCGCTCGTCGCTGTCCAGCAAAAGTGCTGACCTTGCGCCTCGTGTGTGGTGTCCAGTGGCGGCCGGCATCCGGCGACCGCGACGACGGCGATCCCACGGGTGACGAACCTGCTTATCTTGCAATATCGCAGAATTCGTCCCACCCAATGGACAATTCAGTTAACTCTTGTTAACTCAGAATTCGTCCAACCCAATGGACAATTCAGTTAACTCTTGTTAACTACTCCCTCCTTCAAGACTTGACCGTCCTCGGTCAAGCCCATGCCTTTCAGCATCTGCTCGATCGCGATGGTGTTACCCTTCTGCTGCCTGCGCCGCATCCACCAGGAAACGCCCACGACAGCGGCCAATGTGGAACCGATTATAAGGTTTGTTCGGACTTCGGTCAGGTGCTGCAGATTTTCTTCATTCAGCTTGTGAAGATACGGCAGGCTCAACAGCGTTTGGTGGCGGGTGACATTAATCCTCGCCGAGGTAGCTACGCCCGGGACTCTCTTTGGCGCATTGCTGAAGTTGGTGTATTTTGTCCCGTTGACGTGTGCGACCTGGTCAAAGGTTACCAGGTACGTTCCCGTAACCTTTCGCTCTGGGCCGTCGTCGGTGGTCACAATGGCGGTGGCATCATTGATTACCACAATACCTTCATCTATCTCCAAGATCGGGGGCAGGTTGTTCGGCTGGGTGCCGCAGTGGGCCACGGCGCCAAAGTGCAGTTCTTGAGCGCAGCTGTTCGCCGGTGCCTCCTTACAAAAGGCTAATGATGGGGGCCCCATGCATGATGAGACAGCGATGACCTTGCTGCCGCATTCTGCTATAGTGTCCTCGGGCAGCCGGATCGTTACCCCATTGCGTGCGACTGGGAAGACGGTTATTTTCTTACAAATGAGCTTAGGTCTAGGCATTTCAATTACAAATATGATCAATTCCTTATTAGCTAGTGCCCTCACATTTGCAGCGCCCAACAGTTGGGTTACACTGATATCTGTGGAACCTTTCTTCAGAATCGCCTCTAAGTCATTACTATCGATAATAGCTGGATTTACTATATTTATTTTAGCCAGAGTAGTGGCGATCATTAGGTTCTGCAATTCGAGCGTCAATATTCTGTTTCTGGTTGATAGGGTTTCATATAGATGGGAAGTGTTAATTTCTTCCTGCTTTTTTACTTTCAATAGTTGATTAACCGTTTCGGTGAGGGCATTTATCTGTGCTTGAGTCCTTGAGTTTATGGTAATCTGTCTATTATTTGCGTTTATTAAATCATACTCGACCTGTCTCGTTTGTTGTAAGTCATCGGACTTACCTAATTCCTTACTTACCTCAAATTGTCTTTGTGGACCACCCTCCCTTTAATAAGAACGGTGGTTCCCAGGTCTGCCTCTACCTTTTGTTCAGCGCAGAGCGGAGTTAGTTTGTTCCCTAACCTCCTATTGGTTTTCACTAGGACCTGCTCGCCTACATCAAAGGTCCTATTTTGCCAGGTCGGGTTGTTCCTATCGAGCTGTTCTTGTTGGGCCTTCATTAATTTTAACATAATTTCTTCCCCAAGGTCACAACTTGCGTGGACCACATCCATAGGTGTCTTGTTTGTGACGGAGTGGATGGTTCGATTATATTCGATGGTCGCTAGCATAACTAGTTCAACCGTATCGTCCACCTGGCGTTGCAATTTTAAGCACCTGGCTATTTCTAAGAGGGTGCTGTGGAAGCGTTCCACCTGTCCGTTTGATGTGCTGTGCAACGGTGGGGCATTCGCTATATCAATGTCGAACTGGTTCTTTAATAAAGACCGAATGGTCTCTGAATTGAAAGCTGCCTCATTGTCACAGTAGATGGTCCTAATGGCTGGGAAGATGTTTACCAATTGTAAAATTGGTACTTTCACGTCCGTGATTGTGCGTGAAGCAACCTGCTGCGTTATTGCAAACTTTGAAAATTTGTCAATCGCGGTGAGGAAGTACTTCCCTGCGGTGGAAAAGATGTCGATGTGAATCAACTCTCCTACTCTTGCCGGAATTGGAGTCACCCCTAACTTTTGCTTCCTAGGGTGCCGGTTATACTTGGCTTTCTGGCATATCCTGCAGTTTATCACCACTTCCGCTGCAATTTTTTCCATCTTTGGAAAATAATAATCTCGCAGTACCTGCTTCACATTTTCCTGGGCTGCCCTGTGCGACCGATTGTGTTCGGCTGTCATTATCTCTCTTCGTTCCCCGTCGTTGGTGATGTCTGTCACCAAAGTCTTGCAAAATCGAAATTTTGTGTCCGGAAAGGCTTTTACCAGATCGTTTTGCACGAACGCCAAAGTTGGCAGAGTGCAATGGATGGCGTTAACGACTCCAGGCTTTACCGCTTCCTTGATGGATGCAAGAAGTGTATCTCGACTGGCAAAGTCGATCCTGTGACGGGTCTTCTCGGAGAAGAGGATGTGGAACTGCTTGGAAGGGGTACTTGATTCTTCTAGGATTATCTGATTCCTGAAGCAGTTCACTGGTTTGTCTACGGCTTCGATTACGTAAGTGAGCGAGGCTTCACTATGAATTGTTGCTGCGTCGGATCGACTCTGACTTTCTAACGCATTGATGTTTTGTCGCGACAGCGCATCTGCTACGTAATTGTCCCTGACTGGTTTGTATAAGACCCTTGCGCCGCACTCATCAATTCTCGCCTTCCAACGCTTTATCTTGGAATTGGGGTTTCTATCTGAAACCGCGAAAATCAGTGGCTGATGGTCTGTGTAGATGTTGATGTCACTCTTTCCATACAGGTAGTGACGAAGCGTGTCTAGGGCCCAGACTATGGCCAGAAGCTCCCTTTCATTGGTCGCATAGTTTAGTTCTCTGTCTTTCAGAGTCCTAGAAATCATGGGTTATGGGTCTATTATTTTGCGACAGTACCGCCCCTATACCACTGGACGAGGCATCAGTGGTTAGGTTGAATGGTTGATTGAAGTCTGGGTAGTGGAGGATGACGTCTTCCGACGCCAAAATGTTCCTGAGTTTATCAAAGGCCTGTTCTGAACCTCATCAAACTGTATGGGAATGGCTTTCGAGCGTTGCTTGCTGATCTTACCATTTTCTCCCTTCAGAATGTTAGAGATAGGTCTTGCTATTTGAGCGAAGTCCTTTATAAAACACCTGTAGTAGCTGGCAAGACCCAGGAATGATCTTACCGCAAACAGGGTGGAGGGTTGTCTAAACCCCTGAATAGCCTTGACCTTATCAGGGCTTGTTCTCGTGCCCTCTGTTGACACCACAAACCCAAGGAATTCCACCTGTCCCTTGAAGAACTGGGACTTTTCCTTTGACACCCTCATGTTCGCGTCGTGGAGGCTGCCAAGCACGGTGTCAATGTCTCTGACATGATCTGCCTCACTCTTTGAGAATACGATGACGTCGTCAACATACACGTAACATATCTTACCAATATGCTCCCGTAATACGTCATCGATGGCCCGTTGAAAGATGCTTGATGCATTTCTGAGGCCAAATAGCAAACGGCAGAACTCATATTTGCCTCCGTTTACCGAAAATGAGGTCTTTTCACGATCGCGTTCAGCTAACGTGATTTAGTGGTACCCTGACTTTAGGTCAAGGGTAGTGAAGTATCTTGCCTTCCCCAGATTTGAAAGTATCATGGAGATACAAGGCATTGGATACTTGTCTGGTATGGTCTTTGAGTTAAGCTTGCGGAAGTCTATGACTAGCCGCTTCTTGTTTGAGCCCGAGTCGTCAGTCAACAACCCATATGGGGTTGTTGTACGGAGACCTGGAAGGCCGAATGATTTTGTTCCGCAATAGGTCCTTCACCTCGTCATTGACGAAATCAGTGGCTCCTACAGGGAAGGGGTACATTTTCGAGTAGATTGGCTCTTCGTCCTCGGTCCTAATTGTGGCTACCACGGCTGTGTTGAAGGGTAGCATTTCAGTCGGATCTGCAAATGCCTTTATACGGCTGGACATCATTTTGAGAAACTCGTCCCTTATTTCTGGCGGGACTTCGATGTCGTCTACTTTTGTGAAGTTAACGCTGGGGCATTTGTGGAATAGGATCTTTTCAGATTCCTGTCCAAAGTGAAGATTTTTTGTCCCCAGGTTTATATTGACACCAGCTTTCGTTAGCGTGTCGAGCCCTATGATGCCATCAAAGGTTGATAGCTCTTGCAAAATAAAGAACGGGCATTTTATGCCGAATATGGTTAGGAGACATTTTTGCTCTACTTTGTTAAAGCCGTGTAGGGATTTTACGACAAATGGGGCCTCTACAGGGATAATTCCCTTGAGTTCTTTTAATGGTTTGATATAATTTTTTGCAGCCCCAGTGTCTACTAAAAGGTTTAGTGTTCTCCCTGCTACTGTTCGTTTGATGAACGGGAGCAGGGACTCTCCCCTAAAAAATTGACAGTATCACTCTCGTATCCTGCACTATTCTCTTCATCAATCTCCGCCACTGCTTCCGATGCTAACTGCTCATATTGTTGCTCGTATTTGTCCGGGTCCACCTGAGCGAGGTGATTTACCCTCTGCCTGCGCTGGTCGGAGAATCTCTGCGATCCAGCCGACCTTTTATACGCACCCTGCTGGTGCCCGCTATTAGGGTTTCCTGTAGCTGGTAGGCCTGGGTTGTGCCCCTGATGCTTCTGAAAGCTAGTTGGCTGGCGGAATTTAGAGGAAGATGGATCAACATCCATCATCTCTACTTTGTCTTGGCTACGATGACCACCTGCTTGATGGTTCCTATGGTTGTTCGTGTAGAACGGGTTCTTCGATTGCCTTTTGCCGTGATCGGGCTCATTCTGTCCGCCCTGCCTATACTTTGCTCGGTTCTGTGGCTTGCTTTCTAAAGCTCTTGCGTAATTCGTTGCAAAGTCGTGCCTATCATGGTTGGCCTCAATTTCTTGGGCCAAGGCCAAGGCTGACGGCAAGTCCGCAGGCTGTGCCGCAAATAATGTATCCGTGAGGCCTCTTCTTAAGCCTGAGACGAAGACACGGAGTGCGTCAGCCCTATACTTCTCGTTAATGTATTGCGCCTGTGCGGCGTCTTGTGACATGATCGTCTTATTTGTGAGAAGAGTGAGCTTCTTCTCGACCTCTTCGTAAAACTGAGTGATGGACAGTCCGCCCTGCCGAAGTGTGGCAAGCTCTTGCTCTAGCAAGTGTATCGGGCGCTTGTCCGAATATGTAAAATCGAGGCGATTGATGATCGCCTCAAAGTTCAACACTGTGTTGAACGACGCTAAGAGCGAGTCAGCGGGCCCTCTTATCTTGTTCCTGATTATTAAAACCGCTTGGTAGTGCTTTGAACTCCCTACAAATCCCTCGTATAGCTTATAGGCAGCTTTTGCTGCTTGGCGCCAGGAAACATATTGATCCTGGGCCCCGTTGAATTATGGCAGCGTTTTTACCGCATCCAAAGCTTCATCGCACCTTACCGCTCGGTCCAAGGTGATCGCCTCGTAGGCCCTGGCCTCGGGGACCTGATCTCTTGCAGCCTGCAGCTGGTCAGTTACAGCCTGCAGACGTCGATTAAAGTCAGCTTTTTGTATTTCTAGCGCAGCGCTGACCGCCGCCTCTATAACGGCTCTGATCTGATCAGGGTCCATTCTTTCTTCTCTTCCCTCGGGTTCTATTTCAAGGTCTACACTGAGTCCGCCGAACAATCTCGCTAATTCAGAAATGGGCATGAACGGTCCCTAACGTTTCGTTTGTCTTTCTCGTAGGTCAGGACCGGCTCTGCCGGCCAGTTGCTTCTGTTTATTTTCTTTAGGAATCAAATTCAAGTTCCCTCAAACACAGATCTCGTTGTTGTTGCCCGCCGACAACAATGTATTTGTGGTGTGGTGTTACGTTTCTTACTTGCGTTTATTGCAACCACAAAAGAAAAAGGGGGGGGGGGCAAAAAATTCTGAGAACAACGACGGCCGAATATTTCTGAATATATTTTAGTTTCGTTTTATTTCTTTGGCTTTATTTTTTTTGATCTATTATTGGGCGATAACTGAAGAAAAGTTTCACTTACATGCTCCTCTTTTATTCTCTTCTACTCGGTGTGTTGATTTTAGCCGGCACAACTTTTGGTGGCTACTCCTTTACTATTCTGCGTTGTTTTTCTTCTCTCGTCTATCGTCGCCGCTGCCCAAAGCCGTCCGCTCTGGTGTAACAGTTTGGGGTTGATTAAATGCCTTTTATTTACACTCGAGGCTACGAGCTTTTGCGTGCAATTGATGTGCGCACTTTTTTTCACCGTGATTTTTTGATTTTGGTGTTGTGTTGCGGTGATCTATTTACAGATCTCCCGCGGGCGTGGCTTTTTGTTAATAATTTCTGTTTTTTGAGCGGGCGTTGTCTCCGCGCTCCACAGTTTCCACTTTATTTTTAACGTTTTTGTTCTTTTTTGAGTGGGCGTTGTCTCCGCACTCGATGCTGTCTATCTTTCGGTTTTTTGTTTTGCACTTTTCACCGATTTTCACTTAGCGGGCGTTGTCTCCGCACTAATTTACTCTCTCGGGGGTGGTTTTCGATCGCGTTGGGCGCCAGTAATATTTAAATACAAAGCGGGTATTCGATATGAAGTATTATTTATTTGATTAAACTTGCAATGAATACAGTGAGAGATTAATACCCGCAAGGCGAGACGTAAGACGTGAATGCCACTCGGCAGATAATTAATAACTCACTTAAGAACCTAAACTTCCGAGCTGCGGACCCTTAGCTGCCAGCCACGGCGCTCGTCGCTGTCCAGTAAAAGTGCTGACCTTGCGCCTCGTGTGTGGTGTCCAGTGGCGGCCGGCATCTGGCGACCGCGACGACGGCGATCCCACGGGTGACGAACCTGCTTATCTTGCAATATCGCAGAATTCGTCCCACCCAATGGACAATTCAGTTAACTCTTGTTAACTCAGAATTCGTCCAACCCAATGGACAATTCAGTTAACTCTTGTTAACTTACATACCTTTCAGGTACCTTACATATGTATGTACATACATAGGTGCATACAAATGTACATACATATGTACATACAAATGTACACACATATGAGCATACATGTTATATATCAACTGAAAGGTATTAATGAGTAGATCATATATATAGTAGATCTATATATGATCTGGCTCCTTCGGCTCAAAGGATATTTCAATTCAATTTTTATTTTTAATTTTTAAAATTAAAATTGAAAATAAAAATTATTTTTCAATTTTTATTATAAAAGTTATGAATTCATTTTGTATTAAAAAATAATTATTATAATAATTTTTTATTTTTATCATTTAATTAGTTTTAAATTAAAAAATTATTTTAAACAAAAATATTGAAAGTAGAACTCTATCCTGTTTTTGATTTTGACGTGAGAAAATAACATATGTCCATTTTCGCCTTCCTTCTTAAAGGCTTTTTTGTGCCTCAATTTTTTTAAACTCATATTTCTTGTTTACGGTCCCTGATCTAGAGAAATGAAATTCGACCAGAACCGACATTTGTATCAAGATTTCAGAGAAGACTTGAATCGAGACCGACAGAACGACACCCGAAACTACACCCAGTCCCTCAACAACTAAAAGTGCCTAATAAGCGTTTTAAAGACGGCAGCGGGCAGTCGCGCATGGAAATTGACGAAAATCATCAACAACACGAATCGAATACAACCCGACGATGACCAAGTTAATTATAAACAACAATGCGATAAACAAAGCGGAAAATCCAGCGAGATCAATTTCACTGTAAACAAAAGGGTCAGTACCACGACGATCAATTTCAACATAAACAAACTGATAGCGACCAAGACAAAAAATCTTATCAGGCCCCAAATTTTTCAAATACTAGCGTGGGAACCCACCAATACATAGAAATTATGTTCAATAACTGGATAACTGGGTCATCGATAAACATGATGAATCACAACTTTATCCATTTAAAAGTCCATGATAAGCCAATGGTCGTCAGAAGTATTACAGGGCACTCAAACAAAAATAATGTTGTAAGCTTACCACCCAATGGGCTGGCTAAAATCCTCTAGCTGAACCATCCCCGAGGGTGCCGGCTGGGCAATGGGCACTGCATTGTCCCGAACAAGGGTAATGCATTGTCGCTTGCTCTGTCCGAGGCAATGCAGTGTCTAGCTAAGGCAATGATTCGGCGTCATCTCGACCTCGAGTCGGGAGAGCCAGGTCAGGGTCATGGTTAGAGGTGCGTGGCGGCTAGGCTTAAACGCTAGGGGGTGGCTTCTCGAAAAATACTAGCCACGTATGGACCTTCGGGCGTATGGAGCGGATCAAAGATCAAACCCGGGTTAGGATGTCAGCCCAAACGTCGGTGGGAAGCGTGGCTGCTACCACCGGCGGGCACGGGGAGGAGCCATCCTCTCTGCCTGTCGCCAGCGGTCACGGAAATACTCCTCGCTGTAAGATGAGCCGCGCAGGTGCCGTAGTCGAGACAGACTCGGATCTGGAGAGCGTGCTATCCATCAGCAAAGCTGAAGAAGAACGCCTTCTCCGCTCGCCTGAACCAGGCTGCAGCTCGCCGCGTAGGGAAGGGCCGAAGCGTTTGTGGAGGGGATAATGGCGAAAGCTCAATATAAGGCGGCCCTGAAGATATGTAGCAGGATACAAGGCAAGGCAGATATCGACCCGGAGGAGAAATCCAAGCTAGCTTGGGCTGAGCTAAAGGTAGAGACGGGCCGCTGGTATTAAGCACAGTTGCCTCAGATGAGGCAACACGCTAACAAGGTGGAAGAGTTGCTAGCTACCAAGAGGCAGCCCTCGACCGACAAGGCCGCCGTACTGGCGAGCAAGCGGCAACGCAGGCCCCAAAGAGCGAAACGTTCACCAACACCGAAAACAGCAAAGCAGAGGTCGATCAGTGCTGCGAAAATCAATGATGTGTCCAGGAGACACCTGATCGTTGCTCTCATCGACAGACGTGATGAGAATGGGAGAATGAGGACTGCGCAGTAGAATTTGGTCCACTCGTGGCTATTTGACTCCTTGTTTCCAAGGATGGAGGAAGACCCAAATGCGGCCATGCCCACCTTCGATAGGGTAAAAATCCTTAAGTGTAACGACGACCCGACGCTGAAGTGGCTGAGGCAGACAGTCTGCCAATTGGAGGGGATGTGGGAGAGGGCCAAGCTGAAGATGGTGGACAAGGAGCTAATCCCATCCATACCAAAGGCGAAGGTACTCTTCCCGGTCGCCATCCAAGAAGACCGTGCGCTGAAGCTCCTTCAGCGGCAGAATCCTGACTAACCAACAGCGGACTGGAAGGAACTGCACGCTGGTAGCCCACTACCCAACAAGGGGGCCCAGCATGTGATCCTTCAGATCAGCATAGACGCAGAAGACATCCAGTACCCCAGATACGGGAAAATGGCGGGGGTCATGGGCAGTGTGTACCTGCGCCTCAAGATGAGCCACTATGGAGACACAGACGCACACACCCTGTAGGCAGGCGAGGTGAAGAAGGACCTAGGTCTGGATATCATTGTGGATGCTGCCCAGAGTCTGTCATTAGACTTTCAGGAAGATGAGGACGGTGACCTAACAATCCTAGTCAACCCGTCGTATATAGTTGAGCCAGCCGCCCATAACACTGAGTGTGCTGCAACTCAACTTGCATAGAAGCAAGGTAGCGTCGGCGGAGCACCACAATGCCATGGAGCAAGGACCCGCTGACATAGCTCTGGTCCAGGAACCCAGGTGGATTGCGTCAGGCAATACAGTAGCCGGAATAAAGTTCGCAGACTACAACTCGTTCTACCCAACATCGGTAAGCAGGAATAGAACCATCGTACTAGTACGAAAGAGAATCCACGCTTACCTCAGTGGTGATGACTGGAGAGTGAGGAGAAGCGCCTTCTGGTAGCCTCCTGCTACAAGGCACACGACAGGCCCGCACCACCTGAAGAGCTAAGAAGTCTGGTGGAAGAAGCCGACTCCAAAGACCACCAACTCATGGGGAAGGTCCGATATCAACGACCGAGGTGAGTCACTCTTAGACTTTATACTATCAACTAATATAGACGTAGCAAACGTGGGAGAGGAATACATCTACGTCGGTCCCACCTTGTAAAACGTGCTAGATCTTGTAAAGTCTCCTGCTACAAGGCACACGACAGGCCTGCACCACCTGAAGAGCTAAGAAGTCTGGTGGAAGAAGCCGACTCCAAAGACCACCAACTCATGGGGAAGGTCCGATATCAACGACCGAGGTGAGTCACTCTTAGACTTTATACTATCAACTAATATAGACGTAGCAAACGTGGGAGAGGAATACATCTACGTCGGTCCCACCTTGTAAAACGTGCTAGATCTTGTAAAGTAGTTCCTAAGGCTGGGGTGATGACTCAGGGTTTCTCAGGGTCCTTAACAAGAAATTTGTAAACAGAGGGACCTACGAGGTTTGAAGGCGCGTCTCGTGACGTTTGGGGAGCAACAAGAGGAATAGATATATAAATGGCGTTGTTCACGCGAAGGTCGATGGGAGCTATAGGGTACGACTATACTTGCACGACACCCAGAATCTGAGGCTGCCGTCTACCCTGATTGGGTGGATTAGTTTGGGTTATTAGTCGTGTGTCCCAGTTATAACTGTAGGGTACGCCCTGTCTGTGAATCGGTGCGTGTATAATCGTGTCTCGGTAAATAACACAGAGCACGACTGTACTAGCACCCCTTCCGGAATCTCAGGATTTCTCCTATTGTCTGTTCTAACTAGGTTGGTCGGTATCGGGATTCCTGGCTGTGGGATCGGGATTCCTGGGTCTGTGCGCGTACAATCGTGTCTTGGTAAAGACCACAGAGCACGACTGTACTAGCACGCCTTCCGGAATCTCAGGATTTCTTCTATTGTCTGCTCTAACTGGGTTGGTCGGTATCGGGATTCCTGGCTGTGTGTCTACGTAAAAACCACAGAGTACACCCTGGCTATGGGTCTGTGCGCGCACAATCGTGTCTCGGTAAAGACCACAGAGCACGACTGTACTAGCACCCCTTCCGGAATCTCAGGATTTCTCCTATTGTCTGTTCTAACTAGGTTGGTCGGTATCGGGATTCCTGGCTGTGGGATCGGAATTCCTGGGTCTGTGCGCGTACAATCGTGTCTCGGTAAAGACCACAGAGCACGACTGTACTAGCACGCCTCCCGGAATCTTGAGGTTTACTTTGGAAACGTTCTAACTGGATTCTCTTTGGTATGTGGCTGTGTATTCTTGTTGGGTCTTGAGTGCGGGTCTGGGGTCTGAGTTTCAGGAGAACGAGGGGAAATTAGATGAGGCTCATAGATAACCACTCTGTAAATGATCGGCGTGCCGAACTGTATATATATATCCCATTTAATAAGAACCAGCGCCAATGTTGTTTCTGTTTATACTCGATTTATTAATGTAGTGAAGGTTGGATGCGACCTGATCTTTAGGCTGCACCAGATCTTACTACCCTTTGCTTACCAGGGTCTAATTTTTCTTCCGCGTCTACGATTTACGGTTAGGTGGCCCGCACTATCTACTGATCTCTTGGTAGTCTCGCGCACTTGAAAACTTGACTGGTTTCGATCCTCGTTCCTCGCAAAGTGCTGTAAGAGATCGCCGGTCCCGTCTCCTCGTGTTCTGCTCAGGGCCCTTACGCGGGATCGACCGCCCAGGTTTCTGGTTCTCTGCCAAGCGATCTATCTTTCCACTCGCGTGGGCCGGCCTGCCTATTTCGAACTCTTGTTTCGCCGAGCTTTCGGCCGTGTTCCGTTACTTCGATCCACTAGTTTTGGTTCGGTCTACCAGCAGCGATCTTTGCAAACCTCACTTGCGGGACCTCTTCTGCCGTTCCTTTTGTCTCACCGTTCGTTTGCGCGCGGCACAGTGGGCTGAGTCTCATTCTTATTCGGGCAAAAATTAACTATATATAAAATTAACGTTTAACTATATTTTGTGGGCGCGCTAGAATAGCGCCTTCACAATCTAACTCTCGTAACGGGAAGAGTACCTTGGTATCTGGATGGTGAGTCCTCGAAGGACCATCCTTCTTGGACCATAGGTACATTAAGTTCAAGTGCAAATTCAAATACGCTCCGAAGGTAACATTCCAAAAGGAACCCCAGGAGCACAAAATACGGGCTAAGTAAAATCCGCGGAGAAGTCCTTTGAGACCATATCCAAGGAACATCTTGATGCCTATCATGGAGCATGCCCGCCATCAAGAACAAAAAATAGGACCAAACCACTCTGGTAGAACCGGGAACTCTCTCTTCAAAGAAATAACCTCAGGGAATTCTTCAAGCCAAAGAAGCGAACGAAGAGATCATCAACGAGGAATACAAGACCCTACAAGCAACCCTATACAAGGAACAAAGTAGCTCGTTGAGGAATTTTTGCTCTAACATCGAGAAAGTGGGTGAAACAGCAAGACTCAGGAAGCTGCTCTCAAAGCAGCCCACCAAGCAGAGTCAGCTCAAGCTGAATAACGGACAGTGGTCAGAAGGAAGCGAAAAAGCTCTCACACCACTAATGGAGGCCCACTTCCCAGGCTGCACTAAAGCCACTGATGCCGAAACGCAACAGAACTTAGCAATCGAGGAACCAAACCCCCCCAATAGATCTAATAACCCATAAGGAAATCCATAGAAAAGGCCAAAGATTCCTTTGTTGGCATAAAAGCACCTGGACTGGAAGGAATATTCCCAGCCATGCTGCAGATGAACAAAGAGGTGATCACCCCATGGCTTTCCGCAATATACTCGTCATGTTTAAGTACAGGCTATATCCCTATCCAATAGAGAACCTCTAGAGTTGTCTTCCTCTCAAAGTCAGGAAAGTGCATCCATGTTAGTCCCAAGAACTACAAACCGATTAGCCTCACCTCATTTCTACTAAAAACACTGGAAAAGCTGCTGGATCTTACATCAGGATTGAGGTAGGAGGACTGATGTCTACCAGCCAGCATGCTTATACCAAAGGGAAATCGGGGGAGACAGCACTACCTTCGTTAGTAACTATCGTCGAGACAACTCTCAAAAAAAAAAAAAAATTCACTAGGAGTATTCGTAGATATATCCGGAGCATTTAATAACGTGGCCCTTAAAATAACACCCTATGCAGACGACATAAGCATACTTATTACGAGCTTCTGTCCATCGACCGTCAGCTCCATAACGAAACGAGCACTCATGGAGATATGTGAGTGGGCGGATGGAGAAGGACTCAGTATCCACGCGGACAAGACCGACTTTATCTTCTTTACAAAGAGGTACATGGTACCGAGATGGATCCCACCGAAAATCAACCAAACAAGGCTCACCCCAAAAACCAAAGGTCAAATTCCTCGGCACAGTACTGGACAGCAAACTACCATGGCAACCCAATGTAATGTAAAGGGTGAAGAAGGCCACCATTGCGCTTTATGCATCCAAGAAGATGCTTAACAGCACATGGGGCCTATCACCTGTTCTAATGCACTGGATCTACATCTCGGTAGTGCGAACTACTCTGCTGTATGGAGTCCTAGTGTGGTGGAAAGCCACCGAGAAGAAAACATATCACAAGCTTATAGAAAGAACTCAGCGTCAGGCTCTGCTCTGCATTACAGGCGCGGTGAGGTCAACCCCAACTAAAGCACTCTTAGCCATACTCGGAATCGATCCCTTTGATATCCACGCTCGGCTGTGTGCAGGCAAAGCAGCACAGCGCCTGATTGCATTGGGGAACTTGTCACCGCAAGGATACGGGCACAGTCGAATTGGGAGGGACATGACGAGTTTTACAGGCTACACGACCCCCAAACGTGCCACGAAGTAAAAAAAAAATACCTGTATGGGACCCAAAGGTAGCAGTGGTCGCTCAGCTTACAGAGCGACTACACAAAGTGGTTAACGTATTTGTTGATGGCCAGATGGCGAAAAAGTCCATGCTCTCGTTCGCAGTTAGTTTCAGAAGTAACCTGAAAAGTAGGGAGGCGCTAGATCCACTATGCACGACTAAGTCAATGCGAATCTACTGGGTTCCCAGCCAGCAGGGCATCGATGGAAACGAAGCTGTAGAAGTTCTGGCTAAGGTAGGCGTCGGGCTGACGAACGAAAAAGCCGACAACGTGCCTGTCTCCCTTAGAACGTTACAAAGTGACCTTGAGAAGCACGCCGCTCTACAAACCGAAAACAGATTGCGGAACACAACCACCTGCAGAACTTCAAACACCTTGTGCAAAGAGTGCAATGAAGTTTTTCCTTCCACGGAAAAACTGCAGACTTTAGTCGGATTACTCATAGGTCACTATCTGGCTGCGGCACACGCAGCCAAGCTATTTATCGATGAAATTAATTACGTCATGAATAATGAATGTTGGAATATGCCGAGCTTTTTCGGCAACTCTGACTCCACATTTACGAAATAACAATTCTCCGCTGTTGGATTAAATTTTGTGTTTATTGTTCGATCAGCTGGCAGTTGGTCTTCGATCAAATACTCGTAAGGTAGTCGGTCAAATATCGTATCAACGCACCATAACATTCGAGGTGGTTGAAAATTATGCACAAAGTTTTTGTAGGCGAAAACATAGGCCCTAATAGCGCTGTTGTCCAGTTCCGTTAGGCGCGAGGAGATGGCTTTAGCCATCGCGGCTATTGCCGCGATGATGCGTTGATACGATATTTGACCGACTGCCTTACGAGTATTTGATCGACTGGCTTATAAGTATTTGATCGACTTGGTGTGAAAACAGAATAGATGATATGTCTGTGTGCGTGTGTGCACAAGCGAGTAGGCGATTTACAAGAGCGCGACAATGCTTTAGAGCATACGATAAGACATATAGTTCAAATGTCTTAAGAGCAACTGCCAGCTTCTGCTCCGAACATACTCCCCCCCCCGTTGAAAGACTAGGGCTTTTAACAGAATCCTCAACGGGAAGGACGCACCTTGTTGACAGCTCGACGATTGGTTTCCGTTGTCGGTAGCATGGCAGCTCGCACAGTCCCATCAGCTCCAGCGATGACCTCGATCGCCCGTGCTAAGGGCCACTTCAGTAGTGGCAAGTTTTCGTCCTTAATGCAGACGGCATCATTGATCTGGATCGAGGGTGTTGGTGTGCGCCATTTGTCACGTTGTTGGAGCAGAGCCAAATACTCCTCACTCCAACGCTTCCAAGATCTGCTGGGCGCAGGTGACTCGTTGCCAACGATCGAGTCGATTGAAGTTGAGACCAGTAAGCTCGAGCTTTGGAAACTCCATTAGCGGACGACCAATTAGAAAATGTCCTGGTGGTCCTGGTGGTCCTGATCTTCAGGGTTTTCTGAAATTGAGATAAAAGGATGAGAATTGATTCAATCCTGGCTTTTGCCGACCAATGTCCGCAGCTCGCCGAGGCCAACGAGCGACGATCTTCAGGGTTTTCTGAAATTGAGATAAAAGGATGAGAATTGATTCAATCCTGGCTTTTGCCGACCAATGTCCGCAGCTCGCCGAGGCCAACGAGCGACGATCCCACGGAGCGATAAAAATGTTGTTTGGCCATCTTCACTGCTGCCTCCCAAAAGCCCCCGAAATGTGGTGAGTGGGGTAATCAAAGCCATTGTTGATGCAGATTAAAACGCTGATGTAGCATTTGATAGGCGCTCAATTGCGCCCATCTGACCTGCAGTAGAAAGGAACGCAGTAGTTGATTCCAGTGATGCTGAATGTAAGCGAATCCTGTATTCGATACTTTGGTAGGTCAGCTATAATGTGTTCCACAAGACGAGATATTGCAGCAAATGACGAATTTCCGCAATACACGTGCGACAGTTGTCAGGCCCCCGATGGGATAGAACTGTAAACGAATCGCTCCAAGTAGAGACTGCGAACCGGCAGTCCGATGAAAGTGTGTAATAATAACGAACGTCAGTGAATGATCCCTGGGCAAAATGATTGGGTGGCGTGTATCGAAGCCGAGAGTTAAATGACGCAGGCGGCCACCAACACGAACTAATCCAAGGTCATCTATGCAGTTTCCTTTGCACAAATAAAGTTACTCAGGATACAGGTGGGACCGTTGAACGATGTGACATAACAGATGTGATTCTTTGCGAAGGGCCTTAGATGACAGATCCGGTGATTTCAATCTACTGATGAACTTCTGAACGTAGCCAATGAGGCGCATCATGACTCCGAATGACTTGATGTGCGAAAGCGAGATGTTGTCCAAGTAGAAGTCCTGTAGATGATTGACGACCCCGATGGATCTAAAGACGATTCATCCATGGCTAGCTAATGTACAGCTCGAATAGCTAAAAACAATGCAGGCTGATTCCGATGGGTGATTGTGGTTGATTTGACCACTTCCCAAACTTGACGAACCAAGTCATCGAGCCGAGTGCTGTGATTGGTGCGAAGATTGGGTTTCGATAAACGACGAGAGAGAGGGGGCCGAATGCCCGCTACTAGACAGAACCCATCCGAAGTGAACACTTCCAAAAACCAATGAACCAAAGCATCGAGCCGAGTGCTGTGATTGGTGTCATTCAAAGATTGGGATGCGATGAGCGACGAGAAAGTGGAGGCCGAGTGCCTGCCACTAGACAGAGTCCATCCGAAGTGACCACTTCCCAAAATCTATGAACCAATTCATCGAGACGAGTGCTGTGATTGGCGTCATCCAAAGATTGGGATGCGATGAGCGACGAGAGAGTGGGGGCCGAATGCCCGCTACTAGACAGAATACATCCGACGATTGTGTTCCGATCAACGACGAGAGAGTGGGGGCCGAGAGCCTGCCAATAGACAGAGTCCATCCGAAGTGACCACTTCCCAAAATCGATGAACCAAATCATCGAGCCGAGTGCTGTGATTGGCGTCATCCAAAGATTGGGATGCGATGAGCAACGAGAGAGTGGGGGCTGAATGCCCGCCACTAAACAGAATCCATCCGAAGTGAACACTTCCAAAAATGAATGAACCAATTCATCGAGCCGAGTGCTGGGATTGGTTTCATCCAAAGATTGGGATGCGAAGAGCGACGAGAGAGTGGGGGCCGAATGCCCGCCACTAGACAGAATACATCCGACGATTGTGTTCCGATCAACGACGAGAGAGTGGGGGACGAGGGCCTGCCAATAGACAGAGTCCATCCGAAGTGACCACTTCCCAAAATCGATGAACCAAATCATCGAGCCGAGTGCTGTGATTGGCGTCATCCAAAGATTGGGATGCGATGAGCAACGAGAGAGTGGGGGCTGAATGCCCGCCACTAAACAGAATCCTTCCGAAGTGATGCGATCAACGGCGAGAGAGTGGGAACCCAATGCCCGCCACTAGACGGATTCCATCCGAAGTGACCACTTCCCAAAATCGATGAACCAAATCATCGAGCCGAGTGCTGTGATTGGCGTCATCCAAAGATAGGGATGAGATGAGCGACGAAAGAGTATGTGCCGAATGTGTTTCTGCAGCAGCGCTAATCCAGGCGCCAGCTGAATTTGTCCCACACACCGCAGCTCGAAGAAAAGTCCAGATCCGATGAGTAAATAAATCCACTACGGCTGGTGAAACCGATGAGTCGTCATGCGTTAGCCCAAATATTGCTCTGATGAGTGACTGTAGAATGAGACGTGTGTTAACAAATCGGTCTTGAGAATTTTTAATGCGTTGCAATAGTTAGCCTCGGTCTTCTCCAATGATCTGATGGTGTCCAACTAAAAATTTGATTCCAATTTGTCCATCAGCTCCGGAAATAGTTTTAGGTTGTATTAATCCATACTGCGTAGCTTTTTGTAGTCCAATTGGGTATCGAGCCCTTGAAGTCGTTCGAAGATGGCCTTTGTCTTGCAGTTCAAGAATGCAATCCGGCTAGTAGCTGGATCAGCACTAGCCAACACTTCACCAATTGGAGCGCAACTCGAGGGTGTGCCATCCGAGGCGGAGCCGATATTTATATTGTCGTCACTCATTTATGTATGTATGTTTAGTTTTTATTTTCCGCTAAACTTTTTCCAAGCCGGTTGCGCAGACCTAACGATGCGAACGTTCTTGCTCTCAAGTTCTCGAATTCAGGCACTGCACCGGCACAGAGAGCACAAGCCACGACCGATACTGCGCGGAAGCAACGAAAGCGACGACGAACAATGTATATGTATTTATGTGCCCTGCACCGGCACAGGGGGCACAAGCGACGACCAAAAACCAACAGGTATTCTCAAGAGAACGATTTTCGAGTTCGACAGAAAGGTTTATGTATGCAGCCACTCACAAGCGCTGGCTGAAGCGAACGACGAAAGTGGAGGCGAAGAAAACTAACGGCTTACGCGTTTCGCAGGCTTAAGTAAACAGCGAGAGAGAACACGAAAAAGAATAGCGGCCGCTAGAAACTGTCACGGTCGGCCACAACGACTTTTGGTTCGCTACTTTTTCGACAAATGTGGGGTTAAATCTTCGACACAGAATTAACGTAATGTTTTGAACACTTATCTCACTCGAAAGGTCACGGGGATCACGTCAGGGTCACCAAAATGTTGGAGGCTGCCGATCTTTTTCGGCAACTCTGACTCCACATTTACGAAATAGCAATTCTCCGTTGTTGGATAAAGTTTTGTGTTTATTGTTCGATCTATTTTGTATATATATTAGAGGGCGTGCCCGTAACATTCGAGGTGGTTGAAAATTATGCACAAAGTTTTAGTAGGCGAAAACATAGGCCCTAATAGCGCTGTTGTCCAGTCCCGTTAGGCGCGAGGAGATGGCTTTAGCCATCGCGGCTATTGCCGCGATGATGCGTTGATACGATATTTGATCGAGTGCCTTACGAGTATTTGATCGACTGGTTTACGAGTATTTGTTATTTGTGAATGACCTACCCCAAGTTATAACATTCTCGCATATGCTTATGTATGCGGACGACGTAAAAATCTGTTTGCCCTACTCTGATTGGTACTTGCACACACGCCTTCAACTGGATCTCACTGAACTGCTAACGTGGTGTTTAAAGAATCTGCTTTTTTAGAACTTTTTGAAATGCAAATTTATGTTCTTTTGTTGTCGATCTCCACATTTTGTGTCATATTCTCTTGGAAATCATTTCCTAGATCGAATATCGAGCTCAACTGACCTTGGAGTTCTTTTTGATCACAAATTGTGTTTTAATAGCCATATATCCGCAACTGTAAATAAAGCCAAGAGTGTTTTAGCCTTCATCAAGCGTTGGTCCAAGGAGTTTGAAGACCCGTATGTGACCAAACAACTCAATATTTCATTAGTGCGTCCGATATTGTAATATTGTTCTTGTGTGTGGAGCCCGCAGTATAAAGAGCAACAAACTGTCCTCGAATCAGTGCAACAACAATTTTTAATTTTTGCGCTTCGTAATTTAAACTGGGAATCTGGTCGATTCTTGCCACCTTACCGATCTAGTCTGCAACTTATTAATCTTCCTTCATTGCACCATCGCAGAATATGCAATGGAGTAATGTTAATACACAAGCTCCTTCTTGGGATGGTCGACTCCCAGACACTCCTGAGTCAGATTGACTTATCCGTTCCCTCTCGACCTACCCGTACCTTTCGGCCTATCAGGCTTTCTTTATGTAGGTCAAACCATGCCCAGCATGAACCTTTTAGGGTTTTATGCCATAACTTTAATAGACTTTGGCATATTTTATCCCCTGAATTATCCTTTAATAGAATAGTGCTCAATATTATTACTACCTGAATACAGCTAATCTTTAATTGTATTATTATTATTTTTCTTCTTTATTCCTCTCTATATTCAATTCTTTGTAATTATTAACTTTATTAGCAGAACAATTGTTAATTTTCAAATAATTCCAAAAAGTATTGCTTGGTCACCACTCTATATACTGCCTTTTCCAGCCTAGGCAAACACGAACGCCTGGTGGCGAGTTTTTTTTAAAAACAGAGTGCTAATATAGGACACTTCAGCGACAAAAAAAGGAAGCACATAACAGGTTGCATCTCATATGGCTCTGTAGCTGGACCGCTACTGGGGAACGTTATGTACGATGGCATCCTGCAATTGGTAACACCAGCCGGCTACAACATTGTTGGCTTCGCAGACGACATTGCAATTGTAGTGATAAACAAACCCCTGAAAGATGTGGAGCAGAACACGTACGAAACACTCCGTCGAGTGCCGGAGTGCTACTCAGAGCCATCATCATGTCCGCAACTTCAAACTGGTCACCAACTATGGAGCTCCCAACTTACAGCCGCACCTGCAGTACGGCCTACCGAAGATGTGCAAGACGCGTATCTCTGTCCGTATCGCAACTATCTCCGAGGATGCAGCCCTAAAACTGGCTGGAATGGCGCCTGTAGACCTACTCGCCGGAAACACACCGTAGATGGCAAGAGCGATTGTGTGCCACAGAAATTGGCATTTGGACAAGACGTCCAAGTTCTGTGATTGGTGTCATCCAAAGAATGGGATGCGAAGAGCGACGAGAGAGTGGGGGCCCAGTGCCCGCCACTAGACAGATTCCATCCGAAGTGTTCAAGCAGAACATAATTATTGTATCACACTGAACTGATCTATATATAACTGAGGAACGTACATAATATAAGTAATTTATGACTGCTAGGGTGTGTGTTCATAAAACAGGAACAGGAACCGACAAAGGCCAACCAATAAATAATACAGTCCACTTGAAGGAGGCCACTTTAGAAAAAGGACACATAGAGTTCGACCATAAAATCATATACATGGGCACGTCGAAGGGATGTTGTAGAATGTTTTGAAAATAAAACAGTTTGAATTTATAACTCAACTTGCAAGTGTTTCGACTTTTCTTATAAGGTCTTAACATTTTGGTCCTTCGACACTCTCCGTTGTTTCCCCCTGTGGTAACAGCACGGAGTTAAACCAGCTTCTTAAAGACTGGAGAAGTGTCAAGTACACCTACAACTAAAGGTAGCACAAATAAAAAACTCTGGTTTTCCCTCTTGTGGTAAGAAACCGAGTTTGAAATTAATGAAACGTAAGTTTCTATTAATAAACAAAAATACATGCTATACAGGCAGTATTTTTAACAGATAATAAAAAAATAGATATTTTGTCGTGTAAAACAAAATATTACGCGAAATTGGCGTGTTTGAGGCCTGATGCATCGAACAAAAATTTGAATAAAGAAAAAATATGAATCCCCAACGTTGGAAGTGCTAGGTGAATTGGAGGCCAGCAATAAAAAAAAAAAAATCGCAAACGGCCGCATAATATAAAAAAAAAAAATAAAAACGATTGAGTGAAAAAAAAAACATTTGTGTGTGTTTCAAAAATAAAACCATAACAAAACCAAAAAAGCAAGTGACGGCAGTGACCAAAAGAATCCACGGCAGCGTCAACTACGGCATCAAGTAGCAGCGGAGACAGCAGCGGTAACAGCGGCAAACAACAGCAGCAGCGGCATCAACAACGACGGCAGCGACCAACAGCAGCATCCCCGGCAGCGTCAACTACGGCATCAAACAGCAGCAGATACAGCAGCGGCAGCAGCAGCAGCACCAGCAGAAGAAGAAGTCCTCAGTTAAGTCAGAAATTTTTTTTACATATAGATATAACTTCTAATTTACTTAATAAGATGTTGTCGGATAAAATCATTAAGCTACTAGAGGCTCAGGCCGTAGTAGCAAATGAAGTTAAGGGGATTGAAGCTGGTATATTGACCAGTGACGTAATCTGTAGGCTAGGAGAGCTTAAAAAAAAGGCTGCAGCAAATAACTCTGCATTATTGCTATGTGGAGTAGTCGATGACTACTACAAGAAAAATCAATTTGTTAAAATGATGAAAAATATAGAGGACATAGAAAAGAGCTATGATGAAACTACTACTGAAACTTCGATGAAAGGGAAAGTAGAAAAAGCAAAGTTAGAACCAGTGGTGACTAGAACTTTGAAAGAAGATATGGAGCCAAAAATTGATCAGATTCTTGAGAAAATATCGGACAGTACCGATATATTTGTGGAAAATCTAAAAACGTATTTAAAGAAAGCATAGAGAGGTTAGATCAGGCTAAAACAAGGGAGTGTAACCTAAGAAAAGCCAAAATTGAATTCTTTAGTAAAACAAAAAAGTTGAGGAATTCTATAATGTTTATGAAACAAATGATAGCTTCGACGAACAGATCGCCGAGCTAAACTTTGATATTCAGAACACGTTAAGCAACTTAGAAATAAGGATGCAGGAAGTTATGGAGGAAATAGCTAGCGTTAGTAAAGCGTCAGTAGCAAAGAAGAAAGATGAAGATTTTCCGGTTCTACCAAAGGCAGAAGTACCCACATTTTTGGGAGAAGAAAAAGAGTGGGACGGGTTTTCACAATTGTTTTGTGAAATATTTCATAATAGAGAAGGGCTGAGTACATCTCTAAAATTCAATTATTTAAAAATGGCAATAAAGGGTGAAGCAAGGAGTATTGTTGCTAACTTAATAACGGGGCCATTGGAAAATTATAATGCCGCTTGGGAATTGCTGACCAAGCGGTATGAAAATAAAAGAAAAATATTTTCAGATCAGCTGAATCGGTTGCTAGATTTGCCAATGCTACCGATTCAACAAAATAGATTCAATTGTTTCTGACTCGATAAATGAGTCAATACATTTAATTAAGTTAAAGTCACAATTAACAGAAGAAGTTGATGTGATTTTTGCCCACATAATTTTGAGAAAATTTAATAAAGATGCCCTTCAATTATATGAAAGTCATATAGAAAGGACAAATGAGATTCAAACATTGCCCGATGTAATGGAATTTCTGGAACAACGGTATACTTCTCTGTACTCATCGCAGGATGCGGAGAAAAAACCGCTGAAAAAAGTGGTGCAATATAGCAGTATTACAGAAAGTTGTCCGCCGTGTAAAATGGCAGGCAATACAATAATGCAATGCTATAGGTTTAAGAGAATGAGTCCGATAGAGAGAGGCCAGGTTATTCAAAAGCAACGCCTGTGCATAAGATGCTGTAGGCACGACATGTATAAGAAATGCTCCTCGAAAATGTTTTGTGGGATTTGTAAAAAATCCCATCACACGATGCTCCATATTCCCTATGAAAAACGGGAAAATGTTTACACTTGTTTCACAAAGAAACAAGCGTTTTTAGCCACAGCACTTATAAAAGTAAGAGCGGTGAATGGTGGCTATGAAAACCTTAGAGCTCTAATTGATTGGGGGTCACAATGTACCATCATTTCAGAGGAAGCAGCACAAATATTAAAAGTGGCGCGCAAAAGGGAAAACACCGAGGTGAGTGGAGTATCATCGACAGACTCTTCCACTTCAAAGTATAAGGTAACCTTAACAGTAAAAACTCGGGATGCCGATAAAAATCTTCTTAATATTAAAGCAATCATTCTCCCAAAACTTATGAAGGCTTTACCTGCAAAGTCGTTCAAGATTGATAAATCGAAATGGAAAGATTATGTGTTGGCTGACCCTAACTTTAATAAACCAAGTAGGGTGTATATAATAATTGGGTTAGATTTGTATGCCCACATTGTAAAAGACGGTGTAGTGAAAATAGATGGACTACTTGGTCAAAATACAGAATTCGGATGGATTATATCTGGTTGCACCAAGTCAGAAGGTGATAAATTGATTGTAGCGACAACAATTGAAGTCAGGGACTTAGAGCGTTTCTGGGAAATGGAAAACGAAAGTACTGACGTGGAAGATGATGTTTGTGAGAAGCATTTCTTGGAAACTACAAAAAGAGATGAAAATGGAAGGTATGTGGTGGAAATGCCATTCAAAAAAGAAAACGATCTAGGAGATTCAAAGGCACAAGCTATGGTGCGATTTTATAATTTAGAAAAGAAACTCAGCAAAAATAAAAAATTAAAAGAAAAGTACATAAAGTTCATGCATGAATATACAAATTTAAGACATAGAGTCCAAGAAAGAAGGAAAATATTATTTACCCCATCAGGCAGTCATAAGAGATTCCAGTCTAACGTCAAAACTCAGGGTGGTTTTTGATGCGTCAGCAAAAACCACAAATAATAAAAGCTTAAATGATATCATGTGGGTGGGACCAAAAGTCAAAAAAGATATCTTCGATATTATGGTAAAATGGCGAAAGTGGCCATTTGTAGTATCAGCGGACATTGAAAAAATGTACCGGCAAATTAATGTTGATGAAGAAGATCAGCATTATTTGCATATAATCTGGAGAGACGATCCAAACGAAAAATTAAAAGAATATAAACTAACAACCGTTACGTACGGTACAGCTTCAGCATCCTACTTAGCTACTAGGGTGCTTGTTGCAATAGCAGATAATTGCGGAAATAAAGCAATTAGAGAAATCATAAAAAATGATTTTTATATGGACGACCTGATGACAGGTGCTGATTCCATATTGGATGCCAAAAGGCATGTAAAGGAAGATACCCAGGAGTTTGATAAGGTTGGGTTTAACTTATGAAAGTGGATAACAAATATCCCAGAAATTGTTAAGGACGTTAGAGATAACGAAGAAAATAAAGTATTAGCCATTGAAGAGAATGAATCCGTCAAAACATTAGGACTTCAATGGGAGCCAGTTAAAGACGAGTTTATGTTTAACTTCCATTATGAACCTACTAAAAAACTAACAAAAGAATAGTTTTATCTACATTAGCAAAGATGTATGACCCTTTAGGCTGGTTGTCTCCAGTTACAATTGTTGGAAAATTGTTTATGCAAAAACTTTGGTTGTCAGACAAAAATTGGGATGAAGAACTATCAGATAAGGATGCTCGAGAATGGAATGCATTTAAAGACAATTTAACAGCATTAGAGAGCATTCGGATAACAAGATGGCTTAATTCTCAGCATAGTAATCCGATGCAAATTCATGGTTTTGCCGATGCATCTGAGAAAGCTTATGCTTAAGCCAGCAAAAGCCAGGTTAATCCGAAAAAGAATAGGAAAACCATTCCCAAATTAGAACTTTGTGCAGCTCATCTTCTAGCAAAATTGATTGAACGGATGAAAA
Source organism: Drosophila helvetica (assembly GCA_963969585.1). Lineage (NCBI taxonomy): Eukaryota > Metazoa > Arthropoda > Insecta > Diptera > Drosophilidae > Drosophila > Drosophila helvetica. Next base: position 36,539,109 of record OZ018402.1, on the reverse strand, counting down.
TAGCGGTTGGAAGTGAAGCAGAAAGTTATGCTTGGAGTGATTCTACGATTACTCTAGCCTGGATAAAGAATGGAGACAATAAAAACAAGTTTATTAAGCGTAGAACTGACGAAATTAAAAAAGTTAAAGAAATTAAATGGAGATGTGTCAAATCTGAAGACAATCCAGCTGATATAGCATCAAGGGGCATTAGTGCAGATAAGCTGAAAGATTTTGAAATTTGGTGGAAGGGTCCTCAGTGGATAGCGAAATCTAAAGAAGACTGGCCAAAAGAGCAGATTAAGAAAAAAAAATTTTTAGCACACATAGCTAGCCTAGTTAATAAAAAGGAAATAGAAACAAAAAGTAAAATATTGGGCTTAAATCCGTTTTTAGATGAAGATGGATTACTGCGAGTTGGAGGAAGATTACAAAACTCCAGCGTGGAATTTGAGGTTAAACATCCCTTGATTTTAAATAAGTGTCCTTTAACGTCTTTAATTATCAATAATGCTCATAAGGAAACATTGCACGGTGGAATTAATCTGATGCGAAATTATATCCAGCGAAAGTATTGGATATTTGGGCTAAGAAACAGTTTAAAGCAAAAGCTTAAGGAGTGTGTTACCTGTGCTAGGTATCGGCAGAATACGGCAGAACAAATTATGGGGAATCTGCCGAAATACAGAACAAAAATGTCACACCCTTTTACAAATACAGGGGTAGACTTCGCCGGACCTTAAAATATCCGATGTTGTAAAAGCCGTGGGCAGAAATCTTATAAGGGATATATTGCCGTATTTGTGTGCATGGCGACAAAATCTATTCATTTGGAAGTTGTCAGTGATCTAACTTCGGATGCCTTTCTAGCTGCACTTAGAAGATTTTTTTCAAGAAGAGGAAAATGTGCAAAAATCTTTTCGGATAATGGAACCAATTTTGTGGGAGCTTCGCGGAAATTAGACGAAGAATACCAAAGAGCCCTTAAGGACAATATAAAAGTGGTTCCAATATTAAAAAGAGAACAAATCGAGTGGCACTTTATCGCCATGGTAGGACCTCACTTTGGAGGTATTTGGGAAGCTGGGGTAAAATCGGTGAAATATCACTTAAAAAGAGTGTTCGGAGCAGCAGCCTTCAGTAGCTCTTAAGAGAATCAATTGTTTATCTCTTTATCCACGCTCATATACTTTCACGCTCTCGGTGCACACGCACACACACATTCATATATATCGCTCGTACTGCTTATATGGCAGTCCGTCGCGTAACTCACCGCCACTCTGTATGAGTCGTCGTCGAACGCAGCATCGCGTAACACATCCTCGTCATACCGGCCCTATTTCGTTTATAATCACACCTTAAAAACAACCTCGAACTCACAGGCACGCCTTTAAATATAATAAACAAAAAACATTAAATTAAAAACACGGAGAAAACTTTTATTTCGTAAATTGGAGTTCAGAGTTGCCGAAAAAGCTCGGCAGCTTCCAACATTTTGGTGACCCCGACGTGATCCCCGTGACCTTTGAGTGGAAAAAAGTGTTCAAAACATTGAGTTAAATCTGTGTCAAAGATTTAACCCAACATTCGACAAAAAAGTAGCGAACCAAAAGTCGTTGTGGCCGACCGTGACAGTTTCTAGCGGGCCGCTATTCGTTTTCGTGTTCTCTTTCGTCGTCTGCTTCAGCCTGCGCAACGCACTGTCGAGACCGGCTGCATAGAGTTCTAAGCGAAATCCGTTAGATTTCGTTGTCTCCTCTTTCGTCGTTTGCTTCAGCCCGTGCTCGTGAGCGGCTGTATACCAAGAACTCTCTTTCGAACTCAAAGTCGTTCTCTTGTGCATAACTGTTGATTATCGCCCGTCGCTTGTGCCCTCTGTGCCGGTGCAGGGCTCATACAAACATACACATTGTTCGCTTTCGTTGCTTCGCTGCATTATCGGTCGTCGCTTGTGCCCTCTGTGCCGGCGCAGTGCACATACAAACATACACATTGTTCGCTTTCGTTGCTTCGCTGCATTATCGGTCGTCGCTTGTGCCCTCTGTGCCGGCGCAGTGCACACACACACATATACATTGCTCGTATTCGCTTTCGTTGCGTCGCGGCATTCTCGGTCGTCGCTTATGATCGCTGTGCCGGCGCAGTGAACACACACACATATACATTGCTCGTATTCGCTTTCGTTGCGTCGCGGCATTCTCGGTCGTCGCTTATGATCTCTGTGCCGGTGCAGTGCATATGCACACACATACATTTTGTCGCCGTCGATTTCACCTTTCGGTGCATCTCTCTGCCTGAATTCGCCGCATTCCAGATCAATAACGTTCGCATCGTTAGATCTGCGCAACCGGCTTGGAAAAAGTTTAGCGGAAAAAACATTAAAAGCTAAACGGAGCTAAAAATGAGTGTCGACAATATCAATATCCGCTCCGCCTCGGATGACACACCCTCGAGTGGCGCTCCTATTGATGAAGTGTTGGCTAGTGCTGATCCAGCTACTAGCCAGATTGAATTCTTGAGCCTCAAGATAAAGACCATCTTCGACCGACTTCAGGGGCTCGTTGCCCAATTGGATAACAAAAAGCTACGCAGTTTGGAATAATACAACCTGAAACTACTTCTGGAGCTGGTGGACAAATTGGAATCGAACTTCTAGTTGGACACCATCAGTTCGTTGGAGATGACCGAGGCTAACTACAACAACACTATGCAAATTTACAAAAACCGATTGCTAATAAATGTCTCATTCAACAGATACACATCAGAGCGATACTTGGATTGACGCATGGCGACTCATTGGTTGGCAAGTTGCGGGCGTTTCTGGACGCTGCTACCTCACATCTTCGCGCGTTACATGCGCTAAGAAACACCACACCCCTGTTGTATTTCGGTCGTCGAGCAGAAACCGTCCAACCCGCTTCTCCAAGTGAAGCCTCACCACTACAACCAATTCAGATCGCCATTATCACCCTCATTGTCGCTCTCCTTGCCACAGCCTATCTTATCCAAAAGTCCGCCTGATGCTGTGTTATCAGCCATTGTCGTCGTTCTCGTCAAAACCATCGCGGGAACTTTCGTGCCATGTCGCGCACTACTCGTCTAGCTAATCAGCTACAACGTCGCAAACCCAAAGCGCTCACCGCAGTCTCTGGCATAGGAGATGCCAGCTTCTCACCTGAAGGTATCTCGGTGGATCTCGTTCTGAAATCGAGGATTTCAGAGATCACCACTAGCATCACTGCCGTTCGTTGCCCAGAAGATTACGGATCATCAACCTCGCTCGTCGATTAGCACAGCTATACCATCGCATATCCGGCTTGCTGACCAGTCGTTTCACCAGCCGCAGCGGATTGATCTGCTCATCGGAGCTGGACCTCTATTCAAGCTGCTGTGTGTGGGACAAATTCAGCTGGCGCCTGGATTACCTCTGCTGCAAAAAACACAAATCAGATGAGTCTGTAGTATCGGGCATTCGGCTCCCACTCTCTCATCGCTCGTCGCATCCCAATTTTTGGATGAAACCAATCACAGCACTCGGCTCGATGACTTGGTTCATCGATTTTGGGAAATGTTCAAATCAGATGGATCTGTCCAGTGGTGGGCACTCGGCCCCCACGCTCTCGTCGTTGATCGCATCACTTCGGATGGATTCTGTATAGTGGCGGGCTCTCGGTCCCCACTCTGTCGTCGATCATCGCATCCCAATCTTTGGATGACACCAATCACAGAACTCGGCTCGATGACTTGGTTCATCGATTTTGGGAATGATCACTTCGGATGGATTCTGTCTAGTGGCAGGCACTCGGCCTCCACTCTCTCGTCGTTGATCTCAACACAATCGTGGATGGATTCCGTCCAGTGGCGGGCACTCGGCCCCCACGCTCTCGTCGTTGATCGCATCACTTCGGATAGATTCTGTATAGTGGTGGGCACTCGGTCCCCACTCTGTCGTCGATCATCGCATGCCAATCTTTGGATGACGCCAATCACAGCACTCGGCTTGATGAATTGGTTCATCGATTTTTGGAAGTGGTCAATTCGGATGGAATCTATCTAGTGGCGGCCACTCGGCCCCCACTCCCTCGTCGTTTATCGAAACCCAAGCTTCGCACCAATCACAGCACTCGGCTCGATGACTTGGTTCGTCAAGTTTGGGAAGTGGTCAAATCAAACAGAATCACCCATCGTATTCAGCCTGCATCGTTTTAGCTATTCGTGCTAAACATCAGCTAGCCATATGTCTTCCCTAGATCCATAGCGGTTGGAAACCATTCTACAGGACTTCTACGTGGACAACATCTCGCTTTCGTTTACGCACATCAACTCATTCGGAGTCATGATGCGCCTCGTTGGCTACGTTCATCAGTAGGATGAAGTCACCTAATATCTCATCTAAGGCCCTTCGCAAAGAATCACATCTGTTAAGACACATTGTTCAACGGGCCCACCTGTATCCTGAGTACCTTGCTCGGCGCAAAGGAAGTTGCGTTGATTCCCCCAGCAGTATCACATCGCTCGTACCCTGCATAAATGACCTTGGATTAATTCGTGTTGGTGGCCGCCTGCGCCATTCAACTCTCGGCTTCGATACACGCCACCCAATCATTTTGCTCAGGGATCATCCACTGACGTTCCCAATCATCACACACTTTCCTCGGAAACATCACCATAATGGTTCGCAGTTGCTACTTGGAGCGAGGCGCTTACAGTTCTGGCCTATTGTCGGCCTGAAAACTGTGGCACGCGCATTGCGGAAATGCGTCATGTGCTGCCGATCCATACCTCGTCTTGTAGAGCACCTCATGGCTGACCTACCGAAGGATCGAGTACAGGATTCGCCTGCATTCAGCATCGCTGGAATCGACTACTGCCGTCCCTTCTACTTTTTGCCAGATGGGCGCAATCGAGCGCCTATCAAATGCTACATCAGCGTCTTCATCTGCATCAACAACGGCTTCGATTGGAGATTTATACAACCCCGCTCGCCTCATTTCGGGGGCTTGTGGGAGGCAGCACTGAAGATGGCCAAACAACATTTGTATCGCTCCGTGGGATCGTCGCTCTTTGCCTTCGAAGCTGCGGACCTTGGTCTGCAAATGCTAGGCTATAATCAACCTCGTACTCTTATTTCAATTTCAGAAAACCCTGAAGATCTTGGCGTCCTTACACCAGGACATGTTCTAATTGGTCGTCCGCTGATGGAGTTTCCCGAGCCAGACGTACGGGTCTAAACTTCAATCGTCTTGATCGCTGGCAACGAGTCACCTGTGCCCAGCAGATCTTTTGGAAGCGTTGGAGTGAGGAGTGCCAAATAGCGCACATCACAACCCTCGATCCAGATCAACGACGTCGTCTGCATCAAAGACGAGAACCTGCGAACACAATCGGAAACCAATCGTCGAGCTGTCTACAAGCTGCGTCCTTCCCGTTTAAGGATCCTGTTAAAAGCCCTGGTCTTTCAACGGGGGGAAGTATGTTCGGAGCAGCAGCCTTCAGTAGCTCTTAAGAGAATCAATTGTTTATCTCTTTATCTCATATACTTTCACGCTCTCGGTGCACACGCACACACACATTCATATATATCGCTCGTACTGCTTATATGGCAGTCCGTCGCGTAACTCACCGCCACTCTGTATGAGTCGTCGTCGAACGCAGCATCGCGTAACACACCCTCGTCATACCGGCCCTATTTTGTTTATAATCACACCTTAAAAACCACCTCGAACTCACGGGCACGCCTTTAAATATAATAAACAAAAAACATTAAATTAAAAACACGGAGAAAACTTTTATTTCGTAAATTGGAGTTCAGAGTTGCCGAAAAAGCTCGGCAGCTTCCAACAAAGAGTGATTGGGGACAATAATTTAACCTATGAGGAAATGGCAACCCTCTTATGTCAAATTGAAGCTGTATTGAATTCACTCCCGTTGTATACCGCTTCAAATGATATTGACGATTTGGATGTATTAACACCAAGTCATTTTAATATTGGAAGGCCAATATTTGGCCCTATTGAAACAGTGTCAGATGAAATTCAAAATCTGGATAGGTGGAAATTAATTTAAAAAATGAAGAGAGACTTCTGGATTAAATGGAATGAAGATTATTTACATACTCTTCAACAAAGAAATAAATGGAAAATAGGAATACAGAATATTAAAAAAGGACAGATAGTATTAATAAAAGATTAAAACTGTCATCCAGCTAGATGGCCGTTGGGGAAAATAGAAGAAATACATAAAGGTAGGGACGATAGAGTCAGAGTAGTCACCATCAAACATCAGGATGGGTCGATTAAAAGACCGATTACTAAAGTTTGTCCATTAGCTGGAATTGAGTCTGAAGAATAGGACTCAGAAACGCCTCCAAAAGAAGCAAGAAGTACTCGCGGTAGACCTCGAATACCCAAACTAGGACTCATGGCGGTAATGTTAATGCTTATGTTATTTTTAAAAGTATCAAATGCAAGCATAGCTGCCAGAGGAAAAGAGAAGTGGTCAATTGAAAAAATGAACAGCTCCACTTCAATATATGTGGACCCGATGGGAGAAGTTGCAGATCTAGAAGAAAATAATAAACTTTTTATGACTCAAGATAACAAAAGAAAGAAACGAGCACCCTTCGAGTTTATGGGCTCCCTTTATCATATATTGTTCGGAATAATGGACGCCGAAGATAGGGAAACTTTGGAAGGAAATATGAAAAATTTGTTAGAAAACCAACATAATATAGACGATTTAATCAAAAGCAAACGTCAGTAGTAGTCAACAGTAAATATTCTCAAAAGAACTACCGAGGAAATAAACGTAAATTTTAGAAGTATGAGCACTAGAATAGAAAACATAACGGAAGTGTTAAAGGAAAGTTACTATGTATACAAAGAATCTATAAACTTCTTTATGGTAAGAAAGCAACTAAGTTCGTTGATTGATGAATGCGAGAAAATCCAAGCAGGAGTAATAAGTCTACTGATAGATTTTAATCATGGTAGACTGAATCCAAATATTTTAAAACCTATGCAGTTAAAAGCAGAGATATCAAAAATAAAGGATAGGTTATTAGAAACATTAGTTCTTCCAGGAAAAAGAACAGGTACGGAATTGAAGAAATTGATAGCCTATTAACCGCGAAAGGGATTTTCGTGGATAAAAAATTAATTTTGAATGTGAAGATTCCACTGTTTGGTAGACACCCATCCCATTTGTTTAGGATTATTCCAATGCCAGTTGAGCAAGAAAGGGAATTGGTCAAGGCAGAGTTGAGCTCTAGGTACTTAGTATATAACTTCGAAATTGATTCCTATCATTCGATGACTGAAGCTACTTTAAACAAATGTCAAAAATGGCAAGCAAATAAAAGGGTATGTGAAGGTAATTGGCCTTGGAGCAGCGCCAATGACAATTCTTGTGAGATAACTCCATTCAAATCAAATATTCATTCAAATTGTGTTTATAGAAAGATATCAGAGACAAGGTCATTTTGGGTCGAATTAGAAAAGAAAGGTAGTTTGCTCTTCAAAGTTCCAGTCAACACTAATGCTAGAGTTCAATGTAGTAACTCAAATCAAGAGTTAATTGATCTCCCTCAACAAGAATATTAACAATAATAAATGGTTGTACTGTGCGAACCGATGATAAAATATTAGCACCTCATCATAGCCTTCATACAGAAACCTACGAGTCAATTTCATCCTCTTATATAAGTAAAATAAGCAAAATATCAAAAATTGTTTGGAATCCTTTGAATGTACCATTAATTAACCAAACTGAAGAAATTGATAAGTTGAAAAACGAATTAAAATTGTTAAGAGAAGGTAATCATGAATTAAAAGGACTTTAGTTCCATTATGTATCTGGACATGCATCCTTGATTATCGGAATAATAATGATGTTAATATTAATAATCTATGCCATAAGAAGAATTAAGGTAGCGCGAAGACTGCATGCAATTTCACTTCCTTATCCACTGTAATTTACTTTAAAATGATCGTCGGTAATTGTAATTATTACTATAAAGAAAATATATACAAATATAAAATAAAAACAGAACCATGCCACTTACAGCCCTTTGCAGAATGTTCAAGCAGAACATAAATATTGTATCACACGTTCACTGATGTAAACACAAAAACCGATCTATATATAACTGAGGAACGTACATAAAATAAGTAGTTTATGACTGCTAGGGTGTGTGTTCATAAAACATGAACAGGAACCGACAAAGGCCAACCAATAAACAATACAGTCCACTTGAAGGAGGCCACTTGAGAAAAAGGACACATAGAGTTCGACCATAAAATCATATACATGGATACGTCGAACCCAAATCTATTAACACATGTGGTTTGCATGTAGTAGGTGTCTTTAGAAGGGATGAGCATGGGAAAAAGTGCCGCACATCCCTTCTTTTCTTAGCGTTGGTCTTAGTTTTAATTACCTAATATTTTCCTATATATAGTGCATAAGTTTTGAAATTAAAAGAGTTTGAATTTACAACTCAACTCGCAAGTGTTTCGACTTTTCTTTTAAGGTCTTAACACGAAGTGACCACTTCCCAAAATCGATAAACCAAATCATCGAGCCGAGTGCTGAATCGAGCCCACTGAAAGAGTGGGTGCCGAATGCCCACCACTGGACAGATCCACCTGATTTATGTTTCTGCAGCAGAGGTAATACAGGCGCCAGCTGAATTTGTCCCACACACAGCAGCTCGATTTAAAGTCCAGCCTCGATGAGTAGATCATCGAAGATGGCCTTTGTCTTGAAGTTCAAGAATGCAATCCGGCTAGTAGCTGGATCAGCACTAGCCAACACTTCACCAATTGGAGCGCAACTCGAGGGTGTGCCATCCGAGGCGGAGCCGATATTTATATTGTCGTCACTCATTTATGTATGTAACCAAGCCGGTAACGATGCGAACGTTCTTGCTCTTAAGTTCTCGAATTCAGGCAGAGAGATGCACCGAAATATGAAAGCGACGGCGACAAAATGTATATGTGTGTACATGCACTGCACCGGCACAAAGAGCACAAGCCACGACCGATACTGCGCGGAAGCAACGAAAGCGACGACGAACAATGTATATGTATTTATGTGCCCTGCACCGGCACAGAGGGCACAAGCGACGACCAAAAAACAACAGGTATTCTCAAGAGAACGATTTTCGAGTTCGACAGAAAGGTTTATGTATGCAGCCACTCACAAGCGCTGGCTGAAGCGAACGACGAAAGTGGAGGCAAAGAAAACTAACGGCTTACGCGTTGCGCAGGCTGAAGTAAACAGCGAAAGAGAACACGAAAACGAATAGCGGCCGCTAGAAACTGTCACGGTCGGCCACAACGACTTTTGGTTCGCTTCGACACAGATCTAACGTAATGTTTTGAACACTTATCTCACTCGAAAGGTCACGGGGATCACGTCAGGGTCACCAAAATGTTGGAGGCTGCCGATCTTTTTCGGCAACTCTGACTCCACATTTACGAAATAGCAATTCTCCGTTGTTGGATAAAGTTTTGTGTTTATTGTTCGATCTATTTTGTATATATATTAGAGGGCGTGCCCGTAACATTCGAGGTGGTTGAAAATTATGCACAAAGTTTTAGTAGGCGAAAACATAAACCGTTATAGTGCTGTTGTCCAGTTCCGTTAGGCGCGAAGAGATGGCTTTAGCCATCGCGGCTATTGCCTCGATGGTGCGTTGATACGATATTTGACCGAGTGCCTTACGAGTATTTGATCGACTGGTTTACGAGTATTTGTTATTTGTGAATGACCTACCCCAAGTTATAACATTCTCTCATATGCTTATGTATGTGGACGACGTACAAATCTGTTTGCCCTACTCTGACTGGTACTTGCACACACGCCTTCAACTGGATCTCACTGAACTGCTAACGTGGTGTTTAAAGAATCTGCTTTTTTAGAACTTTTTGAAATGCAAACTTATGACTTTTTATCGTCGCGCTCCACATTTTGTGTCATATTCTCTTGGAAATCATTTCCTAGATCGAATATCGAGCTCAACTGACCTTGGAGTCCTTTTTGATCACAAATTGTGTTTTAATAGCCATATATTCGCAACTGTAAATAAAGCCAAGAGTGTTTTAGCCTTCATCAAGCGTTGGTCCAAGGAGTTTGAAGACCCGTATGTGACCAAACAACTCAATATTTCATTAGTGCGTCCGATATTGTAGTATTGTTCTTGTGTGTGGAGCCCGCAGTATAAAGACCAAAAAACTGTCCTCGAATCAGTGCAACAACAATTTTTAATTTTTGCGCTTCGTAATTTAAACTGGGAATCTGGTCGATTCTTGCCACCTTACCGATCTAGGCTGCAACTTATTAATCTTCCTTCATTGCACCATCGCAGAATATGCATTACTGTTAATACACAAGCTCCTTCTTGGGATGGTCGACTCCCAAACACTCCATAACTTTAATAGACTTTGCCATATTTTATCCCCTGAATTATCCTTTAATAGAATAGTGCGCAATATAAGCACTACCTGAATACAGCTAATCTTTAATTGTATTATTATTATTTTTCTTCTTTATGCCTCTCTATATTCAATTCTTTGTAAATATTAACTTTATTAGCAGAACAATTGTTAATTTTTAAATAAATAAATTAATTCAAGAAGTGGAGAAGCACCATCGATGCCATAAAAGAAGAGCTTAGCTTATGCATTGGGAGGCAATTTATAGTTAATGACTTAATGAATATCGCAAAACAAATGGGATGCCGTGAGCACCTATGCTGCAGAGGTCATCCAATCCTTGCGTCGCGCTGAAAGACAGCGAAACCGAAATTAAAATCCTAGGTAGGATCTAGGGTTGGACGTTCGCACCGCGAGAGGGATACGGAGAGTAGGAGGGTTTTTAATGGGTGAGGTAGCTCCAAGTCCCACACTTATCGGCTTTAAATGATTTTCCCTCTATACAACAACAAAAAATCGAGGAGGAACGTTGTGAGCCGCGTCTACGTTCGCGGCTCTACTTTATACCCGGTACTTAGTCAGTTTATATGTATGTGAGCTTGTTGTAATTTATTACATGTTCCAAAAAGGGACAAAATTAATTTTAGCCAAAAAAGAAAAAAGTAATTAAGTCGAACCTTTTCGGAGATTTTTATATATTAGATGTTTCCATATTTGTGTACTTAAGTTTTTTACATCTATCTTTTCTACATGTATACATCTATTTCCTACATCTTCATATACGGCTGTGTACGAGAGAAAATGAGTCTGCGATTGGAAGGCCACTGAAATTTCATTTGTTTATGTTGGATATACTAATGATCCGATCTTATCCAGATTCAACACTCTGCATTTTTTTTCCCGTATCTTCGAAATTGTGCATGCCACAGATTTTCGTTTTTTGTGGGGGTAGAAGGGGGCATGGCGTTTATTGACATACACTTGTAGCAGTGTGATATCACAGGAGTCTGGATACAAAATGTGATTGGTCTAGCTCTTATAGTCTCTGAGGCGTTAATGAGGCCGGTCGGACGGACGGACAGACAGACATAGCTATATCGAATTGGCTATTGATGCTGATCAAGAATATTGTATTAACATAATTCGAAACGAAATTAAAGGCACGTCCATTCTCTTTAGTTATCATTTATTAATGGTCTTAAATGCATATTCAGTCGGTGTCACCGGCTGCGCCGCGCCTGAATTACATCTTAGCTTATATATATATAATGCTCGACGCTTGTATTACCGTGAGCGTGAGAGAGAATGTATATTCACATAGAGTTGATCATATTCATATTCAAGCGTCGCCCGTTGGGTTATTGGAAATATGCTGACGCTGTAATTATGGCGCTCGAGGCATTCTTATGTGATCGTATTTTGTCGTACTAATGGCCGATATTTTTGCTGATTTGGACGAGGCGAGCTTTGTGCAACGATTCCAGCTGAACAAAGAAACTTGCAATATAGTATTAGCCAAAATTAGCAATAAAATATCCGCATTAACTAACCGGTAATATCCCTAAGTACATATTAATCTAAAATAATATTAATAACATATGCATTGGCAGAACTTATGCGTTAAAAACAGAGACAACATTTTTGTTAGCCTTGCGCTTTTATGCAAGCGGCAGCTTCCTAATAACGGCAGGAGAATTCTGTGGGGTCAGCGTTTCTTCAGCAGCCCGAGCAGTAAAGGAACTCTCTGAAGCGATTGCAATGCTCTACAAGGAATATATAAATTTTGAATTGCTAAGCAAGGAAGAAACCACGGTGGACTTCTATAACATCGAAAGATTTCCAAAAGTTATTGGGGCCATAGATTGCACGCATGTCCGTATACAGTCGCCGGGTGGAGACAACGCAGAACTATTTCGGAACAGAAAGGGCTACTTTTCATTCAATGTCCAGGCTGTGTGCAATGCAAAGCTTATGCTAAAAAACTTGGTAGCCAGATGGGTCTGGGTCTTCGCATGATAGCAACTTTTTTAATAACAGTCGCCTAAAGTTTCGACTAGACATTATATTTTGGGAACAAAAACATGACTCCAAATATGATGACTCCACTTTTGAATCCGAGAACTGAAGCTGAAGAGGCGATTTCCTGTATTGGGTATGGGAATGCGTATTTCACTTAATCCGGCAATGGCAGTAATAGTCGCATGCGGAATTCTGCACAATATTGCCAATCCCATACCTGACGAGGAAGTTATAAACGTACCAATAGAAAGTTCGAATATAGATGAACTTGACACTGAAGAAATTTGAATACATAAACAAGTTTTGATTGCAGATTATTTCGCTACGTGAGTGTATTCATAATTTAAGTTATATATGCTTTTATTATGCTAAACAATTTCAGACTATAATTTCAGACTTATTGGATTCCATTTACCTGAGCGCATTGCATCTTTCTATATATAAATAAAAGGAAAACTTAAAATTCAAAATCTAAGTTGCGTTTCTTTCCAGCCATTGCCTGCTCTCTCTCAGCTTCTAGCAATTCCCTTTTCAATCCAATGTTTTCAAGTCCGGCCAGATGGTTCTTGAATGTTGTGTCTTTTAGCAGCTCGTATATTTTCGTGCTTATAATATTGTTTCTGAAGCTGGAGTACTTCAATTCTAGAATCTTCTCCTCCACTCTTTCAATTGAGCACACTGAGCTCCTGGGACTTCCTTTCCCCAAGCTTCGTTAGATTCCAGCTTTTAAGACCGACTTCCTTCTCTGGCGGCATCTCTTCAAGCTGGGCGTCTTCCTAAAAGTAGATACAACGACATAAGCGCACATAAGCGTTAAAAATGTACAGACTATTTTAATTTTACAACCTCCTTCATACTGCACTCGGATGTGCTGTTGCGGGATCGATTTGGAGGAGCTGACATCGAAAGATTATTTGCTGCAGATTTAAACATAACATTATAAACATCTTTATTTTATTTTATTATTTATCTTATTTTCTAAAATATCTTTGAAGCTCTCAACGAGATCAACGAGGATGTTCTCCTCCAGCTGGGAAAAGATTTTCCCTTAAACTTTATCTTTAGACATTTTTGCAAATCATGAACGAAAGTAAACAAAAGCATAAACAGCTGATACAATAATAATAATAATAATATAATAATTTGCGCTGTGTCTTACAAAACTTTTTTCGTTCTGGTTTTCAAACGGATTTGGAAAGAACGAACTGTATTACCGAGAAGTTTACTAGGTGGTCAACTTTATCCTCACTTTCCAAAACCGGCACCGTAACCCGAAGTCGAGATACCGGCCCTAAGATATGCTTGGGATTCTGTGTTATGTAAACACTGCAGCAAAGTGTTATAGTATGTATTCCATATGTACCCTTGGTACAGTGGGCATTCCCTATATGTGGATACCAAATATATATATATTCAAAAATTATCCCTCCATTTCAAAAATAACGTAATAGAATGAAGTTATTTTATTACAAAATAAGAAAAACAATTTTATATTTTTTAAAATTTTTTTTTTTTGCTGGTTTAACGTGTTCTGTATGATTAGTTATAAAATGTATAAATGAATATAAGAAAAAAAAAATATATTTATATATATATATATATACTAGCAAACTCGGCGACCTCCGTTTCGCCACCAGATTCGTTTTATGTAACATTTCGTTTGGTGATTAAAAGATGAAGAAACTTTTTTTTTTTTTTTTTTTTTGAAAAGGAAAAATTTTATTTCATTTCACATCAGTAATGAATTCATTTCGATTACAAAAATGAATTGTTATTTAGTTGAACTTCTCTAAGTAATTGAAAGTGAATCCAAAGTAAATACTGAATCGAAGCGTTATACGTGTCCGCAAATTATCCGTTTCATTGCAGTGCTCTTTGGTAAACCACATTTTTTGTTTTTTGGTCTGACGTTAACACAAACAAAGTGGATGGTTTCCCAACTCGTGAAAACGCAACGTATAACTGCCCATGTAAAAAACAATGATTTTCTAAATTTATCCCGCAAACACTAAGCGATTTGCCTTGCGACTTGTTAATTGTCATTGCGAACGCAAGGCGAACTGAAAATTGCAATCGTTTGAAGTCAAACGGAAGATCAGTCGGAATCATTGATATTCGAGGAATACATACATTTTCACCTGCGTACTTTCCGTTAATAATGGTTGCCTCAATCAAATTCGGCATAAGTCTTTTTACCGAAAGTCGAGTACCGTTGCAAAGTCGCGGTGGATTCTAATTACGCAATTTCATAATAACTGTACCAACTTTAAGTTGCAAGTTATGTGGTGGAAATCCTGGTAACTCCAGAGATAATTTACTACATCATCGGGATTGGTTATGGAATCAATCGCCAGCAATTTTTGATTGAATGGTGAAATTCAGTGCGTGTACATCATTATTCTTTGCGGCAAGAATTGTTCGTTGACTTAACCAAGCATAATTCTGATAATTCTCACTAATGTTTGGGAAAACATTTTCAATAAGAGCTAATTGAGAGTCTACAAATCGGCAAAAGTCGTGGGTGAGAGTAATTAATCCAGATGACGCATCAACTGGGACTTTTCCATTTCCAACAGCTAACAATTGTTTGGAAAATTGTGCAGCACTTTGATCATTTTGAAGTTGAACTCTCATATTAGTGGTTAGCGATAATGTTTTTACGTTATTCCATAAAGGTGATGCCTTCAGGCAAGCATTCAATTCATCTGCAGGCGTTCCACGGGGAATTACTGGCAACGTCTGCCTGAAATCGCCTGCAAATAATATCATCAAGCCGCCAAAGATGTTGTTATTTCGCCGAAGATCCTTCAGTGTGAAGTTAAGTGCTTCAAGTGATTTCTTATGTGCCATTGTGCACTTATCCCAAACAATGAGCTTGCATTGCATCAAAAATTTTCCCATTGCACTGGATCGGGAAATATTGCATGTTGGAGTATCAATGTGTGTTTAAATTGAGTGGCAACTTAAGCGCAGAATGTGCAGTACGACCGCCATCTAGAAGAGTCGCCGCAATTCCAGATGATGCTAACGCCAAAGCTATGTCACATCTTGATCGAATAGTGGCCAAAATCAATGAAATGACAAATGTTTTCCCTGTTCCTCCAGGTGCGTCCAGGAAGAATAGACCACCAGTATTATTGTCCACCGCTTGCATTAATGTTTCGTATACTTGCTTTTGCTGTTCATTCAGCAACGGCACATTATTTCGAACGAATACCTGCAATCTATCCACATTGTATTGCAGCTCTCGATTTAATTCTGGGTTGAATGCATCGTGCATCGATCGATTTGGCGCAATCATTCCTACTTCAATCAGTAGCTTGTTTGCAATAGTCAAGCATTGATCCTCAATCAGAATCAATCCTTCATTGTAGATTTCATCGGTTATTTGGATGTCAGGATTATTCGTTTGAATGCGCAAGCGATGCAAGATATCTTCACATATGTCGTCTTTGTATTTGTTCCATAACTGAATTGGCTGTGAAGGAAAACATGTGGTGATGATAATTGCGAACAGCGTTCGTATTTGGTACGCATTTGATGAAACAACTGAATCCGCAAGTGTTAAGTCCCAATGAGAATCGTTCTCCAGCAAACCCAATAGTTGACATGCTTCTCTATATGTTTGGCATTGGTGGCCATTCACAGTTTTCAAATGCGCAAATGATTTTGGTCCACGTACATTTACCAACAGCAGTCGCAAATAAAAACATTCATAATTTCTAGGATGAACAGTATACAGTGCATCAGTGGAAAACACCTATGGCCAATCTGGAATTGGGGTTCCTTGTTTGCGACGTTAGAATTTCTTTGTTGATTGATTCCAAGTGTAATACTTGGGCATTTCAACGTACATCAGCGTCGCTGCGAATGGATCTGCTTCACACATTGCAAAGAAGCTAGTCAATGTTGTCGATGGTGGTCTCTCAGCTCGTCGTGCTGCATTAGCCTCAGTGAAGTAAACTCTTTGGCCATTTTCCAAATGCACTGCTAAATGTACAACTGTGGGATATCTTTCATTAATTTGAAATGACAATAATCGCCACAGTGCTTTATTAGTACTGACGTATCTGCCCATTTGGAAGTTGCTGATTTCGTCATTCGCATTTTCCGACGCAATACCAAACACAGCCATGTCGCTGCCTTTTGTGACGTACTTCCACAAATATTTGATTGATTTGGCCTAATGACAACTCTCAACGTTTGCATGTGTTTCGAAAATTCGTGATAGCAGCGGGCAGTATGGTACAATGAATTCATTTCCGGTCTCAATCTCTTGATTTTGAACTTTAACTTTGATAGTTCGACCATTATCTTCTTTTGAACGCCGACGATAAACTGGATATGCATCGTTCCCTGTGACTGTTTCAGCAACTAACGGTCGCGGATATCGTTTTGTGCACTTTCCATCAGCCATGCAAGGCGATAATGGATTTAATGCACCGCACGGTCCATGCACCATCTGTGTCGTCACAATGTTGTGTAGATGGGGATCAGTGACTGCATCAGGAATTTCAGCTGATATGATGTCATCCACTTCATTTGAATGTAATTTGTTCAGCAACCAAATTAAGATATGAGCATGCGGTAGTCCACGCTTCTGCCATTCCACCGAGTACATATAACAACGTGTGTCACTAAAAACTCTATACTTAGTAAGCATCCATCATAACCTTGAGTTTTTGCTGAAATACTCTGGCGATTATGTCATGGCGATCTTGCGGTTTTTGGCCCGGTTCCAACTCACGTTCAATTTCCGTCCACTTCGGATTGCATGTGAACGTAATAAATAAATTCGCAGTTCCAGAATTTCGCATGTACGTCATAGCGTCTTCAGCGTATTCGTGCATGTGGCGTGGGCTTCCGATATTAGATGATGGGAGAATCGTCAGACGTCCAATATTCTGAACATCACCATCTGAATGAATAGCATCACGCAAGTGTATATAGTCCTCAGATCGTAGCTTTGCCTGATTGAATCGGATAAACGCTAAGCGTTCGGTCTCGACTTTGACATACATGTCGACAGCGAATTGCTGGAATAGCCGACGGCACTTCAGAATTACATTCTCCTCATGTGTACGAATCATCATACGATACGCATAGTAATTCATTGCGCTTAGATTTGTATTCGTTGATACGCCTGAAAATGCCAAATTAAATGAATGGTTAGTGGAAACCAATAATAGCAATAATAGCAATAATTAGTGTGTGAATATTGTACCTGTAATTGGATCAACCATCTTCAACGTGATGTCGTATCCGTCTTGCCCTTGCCAATAAATGATTGGATATTGTAACGTATCGTGCAAACGATATGTCTCGTTTACACGATGCATGATATTGCTTCTTCGCTGAACGACAATATCTCGCGATTTAGTTGGATCGCCAACAATAATTGCAGCAACATCATTAACGGTGGGTGCATTGAATCTTCGCACATGTTCACCTGTTGGGGTACAATCCGCTCTTATGACAAATTTGTGCGTATCCGATGGCATTCGTACCAATGCTGTTTTGAACATAATAACCACAGCATTATTAGCGTGAAATGCTTGCAACTGTTCAATAATTCGTCTCTTTAACTTTTGTGTTCCCTGTATATTGCACCGCACATTCAGCTGATCCACCATCGACGAAATGAAATATATTTGCAGAAATTGATGCGGTTCATCTGGTGTTGGCACCATTGAACCATGCAAATGATGTATTTGTCCTTGTATCTGTAATTGCAAGCAATCATTTTTTGATGAATACGGTGTAACTTCTGATCGTGTGATGGTGTAGTGTGTGGTGTATATGTAGTTGTTATGTGTTGCAATTCATTGTGTTGGTGTGAGTGATTGGTTGTGTGTTGTATCTTTTACCTTGCAAGTCGGCATGAAGCCGACTCGAATGATATTAGCTCCAAAGGAAGTCATGCGAAAGCAGTTATTGTATTCAAGGATGTGTTGAAGAAAATGGCTGGAATCGGGATCACTTCCATCGAACAATGTTTTCAGTGGCTGTGGTGGTGTATGTAATGGATCCAATTTGACTTTTCCACTTGCGCAGCACAATCCAGCCGTTTCTCTTTTGAACTTTAACGCATTGCAATATCGGCATATAGTCGTCATTGGTCCAATATCTAAATTTTCATCATCACTGTAGTTCGCAGTGGGATCATATTGGAATGCCAAGCGATTGTATAATGCCAATGATCTTCGTGTCCTCACGCGTTGTCCCAATCGGGAATTTTCTCTTATTATATTTTTTCTTTCTTCGCTTAAGTTCTGTGAATACATTTGTTGCTGGCTTGCATGTCTTGTGCGGCGGCCGATGTTCGCACGTCGTCCTCTAGGCATTTTGGACTATGGACAGAGTGGTGAATTTAACCTCCAATGCACGATCCACATAATTTACAAAGACAAATGCCTGCTGTTGAAATTGAATACAAATTTGCACAATACACGCGATTGATTTTATGGTTTACAATTGAAATGTTAGGAAACGAATACATTATTTTTTAAAATTTTTTTCACAATTTGACAGTGAACACAATACCGGTTTGTCATATGAAATTAACTAAGCAGAGAAGAATGAGTAGCTGTCAAACAATGTATCACGCACCGCTGCCATCTACTTAAAATATTGGTTTGTAGCACATGCTATGTATCAGAGATGGCGCTGTATGTAAAACAAGATTTTCCCGCTTTTCTGTTGAAATTTTTCCTGAAGTTCCTGCGTTCTGGAGTTATAGCGTCAGGATGGAAAACCCGACTTATTTGTATATAGTAGATATATATGTAAAAGAAAACTATTTTTTTTTTATTGGCTGATCAGACCTTTGTGCTATGTTTTTTTTTCATTTCGAACTCGAATTCAATTAAGAGTAAGCTTTTTTTTTCGTTTAAAAACCGTGGAAATCAGTTCGTGCGTTCTGGAGTTATAGCGTCAGGATGGAAAACCCGACTTATTTGTATATAGTAGATATATATGTAAAAGAAAACTATTTGTCTTTTATTGGCTGATCAGACCTTTGCGCTGTGTTTTTTTTTCTTTTCGAACTCGAATTCATGAATTAATAGTAAGCTTTTTTTTTGGTTTAAAAAAGTGTTGGTCCCAAAAACTGTTTTTTTAATATTATTATTTGGGTATCTTTATTTTTATTTAATCTCATAAACCTAAAAAAAAAATTGTATACCTGTCCTGTTGGAGGTGCATTCTCTCCACTTTCAACAAAAATGTTCACAAGTCATTTATTGGGAGTTTTTTTTATATATTTAGTTCGAATGTCTGAAATGAACGACTTCATAAGACCGAACTTCAATATGATGTCTTTGTTTAAATATAAGACTAGATTTCTGTTCAACAGATATCTTATTCGTCAATATTGTGTGTTTTGGCATTTGAGGCATTTTTTATGTACTCGTTATTTTTTATTTATTCGAGACATATTTGTTTTTAAGAAATGATTTTTATTGTCCTTGGCAAAGGTCTTGTATGCCTTTTTGTTTTTTGCTGCATTTTTTTTCTTAACCTCTTTTTTTCGTAGACAAAATACTTTTTATACCCGGTACTCGAAGAGTAAAGGGGTATATTAGATTTGTTGAAAAAATGGATGTGTGTAACACCCAGAAGGAAGCGTTTCCGACCCCATAAAGTATATATATTCTTGATCAGCATCAATAGCCGAGTCGATATAGCTATGTCCGTCCGTCCGTCTGTCCGTCCGACTTCATTAGCGCCAGACTCCTGTCAGATCACACTGTTACAAGTGTATTTCGAAATTTCGCCCCGTCCCTTTCCGCCCACTCCAAAGACGAAAATCTGTGGCATGCACAGAAACGCAGAATCGTAGAGAATGACAATATCTATCAGAGTGTTGAATCTGGATCAGATCAAATCAGAAATATAGCCACAATGAAGAAAACCATTTCGAAATGCATCGTTCCCTCTCGCTTTCTCTCACACACCGGGGTGGGTGCTATGCCTGATCGAATTTTTCGACGCCTAGATCTACGCAGAGACTATAAGAGCAAGATCAACCAAACTTTCTATCCAAGCTCCTGTGATACCAAACCGAGACGAGTTTTTTTCGAAATTTTGCCACGCCCCTTTCCGCCCTCACAATGCACGAAAATCTACAATTTTTAAAATACGAGAAAACCAAAAACGCAGAATCATAGAAAATGACCATATCTATCAGACTGTTGAATCTGGATCAGATCGGATCATTAGTATAGCCAGAAGGAACAAATGAAATTTCAGTGGCCTTCCAAGCGCAGACTCATTCCTCTCTCTCTCGCACACGGCCGTGTATGTATGTGTAGGAAGTAGATAAAGACATGTAGAAAAGGCAGATGTAAAAAAAGTATGTAAACAAATATGGAAACATCTAATAAATAAAATCTCCGAAAAGGTTGACTTAATTTTTTTTTGTCTATTTTGGCTAAAACTAAATGTATCCCTTTTGCGAACATGTAATAATGTAATTTATTACAAGCTCACATTCATATATACTGACTGAGTACCGGGTATAAAGTAGAGCCGCGGCGGTAGACGCGGCTCACAACGTTCCCCTCGTTTTTATATATGCCATGTGTAAATGGGTTCTTCTAATTTTTTCAAGTGTGTATTACTTATTATATTTTCTCCTAACAGAAACCATTCTTTTTTTTTTGTACATATATTTCTACCTATTGATTCGCACAGCTCTATTTGGCTATGCTTCTAATCGGGCAGAAATGGTTCCGCTCAATTTAACAATATTTATCTATTCATAATATTAATTTTAATTTAAATTTAAATGAATGTTTCTGCTGTTGATCAGACGGTGGTGAAATGGGGCGGCCTCTATGCCACTCTCACTTGGTATCCACCGGCGCACAGTGGGACATTCGGCCATTTCAGCTTGCTAAACAAATAACTTGTGAACAAATAAAGATATTTTCATGAAATAAACTGCATTTTAAAGAAATATCTCTCAGAACTTAGCATGCGAAAGTATATTTTGCTCCAATGTCAAAAAGCTTAACAACACATTACCAAAGTTGAACTTTTTCGGTGCATATTTACCTATAAAAATTTTTTAAATTTTTTTTTATCAGTAAAGAACAATTAATTGTCAATTTTACAAAAGAAAAATAATATTATGATATTTTTATATATGTTCATTGAATATTCCTTTACCTATTTTCCAAATCCCTGTTTGCGATTTTGAGGCGTTTGGCTTCTCGATGGATTTAAGTGAGACTTAGCACCTGCGACAGTCAAACGCCTCAAAATCGCAAATAGGGATTTGGTACATAGGTAAAAGAATATTCAGTGAGCATATAACAAAAATATATCGGGAAAATTTGTTGAACTTTATTTGTAAAGTCAGGTCAAAGTTGAAAAACAGCTAAAAAATAAGATGGTTTTGAAAATAAGTTTTTCTTGATTACTGTCCATGCAACAGAATATGTTTTTATTGATTACTAATAACAATTAATATACCTAAAGCATAAAACAAAAATATTTTGGGAAAATTTGTTGAACTTTATTTGTAAAGTCAGGTTAAAGTTGAAAAACAGCTAAAAAATAAGATGTTTTTACTGATTACTAATAACAATTAATATACCTTAATGGAAACACTTAAAACAGAATCATACGTAACGTAGTTTATTTTTAATTCATCCTAAAATATGCAGCAAGTGAAAAAAAATTGAATACATTTGTGCACACTGAAATAATTTTCAATTTTTAATGCTCATATCTCTTAAAATAAAAGTCTGCTTATCTTGAAAATTTGAGTTTTGAAAGCTCTGGGAAATTCTCAGTTAGAGAGGACGAGGAGTTGGTGTTTCCTGAGTTGATGTGCTGAAATGAAGATGACAACAAGACTGATAAATGGAATCACCAAAAAGCTGCGGCTGCTAAACCCTTTAGAGTCTGTTGGAACTCAGGCTTTCAACGGGGGAGTATATCGGCTTTCCCACCCCAATATGACGTCGTTTAAATATTACAAATTATAGCCAGTGGTGCGGCCCAAAGTAAGTTAATAATATTGTTTGTTTTTTGAAATATCCACTGTACCTAATTGTCATACACACATACAAATATGTATATGCTCCCACGCCCGTTCTCTCTCGTTTTTCTTGGTCTTTGCTATCTCTCTCTCTATCAGCACTCTCGCTTGCATTAGGCACGGCACGGGCAATTCGGCTCGCCTGCCCTTGAGTTAGTCTGTAACTGAGCTTCGTCAACATAGGGATAAATTAATATCCAACAGTCATATTCTAACATATAAATTTGTTCTCTATGCAATAAATAATTCGTATTATATTAGCGATAGAATTGTATTTAAAATAAACTCGCAACAGCTGGTAAAAACCCTCACTAGCTTAGCAAAATCTTTTTAAAAACCTACTTACGAACCTCGGAAATGTTATTTGCGCAGCCGGCAGGACTCACAATTTAACACTATCGTTACGGTACTAATCTTTTAGAAGCAATCTATATGACTAGATTGCGTGAGATGAGCAAAACAAGTTAACCAAGTGAATCCGCCAAAGAACCTAGGTGCATAGGCTACATAAAAACATTAAAACTTATCAAACCAAATCTACACCAGTTGAGTTGCAACACCAATGTAGTGTAATAACAACACAATTTTGCCCAAACCCAAAAATCTAAAAGCATCAAAAGCCCAAAAATGGCTTTACCACCTTCAAGTCTCAGTAAAATTCATTTAAACCAAGCACTGTTGTCCATCCGACAAGTGCCAGCTTATGATGGGTCAGCTAAAAAAGTGAGCTAATTCATCCAGCCATTTTCAACTAAAACGGTCATTACGAGTATACTCGTATGCCGTTTGGGCTAACAAACGCCCCTGCAACATTCCAAAGATGTATGAATGATCTTTTGGAGAAACTTATGTTAAATGATTACATAATATATTTAGATAACATCATTATCTTATCCACTTTATTGGATGAACATCTTTTGTCTTTAAGAAGGGTGTTAAGCTAGTGAGGGTTTTCACCAGCAGTTGTGAATTTAATTTAAATAAAAGTCAAACTTTTAAATAATGAGAATGATTTATTGTATATGTAGAAACATTTTTGTTGGAGTAAGACCGATGGATATCAATTTATCCCGATGGCGACGAAGCTCATTAACCGACTGATTGCAAAGGCTGACGGCCTAATTGCCGTGCCCTATGAAGCAATGTTTAAAGAGAGCGAGAGAGCGCGATAAAGGCGAGAGTAAAACAGCTCGGGCTGCTGCTAAGCCGAGTGCGAAGATCGAAAGAGGCGATATAAAGAGGCGAAAGAACACCGCTGCCGTGCGTAAGCATATGCGGGAACAATACAAATTTTACAGTGGGCATTGCAAGTTACAAACAATAATCTGAATTTACGTTAGGCCGCATTACTGACTATAATTTATAATATTTAGACGACGTCATATTGGGGTGGGAAACCCGATATACTCCCCCCGTTGAAAGCCTGAGTTTCAACAGACTTTAAAGGGCTAAGCAGCCGAAGCTTGTTGGTGATTCGATTTATCACTCCGGTTGTCATCTTCACTTTAGCTCAGCAACTCGGGAAATACCAACTCCTCGTCCTCAGGGAGGTGCCTCGACCTATTGATGCGAGACAGATCTCATTCTTTCCCAAATCAATTTCTGGCAAGCGAGGATAAGGAGAACGTTTTGAGCGATGCTGCAGCAACGATAAGCAGGCTTCCTTCCATATCAACCAGAAGATCTGCTTTATGTAAGCGACGCATTGCCCGAGATATGATTGGTTGTTGTAACTTGAGCTGATCACATTAGGCTCAGCAAGCGAAGAGGGAGGGCCGCCATTCAAATATGCTCGAATTAGCACATCCAGATGGGTAGGACTCTCTGTAATTGAAACTAAAAATGTAAAAATTAGTCAAGGCCAAGATGTGGCCACAAAGCTCCATTGCAGATCCACTCCCCCCAATAGACCAATATGGGTATGGACTTAGTCCAAGAAAAGCTCGAAGTCCAGAGCGAAGATTCTGCTTATGATCCTTGATGAAAGTTGATTCGGGAATTTGCCCAACTGGATGCTTCCTGGGTGGGATGACTGGATGACTGCCAGCAAAGTTCAACGAGGATTGAGGAGAATAAGCCAAGCATGTGGGCTCGCTCAGCTGGAAGAGTCCTATGCGAAGGAATATCTGTCGGATGCAGAACGTTTGCCTTGACGTAGGGCTGTTTTTTAGTTGACAAGTCAGGAAATGCGCCACTGCAGGGAGGCGACGATGATTGATGATTCGAAAATGAGGAGATAAGTTGATCAGTAGCCAACTCTGAAGTTGGCTCCATCGCTGTCAATGTCCAAGTTCAAAATGGATTCCGCAGGCCCCACCGAATTCCCCAATTGGCATCGATGTCTGGATAAAGGTCCAGTTCGTATATCCAAAATCCTACTGGACTGCTGAAAGTAAGAGCCGTATTCCGAGTCATCTATGAAACAGGTAACAGCGATGGATTTGATTTTGAAGATTAGAGTCCAGGAATCGTGGGGATTAAATTCGGGGAACCTTGACCATTAGAACTTTTCGGTGAGCCATTTGCCCATCAGTTAAAGCAGGAGCATATGAAACCATCAACGAAGAGACAGTGTACCGGTCACAACATCCAGATATGACCCATCCCAAACGATTTTTATGAATTAATGGTAATCCTGGCAGCAGCTTAACTTGCCCAGCACACAGGAGCTCCAAGAAAAGTTTTGCTCCAATCAACAGATCGATGCCTTGAGGTATATTAAGTCCCGGATCAGCGAGTGGTATGTTTGAAGGAATGTTCCAGTTGCAAATGTATATTTCAAGGCCTGGCTGGCGCTCGGTTAAGTTAGGGACGATAACAGCAGCAATGAGAGTGGAGTAGTTCGAACAGCGGGAGTGCATTCTAATATTGACCGACAATACACCGGTGATGAAGCTGGAATCGCCTATTCCCGAGAATATAATAGACGATTTTGTCTTCGGAAGCTGAAGACGATTTGCGAAATGGGAAGTTATAAAATGCAGATGAGAGCCGAAATCTAGCAGCGCTCGGCAAGAAACGAAGTCTCCAGATTGTAAGATTTAAGTGAGACTTAGCACCTGCGACAGCCAAACGCCTCAAAATCGCAAATAGGGATTTGGTACATAGGTAAAAGAATATTCAGTGAGCATATAACAAAAATATATCGGGAAAATTTGTTGAACTTTATTTGTAAAGTCAGGTCAAAGTTGAAAAACAGCTAAAAAATAAGATGGTTTTGAAAATACGTTTTTCTTGATTACTGTCCATGCAACAGAATATGTTTTTATTGATTACTAATAACAATTAATATACCTAAATGGAAACACTTAAAACAGAATCATACGTAACGTAGTTTATTTTTAATTCATCCTAAAATATGCAGCAAGTGAAAAAAAATTGAATACATTTGTGCACACTGAAATAATTTTCAATTTTTAATGCTCATATCTCCTAAAATAAAAGTCTGCTTATCTTGAAAATTTGAGTTTTGAAAGCTCTGGGAAATTCTCAGTTAGAGAGGACGAGGAGTTGGTGTTTCCTGAGTTGATGTGCTGAAATGAAGATGACAACAAGACTGATAAATGGAATCACCAAAAAGCTGCGGCTGCTAAACCCTTTAGAGTCTGTTGGAACTCAGGCTTTCAACGGGGGAGTATATCGGCTTTCCCACCCCAATATGACGTCGTTTAAATATTACAAATTATAGCCAGTGGTGCGGCCCAAAGTAAGTTAATAATATTCTTTGTTTTTTGAAATATCCACTGTACCTAATTGTCATACACACATACAAATATGTATATGCTCCCACGCCCGTTCTCTCTCGTTTTTTTTGGTCTTTGCTATCTCTCCCTCTATCAGCACTTTCGCTTGCATTAGGCACGGCACGGGCAATTCGGCTCGCCTGCCCTTGAGTTAGTCTGTAACTGAGCTTCGTCAACATAGGGATAAATTAATATCCAACAGTCATATTCTAACATATAAATTTGTTCTCTATGCAATAAATAATTCGTATTATATTAACGATAGAATTGTATTTAAAATAAACTCGCAACAGCTGGTAAAATCCCTCACTAGCTTAGCAAAATCTTTTTAAAAACCTACTTACGAACCTCGGAAATGTTATTGGCGCAGCCGGTAGGACTCACAATTTAACACTATCGTTACGGTACTAATCTTTTAGAAGCAATCTATATGACTAGATTGCGTGAGATGAGCAAAACAAGTTAACCAAGTGAATCCGCCAAAGAACCTAGGTGCATAGGCAACATAAAAACATTAAAACTTATCAAACCAAATCTACACCAGTGCAGTTGCAACACCAATGTAGTGTAATAACAACACAATTTTGCCCAAACCCAAAAATCTAAAAGCATCAAAAGCCCAAAAATGGCTTTACCACCTTCAAGTCTCAGTAAAATTCATTTAAACCAAGCACTGTTGTCCATCCGACAAGTGCCAGCTTATGATGGGTCAGCTAAAAAAGTGAGCTAATTCATCCAGCCATTTTCAACTAAAACGGTCATTACGAGTATACTCGTATGCCGTTTGGGCTAACAAACGCCCCTGCAACATTCCAAAGATGTATGAATGATCTTTTGGAGAAACTTATGTTAAATGATTACATAATATATTTAGATAACATCATTATCTTATCCACTTTATTGGATGAACATCTTTTGTCTTTAAGAAGGGTGTTAAGCTAGTGAGGGTTTTCACCAGCAGTTGTGAATTTAATTTAAATAAAAGTCAAACGTTTAAATAATGAGAATGATTTATTGTATATGTAGAAACATTTTTGTTGGAGTAAGACCGATGGATATCAATTTATCCCGATGGCGACGAAGCTCATTAACCGACTGATTGCAAAGGCTGACGGCCTAATTGCCGTGCCCTATGAAGCAATGTTTAAAGAGAGCGAGAGAGCGCGATAAAGGCGAGAGTAAAACAGCTCGGGCTGCTGCTAAGCCGAGTGCGAAGATCGAAAGAGGCGATATAAAGAGGCGAAAGAACACCGCTGCCGTGCGTAAGCATATGCGGGAACAATACAAATTTTACAGTGGGCATTGCAAGTTACAAACAATAATCTGAATTTACGTTAGGCCGCATTACTGACTATAATTTATAATATTTAGACGACGTCATATTGGGGTGGGAAACCCGATATACTCCCCCCGTTGAAAGCCTGAGTTTCAACAGACTTTAAAGGGCTAAGCAGCCGAAGCTTGTTGGTGATTCGATTTATCACTCCGGTTGTCATCTTCACTTCAGCTCAGCAACTCGGGAAATACCAACTCCTCGTCCTCAGGGAGGTGCCTCGACCTATTGATGCGAGACAGATCTCATTCTTTGCCAAATCAATTTCTGGCAAGCGAGGATAAGGAGAACGTTTTGAGCGATGCTGCAGCAACGATAAGCAAGCTTCCTTCCATATCAACCAGAAGATCTGCTTTATGTAAGCGACGCATTGCCCGAGATATGATTGGTTGTTGTAACTTGAGCTGATCACATTAGGCTCAGCAAGCGAAGAGGGAGGGCCGCCATTCAAATATGCTCGAATTAGCACATCCAGATGGGTAGGACTCTCTGTAATTGAAACTAAAAATGTAAAAATTAGTCAAGGCCAAGATGTGGCCACAAAGCTCCATTGCAGATCCACTCCCCCCAATAGACCAATATGGGTATGGACTTAGTCCAAGAAAAGCTCGAAGTCCAGAGCGAAGATTCTGCTTATGATCCTTGATGAAAGTTGATTCGGGAATTTGCTCAACTGGATGCTTCCTGGGTGGGATGACTGGATGACTGCCAGCAAAGTTCAACGAGGATTGAGGAGAATAAGCCAAGCATGTGGGCTCGCTCAGCTGGAAGAGTCCTATGCGAAGGAATATCTGTTGGATGCAGAACGTTTGCCTTGACGTAGGGCTGTTTTTTAGTTGACAAGTCAGGAAATGCGCCACTGCAGGGAGGCGACGATGATTGATGATTCGAAAATGAGGAGACAGGTTGATCAGTAGCCAACTCTGA
The DNA here is from genome assembly GCA_963969585.1 of Drosophila helvetica. Taxonomy (NCBI): domain Eukaryota; kingdom Metazoa; phylum Arthropoda; class Insecta; order Diptera; family Drosophilidae; genus Drosophila; species Drosophila helvetica. The sequence goes on along the minus strand of OZ018402.1, from coordinate 36,510,624 downwards.
AGTTGGTTCCATCGCTGTCAATGTCCAAGTTCAAAAGGGATTCCGCAGGCCCCACCGAATTCCCCAATTGGCATCGATGTCTGGATAAAGGTCCAGTTCGTATATCCAAAATCCTACTGGACTGCTGAAAGTAAGAGCCGTATTCCGAGTCATCTATGTACAGGTAACAGCGATGGATTTGATTTTGAAGATTAGAGTCCAGGAATCGTGGGGATTAAATTCTGGGAACCTTGACCATTAGAACTTTTCGGTGAGCCATTTGCCCATCAGGTAAAGCAGGAGCATATGAAACCATCAACGAAGAGACAGTGTACCGGTCACAACATCCAGATATGACCCATCCCAAACGATTTTTATGAATTAACGGTAATCCTGGCAGCAGCTTAACTTGCCCAGCACACAGGAGCTCCAAGAAAAGTTTTGCTCCAATCAACAGATCGATGCCTTGAGGTATATTAAGTCCCGGATCAGCGAGTGGTATGTTTGAAGGAATGTTCCAGTTGCAAATGTATATTTCAAGGCCTGGCTGGCGCTCGGTTAAGTTAGGGACGATAACAGCAGCAATGAGAGTGGAGTAGTTCGAACAGCGGGAGTGCATTCTAATATTGACCGACAATACACCGGTGATGAAGCTGGAATCGCCTATTCCCGAGAATATAATAGACGATTTTGTCTTCGGAAGCTGAAGACGATTTGCGAAATGGGAAGTTATTAAATGCAGATGAGAGCCGAAATCTAGCAGCGCTCGGCAAGAAACGAAGTCTCCAGATTGATTTTTGACCAAAACGGTGGCCGTGGGCAATAGTTCATCATCATTGCTGAGATCCTGGGCAACAAGAGTAGTAGACATAGATGCTGAAGCATAGGGTACAGTGGTGTGAGGAAGTGATCCTCACAACATAACCTTTAGTATAGCCTAACCTTTATCATAGCCTTTAATATAATTAGCTAGTAGGAAAAACAGACAGGAGGTTTTACTAGTGAGGAAATACCACCAGGTCCCAGCTTAACCGGCCCGATGTATCAGGTCCCAGCTTAACCGGCCCCATGTATCAAGTCCCATTATCGGCACATTGACCATCGCTAAACAAGCCCCCTCCCCCAGAGAGTGAAGCTGCATCAGGAGCGCAGCATACAAAGATAGCGCAGTGAAACTACGCAGTAGTAAAACCAACACGAGCGGCGGCCCCGGCATACGTAGCGAGAGAGAGAACGAGGAAACCTTAACGGTAAATTTCCAGCACCAAGCGGGAGAGGCCGGTCGAGAGAGCGCTACAAGCTACACAGCGAAAAGATCAACGCACGCAGTATACAAAGAGAGCGCAGCGAAACAACGCAGTAGGAAAACCAACGCGAGTGGCGGCCTCGGCATACATGGAGAGAGGGAGCGAAGCTCGATCGACGCCGCTCCGAAAACCCACCCCGAGCTGAGAGCGGCGACGGCAGCGACGGCGGCAGAGGCTGAAAGTAGGGAAAGGTAACGAGACGCGATCGTCGCTCTCTATCCAGCACCCACGCAAGCCCTAAGCCTTGGCGACAAAATGCCACGCGACAAGTGACACGCGACAAAAGGGTGCAGAGAACGGCTCCGACGCGTGCCGGCCGGCGAGAAACTCGAGAGTCTGAAAAAAGAAGTGAAAGTGAGAAGTCGTGCAACCGGAGTATGATCGCGATTGCCAGGATTTAGAGACGCCATAGCTGACCGCAGGATCTGCCCTCGAGGACAACACCGCAAGGACTTTTTGCCAAGGGAAGGAGATAGAGGGTAAGCTGAGGTCGTAGGCGAGGAGGTGACAATAGAAGATGGTGCGATGTTAGGCAGGGTCCCATCTAGCTATATCTTCGAGTCGATGAATCCACGTGGCCGGCGTCCGACCATCCCCCCCCCCCCCCCCTCCCACCATCCTTCTTGTCCCTGGATCTCTGTTGGAATATAACGATAAGTGACGTCCACCCAAGCTACCGAAAGGCGTGGTGCGCATCATTACGCTGACCCTCCAACCCAAATCGTCTGAATTAAGAATAAAGAATGTTAAATGAAATTCTGGCTATTTATTTCCGCTTTTTTTCATATTCGGCATCAATTTCTCCGAGGCTTCGCTGTTCTGACACGGAGCGCGGCTCGAGTTTGATCTCCTCCCAAGCAACCTTTCCTACTTCCTCCAGGGGCGATACAAAGCGTCGCTGTACGCGGGAAAGCCTAAGGCTGGCACAGCGCTCGTAACGTCGACCCCCTCCTCCCTTCGTAGATCACCCAAATAGAAAAATCCTGTGCTTTGAGGAACCAGTGGACGGTGCTGTACGCGGGAAAGCCTAAGGCTGCCACGGCATCCGCGAACTACGATCCTCCTTCGAGTAATATACCACCCCTCCCTTTCGGTTTGGTAGGGATCACGTGTGTAGCCGCGCGTCCGTCCGTAATTGGTGCCTTGAGTTGTAGGCGGTGGTGACGTTGTACCACGTCTCGTGTCGCGCGGGCCCTATCGAGGCCTCGACACATGAATTGCACCGATCTGTCCCTGAGGCCCACTTACACAAATTTTCTGTATGCGTGGACTGGGCCCTGGGAGACTGAGAGAAGTACCCCAGCCGAGATCACTTCTTTACAGATGGCGCCCGAGGAGGGACCTCAAGGACGTGATCGGGAGTGAAAAGGGTCCGCAATCAGAGTCTGGCCGACCCAGACGAACGGCCGCCCCACTTCTCCGCGCCGGGACCAACCTCCTCCGCCCTGCCGAAAATCCAGCGGCCACGGGTACAGCTGCCCAAAAAGTGCCAAGAGAGCAGGGCACGTGGCCCCGCAGGAAGCCCCCAGGAAGGTTTTTTTCGCATTTTTATAGATCAGACGCCTACAACAGTGACAGCAGGAAGGGAAAAGACCAACAAACAGCATTACGCACCGAATCTGTGACACTCTGTCTCAAGTACAGTTGAAGCCAGCCTTTCCCTCCCCTCCCTAGCAATAGCATCAGCGTCCGCCACCCGCACCGTCGAGAAATTCGGCAACGGCGCACGCATCAACACGTTGGCCAGAAGGAGACGGCAAGTGACGCCAGAAAATTGGTGAGCGCATCGCCGCGTGGTCGGCACGCAGCATCGACAGACGCGCCGGTGAAAATCGGCAACGGCGCACGCATCAACACGTTGGCCAGAAGGAGACGGCAAGTGACGCCAGAAAATTGGCAAACGCATCGCCGCGTGGTCGGCACGCAGCAACGACAGACGCGCCGGTGAAAATCGTCAACGGTGCTACCACGTGCGCGTAGGCGTTGACTGTACCGTCATCACGACCACCGGCGCCCGGAGAGCAGCAACGACGCGACTACAGGCACGTGGGCGACCCGCCAGCGGCCACAGCTGCGCCGGTGAAAATTGGCAACAGCGCTACCGCGTGCGCGTGGGGGCGACAGGGTGGCCATCCCGACTACAGACGCTCGAAAAGCAGAGCGACACGGCTACAGAAGAGCACGGTGATCGGTCGGTAACAGAGCCGGCGGTAGAGCCCGCTGCTCCGAAGCGAGGCTCAGGGCCATATAGGGAGGAGCCCAGGCGGCGGACGGACATTCAAGTTCGGGCTTTCAACCGGAGCACATCGAGGAAAGACAAAACAAGTGAAACCCAAGTATCCATATCCCAGCTGATGACACATCCTTACTCAGGATCCCTGACCCCCACGCTAACCCTCACATCCTTCCATGCGATAGGCACTGCGCTCATATCCTTAAAAAGTATCCCTGACCACAGTACTATTCAACACATCCTTCTACGCGGTAGTAACTACGCTCATATCCTTACCCAAGATCCCTGATCACGGTGCTATTCGACGTATCCTTCAACTCGAAACTTGCTGTACCCATATCCTTATCCAGGATTGCTGACCGCAGTGAGGATCGAAGTACACTCCTACCTTGTGACGGCCGCACCCATATCCTTACCCAGGATCCCTGACCGCGGAACCGAAACAAGTGCCCTTCCACCGAATCGATATTACGCCGCGCTATGTACCGTATACCGCCGGCAAAGCGCCGCCGAGCCCCACTAGCGCGCCGAGTTTCCTTTTGATGGGTCACCGTCCCGCCCGGCCGCGTACCACAGTATCGTCTATCCTCTGTGTGACGCTGACAACCAACGTAGTGCCGCACCCCTGACGGAAGGATCACCGACTTCTTGTGTCGCCAGTAGCCCACTCTCACGCCAGATACTCCGACCTACGGCAACCCAGCGTAAAACCAGACAACTGTATGGGTACGCGCTGGATTTCATACCGCTGGATGGACGAACTCCTTGTTCTGGCCCAGGAATTTGGCCTGGACGAGACCGGAGGCGTGGACGAACTCCGTGCTCGGGTCGCCGCCTTCCTAAACCGTGGCAACCATTCGGAAGCGGTGCAGGCCCGGATGAAGGAATTGGACGCACATTTCGGGAGTATCCCTAGTCCGAAAAATCCAGCAGTGTCGCCAGTACCGGGACTCCAGACGAAGGAAGAGAAAGGTGCCGAAGGGAAACCAACTCTCTTGGCAATCCCCGAGCCAGCCAGAGCAACTCGAACGACCGATTCAAAATCCCCCGTGTGCCTAGGAAAGACCGGATCGGTAACCCAAGCCATCGAGAACGAGGGCTCGCAAAGCTCGGCAGTTCCTAACTCCATACGACGAGTCAAGGATCCCGTACGTCCATCCAAGAACATCACGCAGCAGTGATGTCTCCAAGGAGGAGACGTATCGTACGCCCACCAGGAGCCCTTGCAGGTGATGATACCCGTACCATACAACAGGCCTCGAGGACCCAGCCCCAACGCTGTTGGACCCCACCGGCCCGCAGGCGAACCACTAGTCATCCACAAACTTTCTGTGTGCGTGGTTTGGGCTGTTATGCTGTTTATTCTTGCCCACCTGACTGACTAAGATGCCCTAGCAAAATCCGCTGTCTCCAATGACGTAGATCGCTGCTCAAGGAACGAGGCCATAGTTTCCCATGACGGAAACACGTTCGCAAACGCTGGGTCCTCGAATCGCTCCTCCCACTTTGCTTGTGTCACTGGATCCAGTTTCCGGAGCAGCTCCTGCACGAGGATGCATACTGCGATCTGCTCAGTAGTGCCCAAACCTTGAAGCGCACGCATATGAGCGTTAAATGTGTCCGAAAGCCTCCGAAGCATAACCAGTGACCTAGGTTCCACAGCTTGAAGCGCCAAGATCTCGTTGATGTGTGCCTGAAAAATCAATCGTCGATTATGAAACCTTTTTTCCAATAAATCTAATGCCACGCTATAGTTGCCATCCGAGATTTCCAGTGACCGAACAGTCTCCAATGCCACATCCCTCAGACAGGAACGCAAATGCTGGAACCTTTCTATGTTGGTTAAGTCAGGATGACTGTCGATGATGGTAACAAACATGGAATAAAAATCCGTCCAGTCCGCATACCCACCGCTGAAAGTTGGCAATTGTATAGGTGGCAGGGAGGGTAGCTGTCTACGGCGAGGTAGAAACTGGGGGCAAGCAAACTCAGTGGTAGTATGTCCTCCAGCAAAGGTAGAACGAGGAGGCATGTGTGCACTACTCCGGGCGATTTCACACGTAATCGAAGGCTTCAGCATACAGAACATTGTTTGAAACCTGTCACTGCCAAACTCGCGGCAATCCAATTCCTCTAGCTCACTATGCACGGCTTTAAATGTGTCGTGCAGTTCCTTGATCTCATCCAGCCTCACTACTAGCATGTAATAGTCACACACCGATGACTCCTCCTCCCAACTGGCACTTACTCTCGTCAAACTCTCCAATAAATAATAACTCTCCATTTCGTTAGCAGCATCCAATTGCATAGCATCGGCAGCGTTAGCAGCATCCATCTCCATGGCAGAGTAGCTTAGCAAACGTTTCTTGCGGGAAGGTTATAGGAAAGAGTACCATGCGTAATAGACGACAACGACCGACCACTGCAAGGCAAGCCAACAGCTATATGCGACCCTATATGTAAGGGCGGCCAACGTCTCTAGCGGGAAGATGATCGCAAAGAGTACCGCGCGCAATAGACGACATCGACCGAGCACTGCAAGGCAAGCCAACAGCCGACAGCACGAGAACCACAAGCCTGCAGCCTATGTGCAAGCCCTATATACACGAGCGGTCAGCGTATGAAACGTTTCTTGCGGGAAGATGAACGCAAAGAGGACCGCGGGTAATATGTATATTGTATATGGGTGCACTTATGTAGCCGATGACACTTGCTGAGATGGCAATTAGTTTATAAGTTTTAATGTACTTTGTGAATGCACGAATATTTTTTATTGCACAAAATCACGTCGGGGTCACCAATGTTAAGCTAGTGAGGTTTTTCACCAGATGTTGCGAATTTAATTTAAATAAAAGTCAAACGTTTAAATAATGAGAATGATTTATTGTATATGTAGAAACATTTTTGTTGGAGTAAGACCGATGGATATCAATTTATCCCGATGGCGACGAAGCTCATTAACCGACTGATTGCAAAGGCTGACGGCCTAATTGCCGTGCCCTATGAAGCAATGTTTAAAGAGAGCGAGAGAGCGCGATAAAGGCGAGAGTAAAACAGCTCGGGCTGCTGCTAAGCCGAGTGCGAAGATCGAAAGAGGCGATATAAAGAGGCGAAAGAACACCGCTGCCGTGCGTAAGCATATGCGGGAACAATACAAATTTTACAGTGGGCATTGCAAGTTACAAACAATAATCTGAATTTACGTTAGGCCGCATTACTGACTATAATTTATAATATTTAGACGACGTCATATTGGGGTGGGAAACCCGATATACTCCCCCCGTTGAAAGCCTGAGTTTCAACAGACTTTAAAGGGCTAAGCAGCCGAAGCTTGTTGGTGATTCGATTTATCACTCCGGTTGTCATCTTCACTTTAGCTCAGCAACTCGGGAAATACCAACTCCTCGTCCTCAGGGAGGTGCCTCGACCTATTGATGCGAGACAGATCTCATTCTTTCCCAAATCAATTTCTGGCAAGCGAGGATAAGGAGAACGTTTTGAGCGATGCTGCGCAGCCGGCAGGACTCACAATTTAACACTATCGTTACGGTACTAATCTTTTAGAAGCAATCTATATGACTAGATTGCGTGAGATGAGCAAAACAAGTTAACCAAGTGAATCCGCCAAAGAACCTAGGTGCATAGGCTACATAAAAACATTAAAACTTATCAAACCAAATCTACACCAGTTGAGTTGCAACACCAATGTAGTGTAATAACAACACAATTTTGCCCAAACCCAAAAATCTAAAAGCATCAAAAGCCCAAAAATGGCTTTACCACCTTCAAGTCTCAGTAAAATTCATTTAAACCAAGCACTGTTGTCCATCCGACAAGTACCAGCTTATGATGGGTCAGCTAAAAAAGTGAGCTAATTCATCCAGCCATTTTCAACTAAAACGGTCATTACGAGTATACTCGTATGCCGTTTGGGCTAACAAACGCCCCTGCAACATTCCAAAGATGTATGAATGATCTTTTGGAGAAACTTATGTTAAATGATTACATAATATATTTAGATAACATCATTATCTTATCCATTATCATTATCTTAACATCATGGGGCACCGCTTCCACGGTAAAGGGAGCGCATAGAGGCACACCTCAAGGTGGAGTCTTGTCGCCCCTCCTGTGGAATCTGGTGGTCGACGACCTCATCAAGAGATTCGAGAGGAAGGCCCCAAAAATAACAGCTTATGCAGACGACATAAGCATAATTATTACGGGCGTATGTCCATCGACTCTCAGCTCCATAATGGAACGAACACTCAGGGAGATATGCGAGTGGGCGGACGAAGTAAGACTCGATATCAACGCGGACAAGACGGACCTCATCCTCTTTACAAAGAGGTACAAGGTACCGGCATGGATCCCCCCAAAAATCAACCAAACAAGGCTAACCCCGAAAACACAGGTCAAATACCTCGGCACAGTACTGGATAGCAAACTGGCATGGAAACCCAATGTAGTGGAAAGGGTGAAGAAGGCCACCATTGCGCTTTATGCATCCAAGAAGATGCTTAGCAGCACATGGGGCCTGTCACCCGCCCTAATGCATTGGATCTACATCTCGGTGGTGCGACCAACTCTGCTGTATGGAGTCCTAGTGTGGTGGCAAGCAACTGAGAAGAAGACGTACCACAAGCTTATGGAAAGGACCCAGCGACAGGCTTTGCTATGTATCACAGGGGCGCTGAGGTCAACCCCAACTATAGCACTCGAAACCATACTTGGGATCGATCCCCTCGACATCCACGCTCGGCTGACTGCGGGTAAAGCCGCACAGCGACTTATCGCATCGGGGAACATGTCACCCCAAGGATACGGGCACAGTTCAATTGGGAGGAACATGACCAGTCATACAGACTACATGACCCCCCAAACTTGCCTAGAGGTCAAAACCAACACATTTTTGGGACCCGAAGACTGGAAAAAGGGACGGGACCAGACTCAACACCTCAACATATATACCGACGGCTCCAAGATGGACGGAGGAGTAGGAGCGGGCTTATATTGTACAAACCCCGAAATAAGGGTGTCATATAGGCTACCAGACCGATGCAGCATATTCCAGGCGGAAGTTTTCGCTATAAAGAAGGCAGCAGAGGTCGCTCAGCAAATAGAGCGACCACACAACGTGGTGAACATATTCGTCGATAGCCAAGCAGCGATAAAATCCATGCAGTCGTTCGCAGTCGGCTCCAGAAGTGTCCTGGCAAGCAGGGAGGCATTAGACTCACTATGCACGACCAAGTCAGTGCGAATCTACTGGGTTCCCAGCCACCAGGGCATCGAAGGAAACGAGGCTGCGGACGTTCTGGCTAAGGAAGGCGTTGGGCTGACGAGCGAAAGAATCGAAAACGTGCCTATCTCCCTTAGAACGTTACAAAGCGATCTAGAGAAGCAGGCCGCCCTACAAACCAAGAACAGATGGAGGAACGCAACCACCTGCAGAACCTCGAGAACCATGTGCAAGGAGCCCAATGAAAAGCTAGCTCACTATCTACTGCATCTTCCACGGAAAGACTGTAGACTGATAGTGGGAATACTCACAGGTCACTGTCTGGCTGCGGCGCACGCGGCCAAGCTAGGCATTACCAACATAGACAGCTGTAGGAAATGCGATGAATCCGGGGCTATCGAAACCCTGGAACATCTCATCTGCAACTGCCCGGCTCTTTCACGGGCAAGGACAAGATACCTAGGCGCACCGGAGATGGCATCACTAGAAGATGCCTCCAAGAGGACGCCGAGGGAATTACTTGCCTTTGCGAAACACACCTCGATACTCGAGGACTTCCAAATCTCAGCAATACCCCCGTAAAGGTCCATCTACATCCGGATCACTAAGGGCCAGACTGGCCTATGAAAGTCCCCGCTGAGGGACGTCCGGGTTAACCTAACCTAACCTATTATCTTATCCACTTTATTGGATGAACATCTTTTGTCTTTAAGAAGGGTGTTAAGCTAGTGAGGGTTTTCACCAGCAGTTGTGAATTTAATTTAAATAAAAGTCAAACTTTTAAATAATGAGAATGATTTATTGTATATGTAGAAACATTTTTGTTGGAGTAAGACCGATGGATATCAATTTATCCCGATGGCGACGAAGCTCATTAACCGACTGATTGCAAAGGCTGACGGCCTAATTGCCGTGCCCTATGAAGCAATGTTTAAAGAGAGCGAGAGAGCGCGATAAAGGCGAGAGTAAAACAGCTCGGGCTGCTGCTAAGCCGAGTGCAAAGATCGAAACAGGCGAAATAAAGAGGCGAAAGAACACCGCTGCCGTGCGTAAGCATATACGGGAATAATACAAATTTTACAGTGGGCATTGCAGGTTAGAAACAATAATCTGAAAATACTTTAGGCCGCACCACTGAATATAATTTATTATATTTAGACGACGTCATATTGGGGTTGGTTTTTTCGTTTAAAATATATTTTATGGCGTGCCCGTGAGTTCGAGGTGGTTTTGACGGTATGATTTGTAAACGAATCTATAACGACCCTATGGCCGTTATGACGAGGTGTATGATACGCGATGCTGCGTTCGACGACGACTATCACAGAGCGGGGGTGGGTTCCGCGACGCACTGCCACATAGGCAGTACGAGCGATATACCTGAATGTGTGTGTGCGTATGCACCGAGAGCGTTAAAGATAGACAATTGATCCTCTTAAGAACTACTGACGGATGCTGCTCCGAACACTAGTTTAAAGTTTATGTTTATTAATTGACGATTTTCGAGGGCGTGCCCGTGAGCTCGAGGTGTGTGAAATAAAGGTTAGGTTAGGTTAGCCCGGTTGGCCCTCAGCGGTGCCTTTCATAGGCCAGTATGGCCCTTAGTTATCCGGATGGGGTGTATGGACCTTTACGGGGGTGGTGTCGAGGTTTGAAAGTAATCGAGAATCGAGGTATTTTTCGCGAAAGCATGGAGTTCCCTTGGCGTCCTCCTGGAGGCGTCTTCCATTGATGCCAGCACCGCTGCGCCTAGGTGTCTACTCCTTGCCCGTGAGAGAGCCTTACATTTGCATATGAGATTTTCCAGGGTTTCAATAGCCCCGGGTTCGTCGCATTTCCTGCAGATGTCTATACTGGTGATGCCCAGCTTGGCTGCATGCGCCGCAGACAGACAGTGACCTGTGAGTATTCCCACTAGCAGTCTGCAGTCCTTCCGTGGTAGGTGCAGTAGATAGTGACTGAGTTTGCCGTTGCGCTCCTTGCACATGGTTCTCGAGATTCTGCAGGTAGTGGTACTTCTCCACCAGCTTTCGGTCTGCAGTCCGGCCTGTTTCTCCAGATCGCTTTGTAGCGTCCTTAGGGAGACAGGCACGTCTTCGATTCTATCGTTTGCCAGCCCGACGCCCTCCTTTGCCAGAACGTCCGCCACTTCGTTCCCTTCGATGCCCTGGTGACTGGGAACCCAATAGATCCGCACTGACTTGGTCGTGCTTAGTGTGCCTAGTGCCTCCCTGCTTGCCAGGACATTTCTGGAACTAACCGTGGACGACTGCATGGATCTTATCGCCGCTTGGCTGTCAACGAATAGATTGACCACGTTATGCGCTCGTTCGGTTTGTTGAGCGACCTCTGCAGCTTTCTTGATAGCGAAAACTTCCCCCTGGAATATGCTGCATCGGTCCGGTAGCCTATATGACGACCTTATTTCTGGGTCTGTGCAGTATAGGCCCGCTCCTACTCCTCCGTCCATCTCCATCTCCTCCTCTCCATCCTTCTGTATATATATTGAAGTATTGAGTCTGGTCCCGTCCTGTTTTCCAGTCTTCGGGTCCCATTAGTGTGTTTGTTTTAACATCGAGGCAAGTTTGGGGGGTCATGTAATCAGTAGAACTGATCATGCCCCTTCCGATTGAACTGTGCCCGAATCCTTGTGGCGACATGTTACCTGATGCAATTAGGCGCTGCGCTGCCTTTCCTGCAGTCAGACGAGCGTGGATGTCCAGGGATCAATTCCTAGTATGATTTCGAATGCTATTGTTGGGGTAGATCTCAGCGCGCCTGTAATGCAGAGCAGAGCCTGTAAAGCAGCGCAGAGCCTGCCGCTGAGTTCTTTCCATAAACTTGTGATATGTTTTCTTCTCGGTGGCTTTCCACCACACTAGGACTCCATACAGCAGAGTTGGTCGCACAACCGAGATGTAGATCCAGTGCATTATAGAAGGTGACAGGCCTGCTGTTAAGCATGCATAAAGGATGCATAAAGCGCAATGGTGGCCTTCTTCACCCTTTCCACTACATTGGGTTTCCATGCTAGTTTGCTGTCCAGTACTGTGCCGAGGAATTTCACCTGTGTTTTTGGGGTTAGCCTTGTTCGGTTGATTTTCGGGGGGGTCCATGTCGGTACCTTGTACTTCTTTTTAAAGAGGATATAGTCCGTCTTGTTTGCGTTGATACTGAGTCCTACTCCATCCGCCCACTCACATATCTCCCTGAGTGCTCGTTCCATTATGGAGCTGAGGGTCGATGGATAAACGCCCGTAATAATTATGCATATAATTATGGCATCCGCATAGGCTGTTATTTTAGGGGCCTTCCTCTCGAATCTCTTGATAAGGTCGTCGACCACCAGATTCTACAGGAGGGGTGACAGGACTCCACCTTGAGGTGTGCCTCTGTGTGCTCCCTTTACCATGGAAGCGGTGCCCCACTCTGATTGCACATGTCTATAACTCAGGAGGTTCTATATCCATTGGTTGATTGCTGGATGTATGTTGGTCGCTTCTAGGCGATCCATTATTGCGTTCGTTGCCACGTTATTAAATGCTCCGGATATATCTACGAATATTCCTAGTGCATATTTTTTGTTATTGAGAGCTTTCTCGACGGTAGCTACTAACGAATGTTGTGCTGTCTCCACCGATTTCCTTTTGGTGTAAGCATGCTGGCTTGTAGACATCAGTCCTCCTTCCTGATGTGTAAATCCAGCAGCTTTTCCAGTGTTTTTAGTAGAAATGAGGTGAGGCTTATCGGTCTATAATCCTTGGGACTAACAAGGCAGGAGCCTTTGCGAGGAAGACAACTCTAGAGGTCCTCCATTGGATTGGGATATAGCCTGTACTTAGACATGCCGAGTATATTGCGAAAAGCCATTGGGTGGTCACCGCTTTTGTCATCTGCAGCATGGCTGGGAATATTCCGACCGGTCCAGGTGCTTTTATGCTCGTAAAGGAATCTATGGCCCATTGGATTTTTGTGTGGGTTATCAGATCTATTGGGGGGTTCTGTTCTTCGGTCCTAGGTCCTGTTGCGTTTCAGCATAGGTGACTTCAGCGCATCCTGGGAAGTGAGCCTCCATTAGTGCTGTGAGGGCTTCTACGCTGCTCTCTGACCACTGTCCGTTATTCAACTTGAGCTGACTCTGTATGGTGGGCTGCTTTGAGAGCAGCTTCCTGAGTCTTGCTGTTTCCGGCACTTTCTCGATGCTGGAGCAGAAGTTCCTCCACGAGCTACGTTGTGCCTTACGTATTTCATTCTTCTAGTTTCTGAGTAGGATCTTGTATTCCTCGTTGATGATCTCTTCATTCGCTTGTTTGGCAAGCTTAAAGAATTCCCTGAGAATTTTTCTTTGTAGAGAGAGGTCCCGGCTCCACCAGGGTGGCTTTGTCCTCCTCTTTGTTCTGGAAGGTGGGCATGATGCGTAGTAGGCATCTAGAAGAACCTTGCATAGAGTCTCCAAAGACTTTTCTATGTCTTCCACGGATATCACTGCATCCGGGCTCACGAGCTTCGAGGTAACTGTCTTTTTGAACTTTTCCCAGTTTGTGTTCCGGGGGTTTCTGTAGACTGTTACCTTCGAAGTGTGTTCGAATTCGCACTTGTACTGAATGTACCTATGACCTGAGAAGGATGGTCTTTCTAGGACCCTCCAGCCAGATACTAAGGTACTCTTTCCCGTAGAGAGGGTTAGATCTAGCACGTTTGACGAGGTAGGACCTACATAGGTGAATTTCTCCCCCACGTTTGCTATATCTGTGTTAGTTGATAAAATAAAGTCTAAGAGGGACTCACCTTGGTCGTTGATATCGGGGCTTCCCCACACACTGTGGTGGGCATTGGCGTCCGTACCAATGAGAAGTTGGTAGTCTTTGGAGTTGGCTTTTTCCACCAGGCTCCGTAGTTCGTCAGGTGACGCGGGCCCGTCGTGTGCCATGTAGCAGGATGCAACCAAAAGGTGCTTCTCCTCACTCTCTAGCAGGTCAGGTCCTCCGTGCTGTAATGAGACATAAGGTGAGCGTGGATTCCCTTCCGCACGAGTACGACGGTTCTGTTCCTGCTTACCGGTGTTGAATGGAACAAGTTATAATTTGAGGACTTTAGTCCGGCCACGGAGTTGCCTGACGAAATTTAGGGCTCCTGGACTAAGGCTATGTCAGCGGACCTTTGCTCCATGGCCATGAAAAGCTCCGCTGACGCAATCTTACTTTTATGCAAGTTGAGCTGCAGCACATCCAGTGTCATTGGTGGCTGGCTCAACTGCACTCGCGTCGTCACTCAACTCAACGCGTCGTTGACTACCAACGTCAGGTCTCCGTCCTCCGAGTCTTCCGCGTCGCTTAGCACTAACCCTTGGGCGGCCACGACCTCCAGACCTAGGTCTTTCTCCACCTTACCTGCCTGCAGGGTGTGCGTGTCCTGATCTCCTGGGTGGCGTTATTTAAGGCGCAGATAAACACTGCCCATTTCCCATGCCATCTTCCCGAACCTGGGATACAGGAGGTCTTCAGCCTCCTTGTTGATCTGAAGTATTACATACTGGCCCCCTCGTTGGGTAGTGGGCTCCCAGTATGTAGTACTTTCCAGTTGCTTGAGGAACATCTGGGTTCTGGCGTTGTAGTAGCTTCAACGCCTGGTCCCCTTGGATCGCGATGGCGAAAAGTACCTTCGCCTTTGGTATGGACGGGATTAACTCTCTGTCCACCACCTCCAGCTTGGCCCCCTCCCACATCGCCTCCAGTTGGCAGACCGTTCGCGTCAGCCACTTGAGCGTCGGATCATCCTTACACTTCAGGATCTTGACCCTGTGGGGTTCTCTTCCATCTGCGTAAAAAGCGCATCGACGAGCCGCGCGTGAACCGTCTTCCACTGCTCCACCGTCATCTTCCCGTTTTCGTCACTCCGGTCGATGAGCGCCACGATCAAGTGTCTTAAGGACACGTCACTGGCCTTCGACTTCGGGGACTTCTTCAATAGAGGCTTGGCCATTTTAAGTGGGGGTGCTGCGCCCTTGGGCCTGCGTTGCCGCTTGCTCTCTGGAGTGTCCTTAGCGGAACTCTCGACCGAGTGTTGCCTCTTGTTGGCCAGCACCTCCTCCACCTTGTTGGCATACTTGCCGGTTGACGCCCTCATATGGGGCATTCGAGAGTAGTACAATCTGCCCTTTTCCATACGCTGCTCGGCCCAGGGTAGCTTGGGTTTCTCCTCCTGGGAGATGTCCGCTTTGCTCTTAAGCCGGCTTAGTGCCTTAGGGACGCCTTGTATTTTGCTTTGGCCTTCATCCCCTTCCCTGCGCAGGGAGCTGGTACCTGGTTCCGGCGAGCGGAGAAGGCTTTCTTCCTCCGTCTTGCTGATTGATAGCACGCTCTCTAGATTCGTGTCTGTATCAACAACGGCATCCGTGCGGCCTAGACATCTAGCCATGGCCCTGACCCTGCGCTCCTGACTCAAGGTCGAGGAGACACCTGGCCATTGCCTTAGCTAGACACTGCATTGCCTCGGACGAAGCAAGCGGCAGTGCATTACCCTCGTCCAGTGCCATTGCCCAGCCGGCACCCTCTTGGAGGGTTCAGCTAGAAGATTTTCGCCAATTACAACATAAAAACAAACGAACAAGACCCGTTACAGTGCTGGCGTGTAAATTCTAATTAGGTGACAAAATGATACGCGATGCTGCGTTCGACGACGACTTATACAGAGTGGGAATGGGTTACGCAACGCACTGCAATTTAAGCAGTACATACGCGGACTATGAGCGTGTGCGTGCGTAGGCACAGAGAGCGCGAGAGTAGATCGCGCTCTTAAGAGCTATTGACGGCTGCTGCTCCGAACATAATCCCCCCCGTTGAAAGACCTGGGCTTTTAACAGGATACTTAACGGGAAGGACGCACAGTTTGTTGACAGCTCGACGAGTTCCAGATGGTGTCCGCCGGATGGCAACTAGCACAGCCCAATCAGCTTCAGCGATGACCTCGATCACCCGTGCTAAGGGCCACTTTAATGGTGGCAAGTTTTCGTCCCTGGTGCAGACGACGTCATTGACCTGGATCGATGGTTGTGGTGTGCGCCATTTGGCACGTTGTTGGAGCAGGGTAAAATATTCCTCACTCCAACGCTTCCAAAAGATCTGCTGGGCACAGGTGACTCGTTGCCAATGATCGATTCGATTGAAGTTGAGATTCGTAACGTCTGGCTCGGGAAACTCCATAAAACTCCCACAAGTCCCCGAAATGAGGAGATCGGGGCGGTATGAATTTCCAATCGAAGCCGTTGTTGATGCAATGATTATGAACTTCAGCACGATGCTTCTCGCTCGTAAATAGCCGCCGAAGGTCCTTTATCTCGTTCCTTAAGCCCACGAAATTGGTGGCATTGTCCGACCAAATGCATCGGGGAATGCCGCGCGTAGCAACGAAGCGCTTCAGGGCACTCAAAAAAGCTGCAGTTGTTAAATCCTTCACCCATTCCAACCAGACGGCCTTTGTTGCAAAATAAATGAAGACGCTAATGTAGGAGTTCGGTTGCGCCCATCCGGCTTATAGTAGAAGGGACAGCAATAGTCAATTCCGGTGATGCTGAATGCAGGCGAATCCTGCATACGATCCTTCGGTAGATTAGCCAGGATGTGCTCCACAAGACGAGGCCTGGATTTGCAGCAGATGATGCATTTCCGTAAGGCACTAGCCAGGGTCTTCAGGCTGCCGATGGGCCAGAACTGCGAGCGAATTGCTCCAAGTAAAGACTGTGGACCAGCATGGTGATGCTTTCGATGAAAGTGAGCGATGATAGCGAACGTCAAAGGATGATCCCTGGCAGAATGTTTGGGTGGCGTGTATCGAATCCGAGAGTTGAGTATCGCAGGCGGCCCGTTGAACGATGCGGCATAACAAATGTGAGCCTTTGCGAAGGTCCTCTGATGAAAGATCCGGTGAATTCGTCCTATTGATGAATTTGTGAACGTAGCCAAAAATGCTCATCACGACTCCGAATGAGTTGATGTGCTTAAACGAAAGCGAAATTTCGGCACGCTCAGACGACAGAAATACCCTGTGTTGAATTTCCGGAAGGTTGCTTTCTGGCGAACACCGTTCAAGCCAGCAACTTTGTTCGCTTTGCAGGAAGATAGGTCCATTCATCCACAGCCTGGAATGCAGGAGATCCTGAGGTGCTGATCCCTTTGAAAGAATGTCAGCCGGGTTCATCTCAGTTGGCACATAGCGCTAATCTATGCCTCTCGTAAGTTGTTGAATTCCAGAGATCTTGTTGGATACAAACACGTTGAACTTGAATGGTTCCTCTCGCAACCAAGACAGGACCACAGTTGAATCCGACCAGCAATGGATTGGGCAGTCAGAGGTATCCATTTTCCTGATGTCGCGAAGTAGATTGGCTAATAGGAACTCTACACATAGTTCAAGCTTCGGCACCGTGAGGGTTTTCAGTGGGGCAACCCTTACCTTAGAACAAAGCAAGTGAACCTTAACAGTGGTGTCCGTAAACGAATGAGTAAGCCCCATAGGCTTGGAGGCTGGCATCACAGAAGGCATGCACTTCAAACCTTGCCTTGGGTTGATGTATGTATCTAGGAAATGTAGCATGACACAGTGGAAAGATCCATGAAAAACTCAGTCCATGCCGAATCCAGAGATTGAGAAAGGCTCTCATCCCAATGCAGCTTGTCTTTCCACATGAGCTGCATGAGGATTTTTGCTCTGGTCAAAGTAGGTCCGATCAATCCCAAGGATCATAGCACCGTGCAATAGTTGACCATACTGAACGCTTGATGTGCTAGCCAACACCGAGTTGGGGAGCAAATGTAAACAGAAAGCAGTCCTTATGGGGCTCCCAAATGAGCCCAAGCGCCTTTTTTACATCACTGCCATCATCAAGCTTCAGAAAGATTTCCCTTTCGGCCTCTGGGACTGTACGAAGCACATCGGAAGAGTTTGAACACCATTTTCTCAATTGAAAATTGCCTCGAGCAAGAAGATCCGTGGATTGACGCATAATAATCAGCACTTCCTCGACCGAATTGCATCCAGATGTCATGTCGTCCACGTAGAAGTCATGTAGAATGGTTTCGTTTCGCCAAGTAACGAAACGAAGCGACGAAAACGAGGCGTGTGCTTACGTGTGTGTTTATGTCTGTATATGTACTGCACCGGTACCGAGGGCAAAAGTGACGACTGATACTGCGGCGAAGCAACGACTAAAACCAACAGTTATGCACAAGAGAACGATTTCGAATTCGATTTTGAAAGAATCGGATTTCGCTTAGAACTCTATGCAGCCAGTCTCGACAGTGCGTTGCGCAGGCAGAAGCAGACGGCGAAAGAGAAAATTAAAACGAATATGGCCCTCTAAAAACTGTCACGGTCGGCCACAACGACTTTTGGTTCGCTACTTTTTCGACGAATGTTGGGTTAAATTTTTGACACAGATTTAACTCAATGTTTTGAACACTTTTTTCACTCAAAAGGTCACGGGTATCACTTTGCGGTCACCAAAATGTTGGAAGCTGCCGAGCTTTTTCGGCCGCTCTGACTATACAAAATAAAGTTTTTCCGTTTTCTAGCTTTAAGGTTGTGTTTATTAATTGACTATTTTCGAGAGCGTGCCCGTGATCTCGAGCTGTTTGGAATAAGGTACAAGATAACAGCAAACGAACAAGACCAGTTACAGCGCTGGTGTGTAGATTCTAATTAGGTGCGCGCTGACCAAATGATACGCGATGCTGCGTTCGACGACGACTTTTACAGAGTGGGGATGGGTTACGCGACGCACTGTAATTTAAGCAGTACATACGAGAACCATGAACGTGTGTGTGCGTAGACACAGAAAGCGCGAGAGTAGATCGCGCTCTTAAGAGCTAATGACGGCTGCTGCTCCGAACACCTAGGATTATGCGGATTTTATAGAAAGTTCATCCCTAACTTCGCTAACATAGCAAAGCCTATGACTCAAAGTACTCAGTCAGTATATATGTATGTGAGCTTACGATATATGCAATTTATTACATATTCGCAAAAAGGACAAATTGAATTTTAGCCAAAAAAAAAAAATTAAGTTCAACGTTTTTTGCCTCTTATTTACGTCTTCTCTACATTTTCACATTTACATACGTCTTTACTACGACTCGTGGAAATGTGTGCGAGAGAGAGAGGGAATGAGTTAGCGCTTGAAAGGCGTTGCGTGGCCACTGAAATTTCATTGGTTCTTTCTGCCTATAATAATGATCCGACCTAATCCAGATTCGGCAATCTGGTACATACGGTTATTTTCCATGATTCTGCGTTTTTGGTTTTATCGTATTGTTCATTTATGAACAGGAACTGACACAGGCCAACCAATAACCAATACAGTCCACTTGATGGAGGCCACTTGAGAAAAGGACACATAAAGTTCGACCATAAAATCATATACATGCGTCACGTCGAACCAAAATCTATTAACACATGTGGTTTGCACGTAGTAGGTGTCATTAGAAGGGATGAGCGTGGAAACAAGTGCCGCACGTCCCTCCTTTTCTTAGCGTTGGTCTTAGTTTTAATTACCTTATATTTTCCTTTATATAGTGCATAAGTTTCGAAAATAAAACAGTTCGAATTTACAACTCAACTCAACAACATCAACATTTGGTGCATCGAGCATCTGTGTTTTACCCACCCGTGGTAAAAAATTCAGTAGTATCAGCGCCAGGAAAAGCATAAACCCTTGTCTTCGATAGTAAGGTCGCAACCTAAAAAACACCAAGTCTCTGTTCTCCCCCACTAGTGGTAAGAGACAGAATAGCGTAAGATCCTGAATTTTATAACAAGGTGCTAGTGGCAATAAAAACAGAATAGCGTAATCCCTTGGGTTTCAATATCAAAGTCATTATCAATAATTAAAAAAGACGACAATAAGTTACTTTTCTCCCCCACCAATGGTAAGAGACACAGTATATAAAGTCGCAAAAAGGCTACTGATCTCCCCCACCAGTGGTAAGAGACACAGTAGATAAAATCAAAACGAGGGAGAACGTTGTGAGCCGCGTCTACGCCGTGGCTCTACTTTATACCCGGTACTCAGTCAGTATATATGTATGTGAGCTTGTAATTTATTACATGTTCGCAAAAGGGAAAAATTAATTAAGTCGAACCTTTTTGGAGATTTTGATCTATTAGATGTTTCCATATTTATTTACATAAATTTTTTACATCTGCCATTTCTACATGTTTGTATCTACTTCCTACATATACATACACGGCTGTGTGCGAGAGATAGAGGGAATCAGTCTGCGCTTGGGAGGCCACTGAAATTTCATTTGTTCCTTCTGACTATATTTATGATCCGATCTGATCCAAATTCAATACTCTGATATTGTCATTTTCTATGATTCTGCATTTTTGGTTTTCCCGTATTTTCAAAATTGTAGATTTTCATCTTTTGTGGGGCGGAAGGGGGCGTGGCAAAATTTTAAAACAAACTCGTCTCGGTTTGATATCACAGGAGCTTGGATAGAAAGTTTGGTGGTTCTAGCTCTTATAGTCTCTGAGAACTAGGCGTCAAAAAATTCGATCAGGCATAGCGCCTACCCCTGTGTGTGAGAGAGAGCGAGAGGGAACGATGCATTTCGAAATGGTTTTCTTCATTGTTGCTATATTTATCATTTGATCTGATCCAGGTTCAAGATATGCTCATTCTCTATGATTCTGCATTGTGCATGCCACAGATTTTCGTCCTTGGAGTGGGCGGAAGGGGGCGAGGCGAAATTTTTAAATACACTTGTAACAGTGCGATAGGACCGGAGTCTGGATACAAAATTGTGTTCCTCTAGCTTTTATGGTCTTTGAGCTATAGGCGCTAATGAAGACGGACACACGGACATACGGACGGACAGACAGACATAACTATATCGACTCGGCTATTGATGCTGATAAAGAATATATATACTTTATGGGGTCGGAAACGCTTCCTTCTGGGTGTTACACACATTAATTTTTTGCACAAATCTAATATACCCCTTTACTCTTCGAGAACAGGGTATAAAAAAGGACACTGATCTCCACCAGCAGTGGTAACAGACACAGTAGATAAAATCCAAAAAGGAATACTGATCTCCGCCATCAGTGCTCAGAGAGACAGTAGATAAATTCCAAAAAAAAGACACTGATCTCCACCAGCAGTGGTAAGAGACACAGTAGATAAAATCGCATGTGCCCTAGCACTCACCTTCACAGCCCTATACTCATATCTATAAGAAATATGATAAACACAAGATGAGACATCCCAGCACCTGCATAAACAAATACATGAGCCATCCAAGCTGAGATCCACAGGAAGTGCCATAATTTCCAATCAGACGCCGCTGACCAACCCGTTAACAGCCCGTTCTCATCATTGGTCATCCAGAATCCATCCCCCACTCCAATAGATTGGGAAGCTCTTGTAAACAATCGAGCCCCCTATGAAACCCAATACCGATCACCAGCTGCAGCCACCTTTTATTTAAGCCAAAGCAATTCCCACGCCGCACAGTGGAACATCAGACGAAAAGAGGTGGCCAAAGTCGAAGAACTTTTTCGGCACTTTGAATAAAATGAGCAAGGTAGCGCACTTAAATTGATCTGGAAGCCAAACGCCTCAATCTCCCGAAATGTGATTAAGAACTTAGGTAAAGGAATATTCAATAAACATATACAAAAAATATCTCGGAAAAATTTGATGAACTTTTTTTGTAAAGTCAGGTCAAAGTTGAAAAACGCCCAAAAATTAGATACTAATGTACCATATACTCAGGTACACTCCATATTTTAATATTTTTCAATTTTATGCTACCTATTGATATTGATAATTGTGAATGAATAGGCAGTTTAGTCTTTTTACCTTTGACCAGATTTTTTGACCAGATTTTCCAACCTGTGTTTTATTATGCCAAAGTTTGATACAAACATAGGTATATATATGGAATTCCTTTTTTGAGTGTCTCAGTATTTTTTTGACTTCTAAAGCATCCAGTTTCGTATAAGCAGCAGTGAATACAATTTGTAAACTTAATAAAAGTGAAAAAGGCTATGGATAACAAAAAGTTATTCGAGATATTTAGAACTTCAAGTACCTCACACGAATTTGTGGAAGCTGTTCTTAATGAATTGAATGTTTGATCAGACAACCCAGAGCAGCATAAAAGTATAATAACAAAATTTAAAATTCTTCATTTAAATATTAAAAAGAAATGGGAAAGCGCATTCCATAAGACTTACATCTTTAATTGAAAAAATGCAAACTGGTTAATTGAAAACAGCTTGCTATATGATGGACTCTCCACCTGCATAGGACGAGACACAGAAAGACCAACAATAACCTTGGATGACTGTTCAGATTATACAAGAAAGAGAAAACTTGTAGATGCAACATGTCATATACGTACGGATCATTTATCACAGGCTCTGTCAATCAAATATACGAACGACAAGGAAAACAAGAGGTCGTGTATTACAAAAGCTGTTTCTAATGCAAGTCCGGTGAGACTTGACAGGATCAAGGATATTATCCTCACGCCACCAAATTCACAACCGAGGAAGTACACATTTCAAGAGGCTTTAGCAATGTTTTTGGATTAGGGAATGTCTAAGGAGAAATATTCAATATTGCGGAATTCCTTAATCCATCATAATGTAGACATTCTGCCTGAATACAGAAACATTACACAAGCAAAACTAAACGCAGTGCCGGAATCAACAATAACTACAGAGATATCAGCGGAAGTAAAACTTTAAGACCTGATGGAACACACTGCGAAACGGCTCATTGAGAGTTTACATCACCATCAGATTGAGAGTCTTCCGCAAAATCTCACATTGCTCAGCAAATGGGGCAGCATACACAATGCGGAAAAAATGAGGCGTTTGAAAGGTGCGTTAAGATGTGAAGCAGCACGTCTAATCCAACACTTGCAAATATCGGCCGCCAACTATGAAGTAGCTTGGTAGACGCTCAAAAAGAGGTACGAAAATAGCAGGACAGACTTTTGGACCAATCAGAAATTAACAGCAACAATGCCGACGATGTAAGACAGCTGCTAAATACAACGAACGAATGAATAAATACCATTAACGCATTAGGAATAAATATTAATGAGGAAGATCCCTTTATTGCAAGAATAATAATTCGAAAGCTGGATAATGAAGGAATGCGACACTTTGAGCAAGCCATTCAAAAACCCAGAGAAATTCAAAAGTTATCAGATGTGCTAACAGCAGTAGCAGTAGCAGCAAACAATCATGCTACCAGAGGAAGAAAGACATATCAAAAGCAAATAACACCCGTCTACTCTAAAATGACAAAATGTAAGTGTTGCAATTATGAAGGTCATGTTATCTCGGAGTGCCGAAAATTTGAACGGTTAACACCAGAAAACCGATTGAAATGGGAAAAAGACTGCTCTGCTAGGACTTCCTCGTCAAAGAGTCGTCACTAAAATACATGGGCTCAGCGAGACGCTAGTTGGTAAGTCAAAACACAAAATCAGAGTCGAGATAACGACACGATTCTTTCGCAATCATAAAGAAGAAGTAGAGGCTGCCGTCTTGTCATCTCTAACCAGTGCGCAACCAGGGAAATCGTTCCAATACGAAATGGAAAAATTTTCATCTGGCTGATCCATTATTCAATAAATCGGACAGAATCGATTTATTGTTGGGAGGAGAAGTATTTCGAAGGATTTTCGAAAACGGTGTTGTCAAGATTGATGGCAGTCTCGGACAATATACTAAATTTGGTTGGATCATATCAGCCATTGGTAATATACCCAAAACCAAGCCATTTACGTCGGCAGTCACTAATTTGGAGCGATTTTGGGAGCTGGAAGAAGCCGAAGACCAAGACGCTAGTACAGAAGAGATGGAAAAAACTATGGGATTATTCCGCCAAACGCGACAAAAATGGACGATTTATAGTAAAGGTACCACTCAAGGAGGACAAGGAATTGGGCGAATCACGTAAACTAAAATGGAACGCAAACTTTAAAGGCAAGACGAACTCCATAAAGGATACAAAAGCTTTGTGAAGGAGTACAAGGATCTCGGTCACATGGCTAAGGTTAATGATGGATCGATGGGAAAATATTATCTTCCCCATCAAGCGGTCATCAGAGAGGGAAGTGCTATTACAAAATTGAGAGTCGTCTTCGATGCATCTGCAAAATCATCAAACGGGAGAAGTCTGAATGATATAATGTATACTGGGCCAAGGCTGCAAAAAGACATTTTCGACATCATTATCATCAAATGGAGAACGTGGAATATTGTGTTAGCTGCCGATGTGGAAAAAATGTACAGACAGATACAAATTTCCAAAGAAGTCCAACCGTACCATCGCATACTTTGGACGGATGATCCAATGAAGGAGGAGGAGTATGAATTACAAACAGTTACGTATGGGACATCGTCAGCACCGTTTTTAGCTGTTCGAACGTTAACGGAGATAGCTTATTATACCCTGGACCCTAATCTGCGAAACATCATCAAATCTTATTTTTACATGGATGATTTAATGACAGGAGCGGATACAATTGAGGAAGCACAAAATATACAGAAAACGATTGCTCCAGCGTTCAGTGCATTCGGATTTCATCTTCGGAAATGGTTATTGAACAACGAAAAAGTAATGGGGAAAATTGACTCTACAATGGAGAATGAAGTCGTAGAAATAAACGACAAAGAAACAGTTAAAACACTGGGACTACATTGGCAGCCAAAAGAAGACAACTTTAACTTTGAAGTCAACATGAGCACTGCGAAGACTTGAACAAAAAGATCAGTTCTCACCCAAGTAGCACGCATTTTTGACCCAATTAGATGGTTGTCTCAAGTCACAGTCATCGCAAAACTCTACGTGCAGAAACTCTGGCTACTGAAAGTTACATGGGACGAAGAATTATCTAACGACCTTGCAGACAAATGGAAAACCTTTTCAGAAGGCATGGACATGGCATAGGATGGATAGGTACTCATCTCAACTGTCATGTGGAAATGCATGGATTCGGTGACGCGTCAGAAAAAGCATATGCAGCAGTTATTTACATAAAGACACCCTACACTATAAAGCTTCTGACAAAAAAAAAAAACAAAAGTAATTCCAGTAAAAAATAGGAAGGCGTTACCCAAACTGCAACTGTGCGCCGCTTATTTGCTAGCCAAGTTAATGAACCGTGCATCAGAATCGATACCTCAGGCTACTGCAATGTACGCATGGAGTGACTCCACTATTACTTGAGCATGGATTCGGAAAAGTAAGAACAAGGATAAGTTCATAAGGAAGAGAGTAGAGGAAATAAAAACCTACGTGCCACAAGCAATATGGCATCATGTTAGCACAAAGGACAATCCCGCAGGCAGTGCATCGCGTGGCATCCTTCCAGCCAAATTACAAGATCTAAATAATTGGTGGAACGGCCCAAATTGGCTTACCTTGCCAATAGACCAATGGCCAATAACCACAAATGAACAGACTGAACATAGGTCTACATTTGTAAATCTCAAAAATGAAGTAGAGTTTTTACATGAGCTAGTTTCACGCTATTCGAGTTGGCTTAAGCTTTTTTTCCACAGAGGAAGTACTTTCCCGCAATACTTGACTGCAATACAACTACAATCTGCGAGAATACTCATTATCAGTACCAGAAAAAGCAGTTTCAAGCCGAAATTCAGCAGCTCAGCAGAGGAGAAACGTTCAAAAACGACAGCAGGATCAGTAACCTCTATCCATTCCTGGATAAGGATGGTTTACTTAGAGTAGGTGGACGGTTAACTAAGTCTGACCTTCCATTTAACACAAAACATCGAATCATACTTATGAAGTCTCATTTAACTGGGCTCTTAATTAAAGAATGTCATCATGCAACCCTTCATGGAGGGAATCAGTTGATGGAAGCGATGATCAGACGCCAATATTGGATAATATCAGTCAAAAAAGTTATTAAGCAATTTGTGCGAAGGTGCAACAAATGCATCCGATATAGTCAGAAAGCAGCTAAACAAATGATGGGAAACCTTCCGACGGGAGGAATAACAATCTCCAGTGCTTTTACACACACAGGAGTGGATTCCGCAGGACCATTTCATATGAGATGTTCCAAAGGAAGAGGACAGAAGTCGTTCAAGGGATATGTAGCAGTATCCTTTATATGCTTTGCTACTGAGGCGATTCACTTGGAAGCAGTCAGTGACATGACAACGGAAGCATTTTTAGCAGCACTGAGACAATTAACTGCACGGCAAGGGAAATGTGCTCACCTATATTCGGATAATGGAACGAACTTTGTGGGAGCCAACCGATGTCTAGACGCAGATTTTAAAAAAGATTAAAAGGAATAGTGACATTGCCCCAATACTAGCCAATGAAAACACAAAGTGGAAAAAACCTGAAGAAAACCTACAGGACGGAGATATCGTTCTTATTAAGAACGAAGACACTCAGCCGTCTAAATGGCCACTATCTAGAATATTACAAACCCACCCAGGCAACGAAGGTCGAGTACCAGTTGTATCGTTAGATTTAGAGAAAACTACGATCAAGCGACCAATACATAAGGTCTGTCCTCTTGTTAAAATCAAGGAATATACAGAAACCGCTGACCAAAAAACAGTAAACGAAACAGGTCTTACTACCTTAAAGCCTAAGGAATTCAACCTATGGGGAACAATACTCTGCTTACTAATGATACTGCCGATATTGCTAGCAGCACCCATTAAGGTCACAAATGGAATAATACACGAAATGTCGGATAAGGCAGCAGTATATCTAGATCCACTGGGCCAAGAGGAAGTCACTTAGTCCAAATGGAATTTGATCGTATACTTTATACACAATAAACACATGTTCGGGAATAGAAATGCGAGAGTCAAACGTGCACCATTCGGATTTTTGGGATTATACTACCACATTCTACCACATCTTATTCGGACTAATGGATGAAGAAGATCGAGAAATCACGGAAAGGAAAATGAAGGTGCTTTTCGCAAATCAAAATGATTTGAATTTTTTGATTAAAAAGCAGACAACGATAGTCGGATCAACTCTAAATGTTTTGACACGAACTACATAGGAAATCAACGAACAATTTAAGAATATTGATATTCACGTTGACGAATTGACAAAGAAAATCCAGCAGAACTTCTACATCTACCAAAAAACAATCAGGTTCTTTATGCTCACCAAACAACTTAGCATGGCGATTTCGGAAAGCGAAAGAATTTAAGCAGACATGGAGGGATTGCTGATCGATATAAATCACGGCAAGCTGAACCCAGACTTAATAACTCCGACTCAAATGAATAGCGAAATTCAAGAAATAAGAGAGCATTTGCCTGAGAAGTATATGTACATGTAATGTCCGAAGCATCGTTACATAAAGGCCAACGAACTGCACTTCGACGTGTATGTCTGCGAAGGAAATTGGCCATGAGTCAATGCAAATGATAATGCGTGCGAAATAGCACCTCTGACGCCGTTAAGTACTTATCAATGTACGTTTGCTGAAGCTAAGCCACTACCGTTTTGGGTAAAACTAAAAAGGACAACGACTGGCTCTTCAGAACATTCAACAAGACTTCAGCATATATACAATGCAACGGGAATCATGAGGTGATAAAAGACTTACCACGACAAGGGATACTTTCTCTACAAGAAGGATGTAGAGTTCGGTCCGGAGGAACAGCGCTGTTTTCGCCAAAAAAGATTGAGAGTGAATTTTCGGAATCAGTGAACATCCCCTTAACGAAGGAAATTGGGGAAATCTTAGAGTTTACCCTAAACCCACTGGGTTCAAGGGTAATCAATAACAGCAAGGAAATTGATGATCTTCAAAAGCGGATCAAGGAAATACAAAAGGAGAATATTCATCTAAGAGAACTCGACTTCCACCCAGTACACAATTACAGCGGATCCTTTACACTATCAGTGATTATTATCATGATTCTGGTACTATTGATTGTGTATCTAAAGAAGAAATGCAAATCAAATAAATTAGTCACCATAACCCTGACGGACAATCCTGGCCGGCAAAATGTTCAGAATATGAACAGAACCGGACACCAGGTCATGCCGCAGTAATTACACACCCCTGGCGAACCGCGAACAGGACCCGACAGCAGGTAGCGTCACAAAAAAAAATATACAGTCCACTTGAAGGAGGCCAACAAACTTGCAGTTATCACATCTTTAAAAAACCGCGGGTAATATGTTCATAAAACATGAACAAGAACCGAAACAGGCCAACCGATTAACAATACAGTCCACTTGAAGGAGGCCACTTGAGAAAAAGGACACATAGAGTTCGACCATAAAATCATATACATGTAGGATGCGGTATTGGTAGCGGAGTGACAAAGAACACCAGAAGCGGTCTCACCATTATGCCTTCAATAGATATTGATAGATATCGTACTCATTTTTGCAACTAAAGGAGAGTGTGGTAATATATCGCCAGACTCATTCGCTGCCAGCATCTCGAACAGAAAGCACATATAATTTGTTAAACTTGAGCGCAACCAAGTCGAATGAATAAACTATATATCTATAATTTAAACATTTAAACAGTCAGTGATCTAACTCATTAGAAGGAAGACACTGCATGCATGCGTCACGTCGAACCCAAATCTATTAACACATGTGGCTTGCATGTAGTTGGTGTCATTAGAAGGGATGAGCGTGGGAACAAGTGCCGCACATCCCTCCTTTTCATGGCGTTGGTCTTAGTTTTAATTACCTTATATTTTCTTATATATATAGTGCATAAGTTTTGAAAATAAAAAAGTTCGAATTTACGACTCAACTCAACAACATCAACACGTATCTTAAAAATTGTGGATTTTCGTCCTTTGTGGGGACGGAAGGGGGCGTGGCAAAATTTTGAAATACACATGTATTGTAGTGATATCATATGAGCACGGATAGAAAGTTTGGTTGCTCTAGCTCTTATAGTCTCTGAGATCTAGACGCTCATCTGGACGAATGGGCATATCTTTTATAGTCTCTGAGCTAGCGGCGCTAATGAACACGGACAGACGGACGGACAGACAGACATAGCTATATCGACTCGGCTATTGATGCTGTTGAAGAATATATATACTTTATGGGGTTGGAAACGCTTCCTTCGGGATGTTACACACAACCGTTCTCTCCACAAATCTAATATACCCCTATACTCTTCGAATATCGGGTATAAAAAGAGAGCTGTCATAGATCCCAAGGAAGAAAAATATGCGATTCAATTCTGAGGCTAAAAGTACTCATCACCTCACACCCTTTTCTCATTTATCCTGACTTTAACAAAATGTTCTCAGCTACTACCGATGCTAGTAACATGGCTATGGGTGCGGTTCTATTACAGGACCACAAGCCGATCTGCTATGTCAGCAGAACATTAAATGAACATGAAGTCAATTACTCCGCCATAGAAAAAGAATTGCTAGCAATTATATGGGCAACTAAGTATTTCCGATCATACCTATTTGGTAGAACGTTCGAAATACTTAGTGATCACAAACCTTTAGCATGGTTGAATAACCTCAAGGAGCCCAACATGAAGCTACAACGAAGGAAGATCAAACTAAGCGAATTTGACTCCAAAATCAAGTATCTACCGGGTAAGGAAAACCACGTAGCAGACGCATCGTCCAGAGTAAAAATAAACGAAAACTTACTCGGAGTGGTTTCGGATGGTGCAGAAGCCACCATACACATTGCGCATGAAGATAACTTAAGCCATATTCAAATTACCGAACGACCGATCAATTACTACAATCGACAGATTGAGTCGCTAAAAGGGAGTAAGGATGAAATAATTACCAGTCATTATTTTCATAAATTAATTATCAAAATTACATACAAGGAAACGACGAACACATTAGCCAAAGAAATCATAAAGCAATATGTTTGTACTAAAAAGAGTGCGTTATACTTACACAACGATTCTGACTACCTGATAGGTAATCAAAATTCTTGTCATGCATAGACATTTATTCCAAGTTCGCCACACTCATAAAGGTAAACAGCCGAAACTGGCTCGAAGCCACAAGAAGTAAAAGCCTATAAAGATTCAGTTTTCATGTGCGCAGCTTTCCAAGTATCTCTAATCGCGGAAAACGGTATTTCGGATGTCGAAAGGTTCCACAAAACCGTTTACGAAAAACTAAGGATAATAACTAGTGAAAATGATGCCGAAACAAAGTATACGAAGTTTGAATTAATTCTGTATATTTACAACCAAAAAACCAAACATAATACCACGAACAGAACACCCGAGGATGTCTTTATATATGCCGGAACTCCAGATTATGACACTCAACTAAAGAAGGTAAAACAAATTACACATTTGAATAAAAGTTGAAAAGAGTTTGACGTGGATACGCGTTTTAGGCAACCACCGTTGGGGAAAATCGAAGATCACTAGCCCATTTAAAAAGACAGGGAAATCACTTAGTTAGACGAAAAACACTTTGAAGAGAAAAATACGGGCAGAAAAAAACCCACTACAAATCTAGGTTCAAAAAAAAAAAAAGATTAATCTTAGTAAATATAAAAGTTCCAGGCCAACCACTGAACTCCATGGGGATAGTGAATAGGAACATACTTAAAATGTTCATTTTTATTATGTTCATGATAGCTACAGCAACTGGGCAAAATATTGAGATGAATCCAATAGAGTCCCGAAATGGATTTCTAATGTTCAAAACCGGTTCAAACTTAACCAAAACGGAAGAACCCTATAATATCCTATTAGAAACGGCTAAAGAATTTGATAACATAACATATTTTGTAGATAAACTGCATAGAGAAATAACCGGGCTTAAGATAACCAATCGTAAGAGGAGAGGTCTTATAAACATAGTACGTAGCTATTTGGCACCCCAGACCAAGAAAAACAGAAAAAAAATGGGGCAGAAAATTGACAATTTGGCCAACCATAGTGTTCAAACGAATGAACTTAACTTAGTTATTGAAGTAATAAATCAGGGTAATAAAATAATAAACAAGTTAAATGAAGAGAACAACAAAAATTAACAACGAGAGATCCTAATTTTTAACCTCCAGCATTTTACAGAATATGTAGAAGATATTGAAATGGGAATACAGCTTAGCAGGCTTGGGATCTTCAATCCAAAACTGCTAAAACAAGATTACCTGAAACATATAAATTCCGAGAAATTATTTAAAACAAAAACCTCGACTTGGTTAAAAATTGATACTAACGAGATTTACATCATTTCCAACATTCCAAGTGAAAGTGCCAATGTGCCGATATACCGAATATTCCTTTACCCAAACAACCAAAATAATATGTTAACAGAGATAACGTCCGATAAAAATTATTGTCACGAAGATAAAATTTACATAAAAGAAACTAAGAAAATAATAGAAGACAACTGTATATAGGGTATTTTACAACAAAAACACACTAAATGTCCATATACAAAAACATATAAAACCTTCCAAATAAATAACACCTGAATATTCCAAGATCCAAATTGAATCAAAACTGCTTAGATAAAGAAATTATAATAGAAGGAAATAATATTATTAAAATTTACAATTGTTCAAGCCAAGTATTCGAATTTACAGTATCCAATTCAATGTTTAATGTATGTGTATGTGTATGTGTATGTTAGCAACAATATAACTAAAAGAGAACCTTTGTCTTATGAACAGACTAAAGAAATAATTAAAGAACAACAAAATTTAATAATACATTACAAATAGTCATAATAACTTTGTTCATTCTATCAATGATAAGTATAATTGGGTATCTAATTGTTACGTTTAAGAAAATACCTATAAATAGAACAATAAAACATGTAAAATCTCAGAAAGAAGAAAGGGAAGAATCGCAACGCATTCCAATAGTTATGAACGAAACTCCATCCCTATACCCTAAAAAAAACACCTCAGGACAGGCTTTTAACTAATTCCGGGGGAGTAACATATCCATAACGCCCTATACGCATTATGCATACGTTAAGTACTAGAACATATCCATAATCACACCAGCACACACTATGCATATGCCCTAGCACTCACCTTCACAGCCCTGTA
The DNA here is from genome assembly GCA_963969585.1 of Drosophila helvetica. Lineage (NCBI taxonomy): Eukaryota > Metazoa > Arthropoda > Insecta > Diptera > Drosophilidae > Drosophila > Drosophila helvetica. The sequence continues at coordinate 36,478,792 of OZ018402.1, read as the reverse complement.
CTCATATCTATAAGAAATATGATAAACACAAGATGAGACATCCCAGCACCTGCATAAATAAATACATGAGCCATCCAAGCCGAGATCCACAGGAAGTGCCATAAATTCCAATCAGACGCCGCTGACCAACCCGTTAACAGCCCGTTCTCATCATTGGTCATCCAGAATCCATCCCACACTCCAATAGATTGGGGAGCTCTTGTAAACAATCGAGCCCCCTATGAAACCCAATACCGATCACCAGCTGCAGCCACCTTTTATTTAAGCCGAAGCAATTCCCACGCCGCACAGTGGGACATCAGACGAAAAGAGGTGGCAAAAGTCGAAGAACTTTTTGAGAACTTTCAATAAAATGAATACAAGTATCTAACAGAGAATTTCCCAGAGCTTTCAAAAATTAAAATTTCAAGATAATCTGACTTTTAAATTAGGAGATATGAGCATTCAAAGTTGAAAAAAATATTTCAGTGTGCACAAATTTATTCAACTTTTTTTCACTTGCTGCATCTTTGAGGATGAATTAAAAGTAAACAACGTTACGTATGATTCTGTTTTTAGTAATTCCATTTAGGTATATTGTTATTAGTAATCAATTAAAACCTATTCTGTTGCATGGACACTAATAAAGAAAAACGAATTTTCAAAACCAGCTAATTTTTGAGCTGTTTTTTAACTTTAACTTGACTTTACAAAAAAAGTTCATCAAATTTGTCCGAGATATTTTTTGTATATGTATATTGAATATTCCCTTAAATAAGTTCTTAATCACATTTTGGAAGATTAAGGCGTTTGGCTTCTAGATCAATTTAAGTGACGCTACCTCGCTCGAAAATTAGGCAAAAAAAGGCTGTCGCAGGTGCTAAATCCCATCACTCCATATTTTAATATTTTTCAATTTTATGCTACCTATTGATATTGATGTTTATGAATGAATAGGCAGTTTAGTCTTTTTACCTTTGACCAGATTTTCTAACCTGTGTTTTATTATGCCAAAGTTTGATACAAACATAGGTATATATATGGAATTCCTTTTTTGAATATCTCAGTTTTTTTTTACTTCTAAAGCATCCAGATTCGTATAAGCAGCAGTGAATACAATTTGAAAACATAATAAAAGTGAAAAAGGCTATGGATAATAAAAAGTTATTCGAGATATTTAGAACTTCAAGTACCTCACACGAATTTGTGGAAGCTGTTCTTAATGAACTGAATGTTGAATCAGACAACCCAGAGAAGCATAAAAGTATATTAACAAAATTTAAAATTCTTCATTTAAATATTAACGAGAGGGAACGTTGTGAGCCGCGGCAAGGGCCGCGGCTCTACTTTATACCCGGTACTCAGTCAGTATATAGTATATTAGTATATAATAGTATAATAAAGTATATTATCTACTCGTATGTAACTTATCAAAAATATATTTTATACGCCGCTCGAATCAGCTACCAATTTAATACATTCAACTTTATGCATTAAATTGGTACCCAGGGAACACCACGGGGAGGCCATCGCAATGCAATGGGGTCACTTTAACCAAAAAATAGTCTTGGGGACCTACGAGTCGACTTGAGCTGCTTTTAAAATCATTTTAAGCTCCATTTTCCGCAAAAATTTAAATATATTATTCCAATCCTTCATACAAAATATCTATACTTAGAGAATACCTAAATACTTAAAAATGATTAATAATAAACATATGTAGATAATATAAACTTAAGAAAATAAAACGTATAAAAAAAACGAAAAAAAGAAAAAAAAAAAAGAGAGATTAGACTAAATAAAAGATTAACGCAATAATATAATAAAGAATACGCGTCCCCTGCAGGTTCCTGACAAGCGGGCTTACGGTTCGTACGGGGGGCGGGCGGTAGGTACAAAAGCCAGATACCAATAGAAAAATCGAATTTTCTGCCTCCCTAACATTAACTAAAATTCCACTATGGTAACTATAGATAGTCTCATAGGTGCGCGCGGTGGCCCTGCTATCGGAAATGTTTGAAAACGCCCAGTCAATATGCGTGTCGCAATTGGTTGTAGACGAGTCCAAACCTAACAATGACCTAAAATTCCTTTCTAAAAGGAATTCATAAATTTCCTTACAGCAGCCTGAAAGTTTATGAAGGCATAAATTAAAATCTCCTAACACTAAGCATTTTCTATTTACAAGCTGATTTCTCTGAAATAAGTCCTCAAATTCAGCTTTGAACTTTTACAACGGATACGTGGGTGTTCTATAAATTACAATAAAACCTACAGATTTGTACTTAAACAAAGCATACTCGAACACTGGAGATGCTAAGCTTCCGGAATTTGCATAAAATCGACCACTTTCAAAATTACTACAATGATCTAAAAGTTCATTCCTAATAAGTATTAGAATGCCTCTTTTCGGTCTAGCTCCGCTGGCTACGGACGGGCAATCTAACCGCACTGCAGTGGAATAGCCAGTAATAATGTAAGCTTCATTTGAGTAAGTGGAAGCCTCATAGAAGCACAAAATAGAAGACTTGAGCATTAGCTGATCAGAACGGACATCGGTAAAATGGCAGTGCAAGCTTTCCGTATTATGGAAGAAAATATTGAGGTCGGACGGATTGAGTAAACAATCGAAGTGGGTGTGAAGTAACTTAGCGGAACGTAAGTTCTCCATCTCCTTCGCGACAGGACAGTCCCGCTTTGGTTTCAGAGGAATGAATGGTCCAACGATATAAAGTCCATTCGCACTGGTGGCCCTACTACAAGCTACATACAGCGCTTCTCTTTGCATATTGGAAGAAGTGTGGACGACCACTTTGCTGTATGTAGCTCCCTGACTCTTATGAATGGTTATAGCTTCTGCAGCTACAATCGGAAACTGTTTTCGGTCAATAGTAACTTGTTCGTTTTGATGGTATTGAAAAGTTTATGTAGTTTTCTGAATTGGCGTCCATGAAGATTCGTTACTATGGCTGCGTTTCGACCGTGCGGTAACTCCTACGCTTTCCTCGAGAAAATGTATCCAAAGAAGTTCGGGAGTATTGGTGGAGCTGAGATCTATCTGCATTAAAACACCAGTGGCTCCGTTAACAAAACCATCTGATGTGTCTACATTGACTGTCATCATATATTTAGCCGTGGTTTTGAGAACCAATGAAGTACACAAACATTGTGTATTCGAAGTTTTGAAACTCTTAACAGAGTCCAGATATTTGGTTTTGATTTCTTCGTTAAGATGTTCGGCTTTGATGCAGTCTAAAGCTATTGAAGTATATTCTGCAGTCATTATTGATGATAGCTTCTCCTTATTGTACTTATCTGTCTCGCTATTGGCATTTCGGCCGATGCCATGTTATTTAGTGCGGTTGCAAAAGCTTGGTCATCTCGCTGTCGCATTATATCTGTAAGTTCGAAAAACTTGAAGCCATCCCAGAGACTAGAGCCAACTATCGCACTGTATGGATTATGCGCTCCTGATGAGGATTTAAATATCCAACGATCACCTACTGGACATAATTGCCTTAGATCGCCGAACACGATAACAGAAATGCCACCAAAAGGACTCTCGGGCCTTGAAAATATTTGTTTTAGGCGCCTATCCAAATATGAAAACATTTTTTCGCCGACCATAGAAATTTCATCAATTATAAGAATTTTAAGATCAATAAATCTTGAACGCAAGGTATTTAACAAATCTGGACCCAACTGTTTAAAGGCATGGTTAGACTGATTGAGAGGTAAAGAAAACATGGAGTGAAGTGTGGCACCTCCAATACCGAATGCAGCTTTTCCTGTGGGAGCACACAGAAGTACTTTAACAGTTTCTGGGTTAGATCCTGGTCAACGATTAAACTCCTGGGAAATGGTCTGAAAAATTATTGATATTGTTCTACTCTTCTTGACGCCTGCGCCGCCACCTACAAACTCATAAAAAACTGCCTTATTTCTCACATTATGCAGAACAGGGGTGAGATAAGCCTTTTGCTTCAAATTAAGCGATCTAATTAAATTGGCTAACAAAGTAAGGGAAACAATCGGAGGAAGCTTTATTAATCGAATACTCCTATCTTGATCCGTTGCCTGGTCATTCAAGTTCAGAACATTTATTTGAGAACTTATTTCGGGAATCGCTAAAGCTCTAAACTCCTCATCAATTGCCTCATCAGCCGCCTCTTCACCTAAATTTTCCTCCCTATTGGCTTCGACTTCCATGGCCCTCCTAAGCACGTCTTCTAAATCTGCTAACGCATTGTATTTTTTGAAATTTGATCTAACTAAATCCTGATTAATGTTATAAACTTCCTCGCAATTAGCGCTTACTAAATCTATTTCTTCATCTGTCCACGGATAAAACAGCATAACTAATGCTCTAAAATAGTTAGACCTATCTGTATTTATATTAAACCTCATATATTTTAAAATTGATGGCTTGGTCCGTTTTCTAATACAACCACTATTATCGCGGAGAGGCATAAACGCTTCTACTAGTGCCTCATTTTCTTCGTCCTCTTCATTATCGCTATTCTGGCCAGCTCTTTTCCCGCTTTTGGAAAATTCATAATTTGCTGCAAAATCGGCTAAACACAGGCCCTGAAGATTGGTTGGTCTTTGTTCATACCGCTCCAGCAATCCTTTGACGAATATGTCAGTGGACTCCTGATTCATATTTTGTAGAATGCTTGTGGATTTGAGCATTCGAACTCGTTGCTCTGGAGGGAAAGTATTTATCTGAACACATTTGTTGCTAGTTACGGACAACGGAATGTTTAGACAACAATATACGGCTTCCTGAGCAGATATCTCAGTGCCAGAAATGAATTTGTGACCAATGTGCTGTAGCTTTTGCCTAATCGTGTAATTGCCACCTTGCACTTCCCTTACCGCCTCGCGCATAAGCTTTGAAATACCCCTTTGGGATTTATTTATATAATTTATTATATAGCTACAGCATGCATAAGGGTCCAAAATGTATTGGATATCCATATTGGCCCTTTGCATTGAAAGAATGTGTTTATTATAAGCATTAACGCAAATCTCAGCAAATGATCTCTTTAGAAAATTTTTTGGTTTTTTCCAACCAGAACATATTGCATATTTGTAGTCCTCGTAATTGAGGCTCACTTGTTCGTGTGAAAGAAAATTCTCAAATATGCTCAAATGATCAATCATATCAGAGGATTGATCAGAATTTAGTAGGTCATGAATTTTCTTTAAATTACCTTGGTGAAAATCAAGGTTTGGAGTTTCCTCCGGCAGTGGACACCATATCTCCGTTTGGGGCATTGGAGGGTATGGAATATCGAATCTACAAACGTTTTTTTCCACTTTTATTGACTTTAAGACATGTCATGTTTGTATGCCTATGCTTTTGGTATTCAAGATACGGAGCTAATTCTGAGTCTGTGACATCTACTGTAATATGTGTATTAATGAAGGCTACAACTGTTGAAATTGACTCAGTACTGGTTAAGTCCACTGCTGGGGCATCTTTCAGCCAAAACAAACCGTGAATGTGGGGGAACCTCTTTGTTGAAATTCAACACGCCAATAAAATTTGATGACGAAGTTTTCTCCGAAAATGCCCTGTGGATTCCTCATAACTTTTAAAAGCTCACGATACCTATAATCAAAATACCTAGCACAAGTGACTGGATCTGCCTTGATGATACGCTCCTTTTCGTTATAGTGTAGATTCATTGCCTCTTCTTCGCTAATGATCTCTCTATCTACGTTGCTTTTGAGCAAAACAAGCAACTCTGGCCACCGCGTTTCAGCAGCGGACAGAGTGATGAAAAAGTCGGCATGCCGAACTGACGAATCATGGCCATAACCTTCTTCTTTTCATCCTCCCAATGAGCCGGAGACGAACGAATATCTCGAAGAACCCTATATCCCTCATCGTAGTTAATAAGTCCCCCTATGAAATTCTCATTAAGAGCGTTAGCTGCCGTAACTGCACTGGAAGTGCTCCGCTTACGTAAGCAGATAGAAATATTATTTCGAATCTTAATGAGTTCTAACTTTTTGTAATTAAAGAAAAGTTTATCAGTTCTACAACCTCTCCTATCTACTTTTCGAAGCTCTGATCTAACAATGGTTGTTAAACTTTCTGACGATTGTCTCTTGACGCCTGCATAAATAGTGGGAAAGGATAACTCTTCCGAGTCAATATCTAGAATCATATCAATAGGTCGTTGGCCTTGCCCTGGTGCAATTTTTATAATCCTATCATCGAATGGTATATTATTTTCAAGCTGAGTTTCCTGACCGCCAGGATTGAGCTCTTCGGCCTCTTACTCCTCGTCGGGATGGGTTGGCTCTCTGTCTACATTCCTTTCTCTATTCTGCATACTTTCTAAAAAGGCTGCGTCTGCTTGAAACCTGTCTGTCTGTGAAACCAGAGATCCATTGCTCATTAACTACGACATTGTGCTTTTTTTACAAATCTGTGCCAACTAAATAACGAAGTGCTTCAAAAATTTTGGAAGGTCTAATGGTTTCAGCCATGAAGGCATGAAGATACTCTTTTCTACGCTTCAGGTGGAGCTGAATAACCTGGGCTTCATGGAAAGCTCGTGGAAGCTCCTTAACGATATCGCTTACCGAAATAGGGACGTTCACAACTGCTCCTTTAATAGTATTTTGGCCTCTCCCCCCTGGCAATATAGGCTTAATTATCATAAATGGAAGTCGAGGAGAAATCAGTCTGTCCTCTAACGTTCCTCCTCTGCTCCTTTAATATCATTTTGGCCTCTCCCCCCTGGCAATATAGGCTTAATTATCATAAATGGAAGTCGAGGAGAAATCAGTCGTTCCTCTAACGGAGTAAGCCCCTTTAAGCAGTCGGGCAGTTTAGGGAAATCTAGTTCTTTGAAGAAAAGCTTAGGCTTTTTACGCTTCTTAATATTACTGTGACATGTTTTGCAGAGTTTTAATTTAGGGCAATCAGAAGGAAATTCTAGAAGGCTTTCAAGAGCGATGATTTCAGCACTAAACTCGCAATAAATTTCTAAAAAGACGCGAGTAATCGTAGAAATTTGTTTGGGGAACCACAGGCCTTTACAACAAAGGCAGACCTGATCAGGACCCAGCTTTACATTCCTATTATAAACTTCTTTTAGAGCTTCTAAGCCACTAAGCCTGATTCTGGGTTCTATATGTGCCCTATCTTCCTGGGAGATATTTGCTCGTTCTTGCTGCATTCGGGAGGCGTTTCTTAAATTTTGCTCAACTCTGTTACTGCTATCGCTCCTATATTGGCTAACTCTCTGACTAACAGCTCTGGCAGCGTATATTTCTGACTGTCGAGCTGCGCCACGAGCAGATTGGCGTGCCAGAGTGTCTCTCGCTCGCATGATATGCCTACGTTCTAATAAACTCTAGCCCTATAGTCTAAGTCCTGTCTTCCTCTGGACCGACACAGACTATCGGCCTCTTGCTCCTCACGCCTAACCTGTGCGTCTGTTCGTCTTACTATGTGTCCCACTGTATTTTGTTCCTGCTCTCTAACCCTATAGTCCAAGTCAAGTCTTCGTCTGGACCGACGCAGAGTATCGGCCTCTTGCTCCTCACGCCTAACCTGTGCGTCTGTTCGTCTAACTATGTGTCCCACTGCATTTTGTTCCTGCTCTCTAGCCCTGTAGTCCAAGTCAAGTCTTCGTCTGGACCGACGCAGAGTATCGGCCTCTTGCTCCTCACGCCTAACCTGTGCGTCTGTTCGTCTAACTATGTGTCCCACTGCATTTTGTTCCTGCTCTCTAGCCCTGTAGTCCAAGTCTCGTCTTCGTCTGGACCGACAGTTAGTATCGGCCACTTGTCGTCTATTCTGTGCACTTATCGCAACACTATTTCCTACAGCATTCACTATCTGGTCGCCAGCGACAGCTGGCGCTGATAGTTCTTGCTGCTCTTGCTGCTCTTGCTGCTGGTTCTTAACCGGTTCAACGAACTCAAGGTCTGTACTTATTAAAACTTCCCTGTTTTCATCAATTTCTAAATTTTCTAAATTTTTAACTCTATTTGATCTGTATCTCAATTTTCATCTCTGAGACTGTTGAGAAGCAGATATCCTAGTTTTTCGAGGCATAATAATATATAATAATAATAATATATAATAAGATAAAGAGATAATAAAATAATAAACGAGGGGGAACATTGTGAGCCGCGTCTTACGCCGCGGCTCTACTTTATACCCGGTACTCAGTCAGTATATATGTATGTGAGCTTGTAATAAATTACATTATTACATGTTCGCAAAAGGGATAAATTTAGTTTTAGCCAAAAAAGACAAAAAAAAATTAAGTCAACCTTTTCGGAGATTTATATATATATTTTTTCCATTTTTGTTTACATACGTTTTTTACATCTGTCTTTTCTACATGTCTAAATCTACTTCCTACATATACATACACGGCTGTGTGCGAGAGAGAGAGGGAATGAGTCTGCGCTTGGAAGGCCACTGAAATTTCATTTGTTCCTTCTGACTATATTTATGATCCGATCTGATCCAGATTCAATACTCTGATAGATATGGTAATTTTCTATGATTCTGCGTTTTTGGTTTTCCCGTATCTTCAAAATTGTAGATTTTCGTCTTTTGTGGGGGCGGAAGGGGGCGTGACCAAATTTTGAAATACACTTGTACTGACGTGATATCACAGGAGCATGGATAGAAAGTTTGGTTGCTCTAGCTCTTATAGTCTCTGAGATCTAGGCGCTCATCTGGACGAATGGGCACAGCGCCCAACCCTGTGTGTGAGAGAGAGCGAGAGGGAACGATGCATTTCGAAATGGTTTTCTTCATTGTGGCTATATTTATCATCTGATCTGATCCAGATTCAACACTCTGATAGATACTGTCATTTTCTACGATTCTGCGTTTTTAGTTTTCTCGTATCTTTAAAATTGTGCATGCCACAGATTTTCGTCCTTGGAGTGGGCGGAAGGGGGCGGGGCGAAATTTTAAAATACACTTGTAACAGTGCGATAGGACAGGAGTCTGGATACACAATTGTGTTCCTCTAGCTTTTATAGTCTTTGAGCTATAGGCGCTAATGAAGACGGACAGACAATCAAGAATATATATACTTTATGGGGTCGGAAACGCTTCCTTCTGGGTGTTACACACATTCATTTTTTGCACAAATCTAATATACCCCTTTACTCTTCGAGTACCGGGTATAAAAACTAAAAGAAGGACAAATAACTAATAAAATAAAAATATATTATAAATTTTTGTAAAATCAATAATTAGATATTAATAAAATAATGAATGAATTAATATTATTAATAAAAGTTATTATTGATTATATATAATTAAATAAATAAATAAATAAAGAAATAAAATAAAACGAATTATTATATATAATTAAATAAGAATAATACGCTCTAAAAACTACAAAAAAAAAAAAAGAAATAATAAAATATACGACTTTAATCGAAGCAATCTGGCGACGTCCTCTGGCGAGAGCAGCGACGTCCGTGCTCAGCCGCTATAGAAGCAGCGACGTTTGGCCTCAGTCTCCAGAAAAGCAGCGACGTCAGCAGCGGCACCGAAAAGCGCGCGAAGCACCGACGCAGTTAGCAACTGTCAACAGCTTCTAACTGACGATCGGCACAGAAAAACAAAAGCCCTATATCTTAATTTGCAAGCACTACTTGTATTTAATAAGTTAAGAGCTAAACTAGTTTAAATGGGATTAATTAACGTATTTTATCGTGATCGGAAATCGGAAAGTCTCTATCGCTCTCCTTGGCTCTATATATAGAATATATCTATCGGAGCCGATTCTATACACATACATATGGTACATATATGTGCTAACATACATACTCCTTCTAATTCGATTGCGTGGGGTGGTAGGAGGTTAGTGTTTTGGTTTTAAACATAAGATGTTGCGAAGCACTCTCTCTCTCTCTCTCTCTCTGATTGACGCTGCTAGCAAATGAGACATGCAAGGTGAATTAAATAATGAGGTGACGTCGTCCGTTGTGGAGAGGACCATGAACTCTTTTTCGGCGCTCAGCATACGACAAACGGAGGGTTCTCGAAAGAGAGCAGATGTTGTGACGCAGGTCATGGTGAAATTATATATAAGGTGACGTATTCACCACACGTGCTCTCTTTCGGGGACGTTATTTTGTGTCAGTCGTTTCTCGAACGTCGTCGAAAGAGGTTGTGTAGCGCACGATTTTTTCGTTTTCTTCTTCTTCATTGTTTACGAATGGACTCGTACACAGAAAGCAATGAAGAAAATATGCTATTATTTTAAATCGGCATATATTTAATAAACTATGTGTGTTATTGTGTACATATGACACAAAACCACACATAGTTTATTAAATATATGCCGATATGTGTGTGTTATGTGTGTGTTATATACATATGTTTTTGATTCCTTATTAGATAAAAACATGTCTACAAAATATTGCATGCTATGCCGTTCGAAAACGTTGGAAGGGAATTTTAAAGTACCACGGGACGAAACCAGAAGGGCGCTGTGGTCAAAGAGCACCGGCGTTGAATTTACGAGTTGCAGTACAATTTGTAGAAAACATTTTAATGACTCAGATTTTGTTTACTATCCGTCCGAAAATTCAACAAAACGGAGACGACTGATGCCAACTGCTGTACCACAGAAGCCAGAAGCAAAGCAAGTGTTCACAGAACATATGTCATCAGCTTGTGGTGGCAATGTTTTTGATTTTAACTCGCAAACCGAGTATGTTCACATTGCAGTTATTATTTTATGGTTATTAATATGATTAATTTGCAGGCAAGAAGTTGTTGATTCTGGGATTATTTTAGAAAATTTGCGTTTACAAAAGAAAGTGGCTGACTTGCAAAGGGAAAATTCTAATCTCCTTGCAGAACTCGGAAAAATGCAGACGCTTAGGGATTCCCTTAATACCTTTTTCACAAAATCGCAGATCAGGAAACTGGAAAGCGGAGGCAAAAGAGTTCAATGGAATCACGATGACATTTCGAATGCGATTTGTCTTCATGCTGCTGGTCCCCGGGCGTATCGCCATTTGTTAAAAAAGCGGTATCCACTTCCATGCTTATCCACTTTGGACAAATGGTTGCACTCAGTGGACATACAGCCAGGCATTTTAGATTTTGTCATTTCCTTAATGGAAAATGCCGTAGATATGGACGATGAGGACAAAATATGTATTATTTATTTCGACGAGATGAAAGTCTCGTCTAATTATGAGTATGATCACTCTCTGGAAGCAGGGACCCAAGGGACTACGTTCAAGTCGCAATGGCACAAGGATTGCGGAAGTCTTGGAAGCAGCCGATATATTTCGACTTTGATGAGCCAATGACTGTCCCTACACTGCACATGCTCATTGATAAACTGTACATGGTAGGGTATCATGTCGTCGGCATCGTTAACGATATGGGTCCCGGGAATCATAAATTGTGGAGAAATCTTCAAGTCTCGCCTGGTAGGAATCTGAACTTTAAGGAATATTACTTCCCTGATTAATTATTAATAATTTTTTTAAATAGAGAAAACCTGGTTTGAGCACCCATCTGACTCTGCTAAGAAAGTTTTTGTGTTCGCAGACGTACCCCATCTTGTAAAGTTGATTAGAAATCACTTTCTGGATTCAGGGCTTGTTGTACATGGGAAAGTTTTAACGCAACAAACTGTGAGGCAAGCTATGAGGCACGCTTCCTCATCGGACCTTTCCATTATGTGGAAGGTAACTGATGATCACCTCAACGTGCGTTCTTCAGGTAGGCAGAAAGTAAAGTTGGCAACTCAGCTATTTTCAAGCACAACAGCCAGTGCAATAAAGCGCTGCTATTCATTGGGCTTGGATATTTATAATGCATCCGAAACGGCAAACTTCATGCAATTGGTCAACGATTGGTTTGACGTTTTTAACGTAAAGCTTTCCACAAGCAACCATATCCCGACCAAACAGACCTTCGGAACAAGTCTAGCGGCTCAGCGACAAATCTTAAGTGAGATGTCCGACGTTATGTCCCAAGTAATCATTCCTAACAGCAACAAAAGTTTGCCCTTTCAAAAGGGTATTCTCATGAGCAATAATTCATTAAATGAATTGTATGAGTACGTTGCGGGAAAATACAATATGAGATATCTCATAACTAGCCGGATATCGCAAGATCAGCTGGAGCACTTTTTTGGAGCAATGCGGGTCAAAGGTGGTTTGCATGACCACCCAACTCCACTCGAGTTCAAATTTCGGTTGCGCAAATACCTGATAGGTAACATAAATAAGTAGTTAAATGTCTAAAAACGAAAATAACACTAAATGTTTTATGTAGTAGATTTTCAGAGTGTATGTTTGTGATTGTCCACGTGGTTGTTAAGTATTTTGTTCATTGTCAATTTTTTAAAACTGATTATTTATATTAATGAAAGATGAATTCCTTCAATTTAGCGAGAAACACTGAGATTTTGGGTACGAAGGGAAATGTTGAGGTTGAGCCAGTTCCATGGCTGGACATTGATAATTCCTCCTTGGAGTCGTCCAGTTGTTCTAGTGTTCCTGCTGACTTAGCCATAGAAGACCCGAAAGGAGAAGAAGAAGCCGAAATAGATAGCCAACTTACCGATGACTCCATAGAGTACATCTCAGGCTATCTGATTCGGCGATTGTCATTAGATTGTATTGACAAAGAAAATGCAGCATTCACTTATGTTGATATGGTGTCTGCGGGTGGGCTGAAGAAGCCATCAACAGAATTTGTTGAAAAAATAAAACATCTGGAAGGTATATTCCAGAAATTCAATGGCAACAATATTTGTCAGAGTCGATTTTTGCTGGCCGAAATGCTCAAAACTGCAAATAACATTGAATTAAACGTAAAGACAAAAGAATTTTTTTTTAAAATGCGCATAAAATTTCGTATAAAAAATTTAAATAAAAAACTGAAAATTCAAAAACAAAAGCAAAGACTGATTGGTCAAAAAAAAATGCTCAAAATATTACTGTAATGTTTTGTACATATTGTTATTATCTTTATAAATATATATGTATTTGAATTTCGCCCTATTAAATATGAATTAAAATGTTATAATTTTGCTTGAACTATTTCTTTTAATTTATTAGCAGACAAATTTTCTTCTCTGCCAGCTGAAACAATAACAAACGAAGAGTGCAGAGCGAAAAACGCTTGCCATCTCTCGAGGTGAAAAAATAACGTCCTCACCACTGCCGAATACGTCACCTTATATATAATTTCACCATGACGCAGGTGTTGTCACCTTATTACTTAATTCATCTTGGAGACATACGGATGAGAATAAATATACAGTTTCTCTATTGAGAGAGCACTTGTCTGAATGGGGCAGAGAGTTCTCGAGTGGAAAGAGAGAGATAGAGAGAAAACTCAAAGCAACGTAACGTCTTTTTTCTCATTTCTTTGATACGCATTTTTAGAGTGAAAATAATTGTGTTCCCCCTCCCATACTGTAACGGTTCAAAAATTGTTTACCGTGTGGAAGAGGGTACGGGGGGGATCTAGCTAAAACATTTAAAAAGCAGATTTACAGCGCATCGTGCATCCGTCTTGTTTGACGAGAGAGGGGCTCTTGCTCATAAGATGGAAGGGGGAACAGAGAGCGCTCGTGCTTTCCAGCCGATAGTGTTTTGATTTCGCAGTTTTTTTATGGACAATTGCCTTTCTTTTCATAGAGTCAAGAAATGCATTCACAGGTACCCCTCTCACTCCTTAGCTATAACGGCTTATTAAAACAGCATAAACCCATACTACTGGACACGGTGGGGGAGAGGGGGAGTTGTTGGAGAGGGGGTGTTGGTCAGAAGGTGTAAGGGGGAAAAGAGAAAGAGAGAACGCCTGCCAGCAGCTAGTATAGGATCCTATAGCAGCTTGGATTGATTGGGATCGCTATAACTCATTGCAGAGCAGAGCAGACGAGAAAGAGTGTAAGAGAGAGAGCGAACGCATACATATGTATGTATCTATGTAGCCACTCTAAATAGTTTTCTTCATTTTGGCTCTAATAATGATCCGATCTGATTCAAATTCGACACCCTGGTAGATATGGCCATTTTCAACGATTCTGCGCTTTCAGTTATTTAAAAATTGTGGTTTCCATAGACTTTCGTCCTTTTGTGGGCGGAAGGAGGCGGGGCGAAAATACACCTGTATCAGTGTGATATCATAGGACTGTGTATACAAAATTTGGTTGCTCTAGCTTTAATAGTCTCTGAGATCTAGGTGCTCATCTGGACGGATGGTCACAGCAGATGGGAAGGAGTGTGAGAGAGAGGGAACGTTACGTCTCTAAATGGTTTTCTTCATTGTGGCTATCTTTATGATTCGATCTGATCCAGATTCAACACTCTGATAGATATCGTCATTTTCTATGACTCTGCGTTTTTAGTTTTCTCGTATCTTAAAAATTGTGCATGCCACAGATTTTCGTCCTTTGAGTGGGCGGAAGGGGGCTGGCGAAATTTTGAAATACACTTGTAACAGTGTGATAGGACAGGAGTCTGGATACAAAATTGTGTTTCTCTAGCTTTTATAGTCTCTGAGCTATAGGCGCTAATGAAGACGGACGGACGGACAGACGGCCAGACGGACAGACGGACGGACAGACAGACATAGCTATATCGACTCGGCTATTGATGCTGATCAAGAATATATATACGTTATGGGGTCGGAAACGCTTCCTTCTGGGTGTTACACACATAAATTATCTCTACAAATTTAATATACCACTTTACTCTTCGAGTACCGGGTATAGAAAGAAATGGGAAAGCGCATCCCATAAGACTTACATCTTTAATTGAAAAAATGCAAACTGGTTAATTGAAAACAGCTTGCTATATGATGGACCCTCCACCTGCACAGGACGAGACACAGGAAGACCAACCAAAACCTTGGATGACTGTTCAGATTATACAAGAAAGAGAAAACTTGTAGATGCAACATGTCATATACGTACGGATCATTTATCAGAGGCACTGTCAATCAAATATACGAACGACAAGGAAAACAAGAGGTCGTGTATTACAAAAGCTGTTTCTAATGCAAGTCCGGTGAGACTTGACAGTATCAAGGATAGCATCTTCACGCCACCAAATTCACAACCGAGGAAGTACACATTTCAAGAGGCTTTAGCAATGTTTTTATACCCGGTACTCGAAGAGTAAAGGGGTATATTAGATTTGTGCAAAAAATTAATGTGTGTAACACCCAGAAGGAAGCGTTTCCGACCCCATAAAGTATATATATTCTTGATCAGCATCAATAGCCGAGTCGATATAGCTATGTCTGTCTGTCCGTCCGTCTGTCCGTCTTCATTAGCGCCTATAGCTCAAAGACCATAAAAGCTAGAGGAACACTATTTTGTATCCAGACTCCTGTCCTATCGCACTGTTACAAGTGTATTTCAAAATTTCGCCCCGCCCCCTTCCGCCCACTCCAAGGACGAAAATCTGTGGCATGCACAATTTTAAAGATACGAGAAAACTAAAAACGCAGAATCGTAGAGAATGACAATATCTATCAGAGTGTTGAATCTGGATCAGATCGAC
Source organism: Drosophila helvetica (assembly GCA_963969585.1). NCBI lineage: Eukaryota > Metazoa > Arthropoda > Insecta > Diptera > Drosophilidae > Drosophila > Drosophila helvetica. The sequence goes on along the minus strand of OZ018402.1, from coordinate 36,463,264 downwards.
TCATAAATATAGCCACAATGAAGAAAACAATTTCGAAATGCATCGTTCCCTCTCGCTCTCTCTCACACACAGGGGTAGGCGCTATGCCTGATCGAATTTTTTGACGCCTAGTTCTCAGAGACTATAAGAGCTAGAACCACCAAACTTTCTATCCAAGCTCCTGTGATATCAAACCGAGACGAGTTTGTTTTAAATTTTGGCCACGCCCCCTTCCGCCCCCACAAAAGATGAAAATCTACAATTTTGAAGATACGGGAAAACCAAAAACGCAGAATCATAGAAAATTACTATATCTATCAGAGTATTGAATTTGGATCAGATCGGATCATAAATATAGTCAGAAGGAACAAATGAAATTTCAGTGGCCTCCCAAGCGCAGACTGATTCCCTCTCTCTCTCGCACACAGCCGTGTATGTATATGTAGGAAGTAGATAAAAACATGTAGAAATGGCAGATGTAAAAAATTTATGTTAACCAATATGGAAACATCTAATAGATCAAAATCTCCGAAAAGGTTCGACTTAAATTGTTTTTTTTTGGCTAAAATTTAATTTTTCCTTTTGCGAACATGTAATAAATTACAACAAGCTCACATACATATATACTGACTGAGTACCGGGTATAAAGTAGAGCCGCGGCGCAGACGCAGCTCATAACGTTCCCCCTCGTTGGATTTGGGAATGTCTAAAGAGAAATATTCAATATTGCGGAATTCCTTAATCCATCATAATGTAGACATTCTGCCTGAATACAGAAACATTACACAAGCAAAACTAAACGCAGTGTCGGAATCAACAATAACTACAGAGATATCAGCGGAAGTAAAACTTCAAGACCTGATGGAACACACTGCGAAACGGCTCATTGAGAGTTTACATCACCATCAGATTGAGAGTCTTCCGAAAAATCTCACATTGCTCAGCAAATGGGTCTGTGATGGATCTTCTGGGCAAAGTGAATATAAGCAAGCAATATCCTCAGACGATAAAGCCATAACACATTCTAACATGTTTATGGCTTCCCTTGTACCCCTGCGGCTTAAATCGGATACATCGGAATATTGGAAAAATCCGCGTCCTTCGTCGGCTCATTATTGCCGCCCTATATTATTCATTTACGCTAAAGAATCTTCGGAGTTAAGAAAGTCCAGAGTAAAAGATATTAAAAGATAAAAATAATCAAGGAAGAAAAAACCATTCATGTCAATTTTGAATTTTTTCTTACAATGATTGATGGAAAAGTACTTAACGAACTAACTAATACTAAATCTACATTGAAATGTGCGTTTTGCAAAAAAACTTAAAAGGATTTTGAAAATTTTGATGATTCCATAGTTGAAGAGGAAAATTTGGAATATGGTATTTCCCTATTGCATGCAAGAATAAGATGTATGGAGTTCATTTTAAAACTTGCATATACCATTCCGCGAGAGGGAGAATCTTTTGACAAAAGCACGACAGGAAAAACAAAACAATAGGAAACAAATTATTCAAGAAAAATTCGTTGTAAAACTATCACTGAAGGTGGACTGCCCCAAACAAGGATATGGAAACACAAACGATGGAAACTCATCACGGACATTCTTTGAAAAAGTTGAAATTACTGCAGAAATAACTGGTGTGGATATTGACATAATCAAAAGATTGGGTGTCATTTTGAATGTTTTAAACTACAAGGAAAAAATTAACACCCACAAATTTGGTGAATATGCCTCGAAGACTGCAGAGCTGTTACAGAAAAAAAATATCTTGAAAAGAAACTTATTCCTACGCTTCATAAAATTTTGACACATGGTGAAATTTAATTGAATATCAGAACTTACCAATTTGAGAGATGTCAGAGGAAGCTAAGGAAGCGAGAAACACGGATTACAAGAAATACAGGTACATGAATACGTGCAAGACATAACAAAAACCCAAAACAGGGATCTTTTCAACATGTTAGCAGCCTCTTCAGATCCATATATTTCATCCATTAGAAATGTGAGATCTCAAAAAAAAATCAGAAAATAGTTATTCTTTAGAAATTTTAATTTTGTTAGATATTCCTCCCTCTAAATTGGAAGTGGAGGCATATTTTACAGAAAAAATTCCAAATTCCAGAATAAAAAATTTTTTTTTTGTGAAATTGAGATTGAATTAGAAAAAATTATGTAAAATAATTATGTATAGTAAAATTGACCAATAAAAGTACTTTATGGATAAAAACAAATTTAAATTCAGCACATTATATAGGAAAATATGCACCGTCAACAAAGTTCAACTTTGGCTTTTTATAGGTAAGCTTCTAAACAATGTAGCGCCACGTAAAATTGCATACTACACTTTGAAAGATTTATCTTTCAATTGCTCTTTATTTCATGAAGATATCTTCATTCAGAAGTTATTAATTTAGCAAGCTGAAATGGCAGAATGTCCCACTGTACGCCGGCCAACGAATCTCATATCAGCCGCTCTCACCAAAGCTTCCAATTCTCTCAGCCGAAGCCATCCCCAACAGACCCGAAGACAAAACCATCGCCGAAGCCAAAAGCTTAAGAGGTCGAGCTTAAAGCTTCCCAAATGAGATTTCGAGATCGCCATCTCGAAAAGAAGACATCAGTTCCGTTTGAGGCTTTCTAACATTAGGTCGGGGAATTCAAATCATCCTACACTTAGAAAAAAAAAATTCCTGGATTTTAGGAATTATGGACATTGCCTAAAATTAATTTTTAAGGGCATCATGTACTAAAAATTGAACATTTTTTGATTTCTGGCCTTCAATTGACCATTTTAGGCAATCAAATATAAGGAACACATGACCTTAAAAATAGTCTAATTACCTTAAAAATCGTAAAGCCCTTTAAGACCTTTAAGTTACGGTTAAATAAATCTTTTTAAAAACCTATTTCCGAACCTCGGAATCGATATTATATATATTTAATTTTATTTTTTTTATTTTTCAAGTTGATTTGATTAAGCACTACACTAGTTTTTGTGTCCACTTTTTAATTTATTATTTTCCTATTTTTCATTTTTGTTTTTCTCTTATTCGCAACATTCACGTTCTTGGTCCTTGGTACTGGATGTTCCAGGACCCATGTCGGCAGGTCCTAGGTCCTCTAGGACCTAAGCCACGGCCGCCATGTATTAATATAATTCCAAACGAAATTAAAGGCACATCCGTTCTCTTAATTCTCATTTATTGATTTTCTTGAATGCATATTCTTATGACTTCGTAAGGCTAAAGCCGCAAAGCAGCAGCTGTCGCCAGCAGCGCCACGGCTGAATTATATATTAGTTTATATATACATATGTTATGCTCGCCGCTTGTGTTAGCGTGAGCGTGAGATAGAATGTATATGCACATAGAGTTGATCATATTCAAATACTAGCGTCGCCCGTTGGGTTATTGAAAATATGCTGACGCTGTAATTATGACGCTCGAAGCTTTCTTATGTGATCGTATTTTGTCGCACTAAGATATGCCTGGGACTCTGTGTTATGTAAACACTGCAACAAAGTGTTACAGTGCGTATTCCATGTGTACCCTTGGTACAGTGGGCATTAGTACATCATCATTGCTGAGATCCTGGGCAAAAAGAGTAGTACACATAGATGCTGAAGCAGAGGGTTCAGTGGTATGCTGGGACGACATGGACGGAGAGGGAGGCCCTTGGGCCGCAGCCGCTTCAGGGTTGTCGAAATGCAGGGTAGTATGATGCTTACCCCCGCAGGTGCGACAGTGGCTCGAGCTGCACTGACTTGTTCGATGCCCTGTTCTAAGGCAGTTTATACACAAGAAAAGCCGCTAGGCTTCTATATGATGATTTGCGGGAAACAATGCTTTAAACTTTGAGCAGTATTAGACTTTATGCAAAACACACAGCTTGAGGTTTGGTTAGCTGCAAGCAAGGTGGACCTAGAATTGTTATGCTGTTTTTTCTTGCGCACCTGACTGCTCGGCGCATAGGATGGCCTAGCAAAATCCGATGTCTCCAATGACGTGGATCGCTGCTCAAGGAACGAGGCAATAGTTTCCTACGACGGAATCACGTTCGCAAACGCTGGGTCCTCGAACCGCTCCGCCCATTATGCTTGGGTCACTGGATCCAGTTTCCGGAGCAGCTCCTGCACGAGGATGCATACTGCGATCTGCTCATGTCTCCAATGCAAGCGCACGCATATGAGCGTTAAATTTTTCCGAAAGCTCCCGAAGCATAACCACTGACCCAGGTTCCACAGCCTGAAACGCCAAGATCTCGTTGATGTGTGCCTGAAAAATCAATCGTCGATTATTAAACCTTTTTTCCAATAAATCTAATGCCACGCTATAGTTGCCATCCGAGATTTCCAGTGACCGAACAGTCTCCAATGCCACATCCCTCAGACAGGAACGCAAAAGCTGGAACCTTTCTATGTTGGTTAAGCCAGGATGACTGTCGATGATGGTAACAAACATGGAATAAAAATCCGTCCAGTCAGCATACCCACCGCTGAAAGTTGGCAATTGTATAGGCGGCAGGGAGGGTAGCTGTCTACGGCGTGGTAGAAACTGGGGGCAATCAACTTCAGTGGTTGTATTTCCTCCAGCAAAGGTAGAATGAAGTGGCATATGTGCACTATTCCGGGCGATTTCACGCGTAATCGAAGGCTTCAGCATACGGAACATTGTTTGAAATCTGTCGCGCAAACCACTGCCAAACTCGCGGCAATTCAATTCCTCGAGCTCACTATGCACGGTTTTAAATGTGCCGTGCAGTTCCTCGATATCATCCAGCCTCACTACTAGCATGTAATAGTCACACATCGATGACTCCTCCTCCCAACTGGCACTTAGTCACGTCAAACTCTCCAAAAAATCCGTAGCCTTCAGCTTCAGAAATGACACCCTGTTTTGCTCCTTGGTCTTTGGCATTTCGTTAGCAGCATCCAATTGCATAGCATCGGCAGCGTTAGCAGCGGCATCGTAAGCGACGGCATTGTTAGCGGTGGCAGCTTTACCGGTGGCAGCGTTAACAGCATCCATCTCCATGGCAGCGTAGCTTAGCACACGTTTCATGCTGGAAGGTGATGGGAAAGAGTGCGGCACCTAATAGCGTCTTTAGCGGGAAGATGACCGCAAAGAGTTATGCTCGCAATATACGGGAATGACCGAAAAATGCAAAGCAAGCCAATAGCTACATATGTGCGATTGCTATATTCAAGGGCAGCGAACGTCTCTAGCGGGAAGACGGTCGTAAAGAGAAACGCGCGCAATAAACGACAGCACGAAAACCGCAAGCCTGCAGCCTATGTGCAAATAGACGAGAACCGTAAGCCAGCTATGCATAATCCCAAATATGTAAGGGAGGCCGGTGTATATTGTATATGGGTGCACTTATGTAGCCGATGATACTTGTTGAGATGGCAATTAGTTTATAAGTTGTAATGTACTTTGTGAATGCACAATTATTTATTATATGCACAAAATCACGTCGGGGTCACCAATGTTAAGCTAGTGAGGTTTTTCACCAGCTGTTGCGAAGTAAAGTTTAAATAAAGTAAAGCGTTTAAATAACAAGATTGATTTATTGTATATGTATGTAGAACAATGTGGTATGACCGATGGATATTAATTTATCCCGGTGGCGACGAAGCTCAGTTACCGAATAATTGCAAAGGCTGGCGGCCTAATTGCCGTGCCCTATGAAGCAATGCTTAAAGAGAGCGCGATAAAGGCGAGAGTAAAACAGCTCGGGCCGCTGCTAAGCCGATTGCGAAAATCGAAAGAGGCGATATAAAGCGGCGAAAGAACACCGCTGCCGTGCATAAGCATATGCGGGAACAATCAATTTTACAGTGGGCATTGCAAGTGACAAACAATAATCTGAATTTACTTTAGGCCGCACCACTGACTATAATTTATAATATTTAAACGACGTCATTTTGGGGTGGGAAACCCGACAGACACCAAGAGTAAAAAAACGCAACGCATGCAAACATTATGTGTGTGTATGCTATGCGTGGAACCGAAACCATTTCTGTTTGCTTGTCGTGGGTCGTCGTGCCACGTCGTGCCTCGTCGTTGCTCTCGAAAGCAAACTTACCAACAAAAATTTCGATGCTTTTATTGTTGTCTTGCTCATTTTTCTCCTGCCTTATCTTCGAGCTCGCACTGGAAAAAAGCTTTGTTGTGTTTAACCTGCCGGCAAAATGTTTAATAGCGCATGTTTGAGTACATTTTTTTTTCGCTCAAAACTATTGTTGCGAACAGCAGTGCATTACATATCCTACAAAATTGATTTTGAATACAAAATTGATTTTGAATTCAAAATTCCATAATTTTCTAAACCTTTTTCTTCACATTTGTGAATTGAAATATAAAAAATCGTTCCCTTCTTGCTATTGGCGTTTTTCTTTGTGAGTGTTGGTTATTTTTCCGCCGTATGCTGACTTTGGGCACCCCTGCTTTATGGGGTCGGAAACGCTTCCTTATGGGTGTTTAGCACAAATTTAATATATATGTAGTGTACCACTAATATCTTCGTACAGCAGACATTTTTTACTTCGTTGGCCAATAAAATCCGGTCAGTGCAGACCAAAAGAAAAAAGCCTATTTTCTTTCGTGGTGTGGTGTAAACATATTTGAGCTACTAAAAAACCTTTTCGGGAGTAGCAACTTGAACGAGAATACATACAAAGAGCTCACAGACAAGCTCACAGTGCATTTCCCAACGAAACGCCATGTTGTTGCCGGTCGCTACGAGTTCCACAAGAAAAAGATGAAGGAAGGACAAACACACAAAGAGTGGGTAGCAGAATTGCGAGGACGCCGTTGTATAATAATAATAATTGCCGATATATGCTAAAAAAGTATTTAATGGTATTTATGGTATTCCGCCAGGCACGACAAATTTATTTTGCCGGTGAAATAAATGAAGTGGTGTGCGTGCATATGTGTGTGATTACAATCGAAATAAATCGAAACACAAGGAAAAAGCCATGGATTGCAAAGGGCAAAATATGAAAAGATTGGAGGAGTTTCACGACGAGGAGGTTATAATGTTATTAAATAAAATCGAGCAGAGGCAGGTTATATTGAATTTGGCGGACAAGAAGCATTTTGATTCGAATGCAGTAAGAGGCGCATAGGAATGTGTGGCTGCAGAGATGAACAGATTAAGTTAAATTTAAAATAATTATAAAATGTAAATATATATACATACATATGAACATATATTTACAGGTAATAATATATGAAATCTTTGAGGGAGAGCTATAGGTACCATGTAAAGAGAACGACCAGGCCAAGTGTGGACTGGAAGTTTACTCCACACATGGCATTCTTGCCGGACCTTTCCTCGCAAAGGCGTGTTATATTTACTTTTATTATGTACACATACTTCATCTTCACAATTCCACAGTACGTCCGACACTGCATTCGTGTCAAGCATTCGTGCCCGGTGGAATTTCCCGGTCTGCAGGTGGACAATGAAGTACATGATATAAACGACATGAGCAGCTGGGCCGAAAACGAGAAGGCCATGGAAAAGGAGCTGAGCGATATGAGTTCCGGAGCGTCGTACTCATGTGTAAGTAGATACTTGCTTATAACAAGTGATATAAACTCGTAACATGTAAACTATTGTTCACAGGAGATGAAAGCAAAGAGGTATAAGAAGGTGGAGAAGAGCTCATCCACATCTGTGGTGGTTGGGTTTTTGGAGAAGCTCACCGAAAGGCAACCTCGGCCCTCACTCCTTTATGTGGAAAAGTGCCTGAAGAAGCTCCCTGAAGATGATACCGACAGGGTGGAGAGAATAATCACAAAAATAGTCATCGACGAGTTGGAGGCATTTAAAAATGCAAAAAAGATAATTAAGATTTCCTTACATTTTATTTTTGAAAATAAATCGAATTAAATTGAATTTTAATTTCTTTCGTTTGTTTGGATGCCAGCAGCTTCATGCTGCCAAGCGACCGACCCGACTGGACTGTTAACGAAATCTTTTAAATTGTCCCTGATTTCCTTACAGAGGTCCTGAGTGCGACCGCGGCAACAAGAACGGAGATCGATCAATACTGTGTCCGCCTGAATTAAAGAATCTTCATTTATGGAATATGTATTGGGACTCTTGCGCATTAAGAAATTGTGCAATGAACAACACGCGGCTACAATCTTCTGCGCCTTCTCCGGTCGACTGTGCATAGAACGTTGCACTACCATCCATCTGACGCACAGAATACCGAAGGCATTCTCAATGCAACGGCGCACTCTGCTCAGTCGGTAATTGAAAATGCGCTCGTCCACCGCCAGTTTTCGGGACCCAAACGGCTTCATAATGCGTTTATTCAGGGGGAATGCATCGTCCCCAACAATGTAATATGGAGTTCGCTCCTTATTGATCATCCTGTCGTCCGGAAACGGAAGAGTTTCTGCTAATAGCGATCTTTCAAGCTTTCAGTGGGAAAAAGCATTCATATCTCCTTCATTACCGTTCGCGCCGACATCTATGTATGTGAATCTCAGATCGCCATAAGAACTATAGAGTAAATTCCCTAAAGATGAAGGGAGGCATTAATAATATTAATGTTAATCAAAATGAATAAACAACATACTTTATAATTATAGAAGCAGCTCCCGCCTTTAGGTGGTGCCTTTAGCGCCACATGCTTGCCATCAACGGCTCCAACGCAGTTCGGAGAATTCCATTTCTCCTCAAACTCTGTAGAAGCATGTTTTTTGTGCTCCATTTGGGAAATTCGTTCGCCAGTACAAATAGCGCCACAAACATGGTCGGTAATGACCCCGAAATTTTGTTTGCTTATGCGGTATGTGCTGCTAACGTGGCGCTGCAAGTCACCGGAAGCAAGGAATCTAATAAAACAATCGCTATACTATGTATAAATGCATGGGTATATAAAATATTCACTCTAAAACAACGGCCAACTTGGCTTTGGGCGGGATCGCGTCTGGGCGGGAATTCCGTTTCGGGACCAATGCTCTACCAATCCAAAAAATTAATTGAAGTCTTTCTCCGACATGTGAAAGTTCTCAAAGAACACTGTTGGGCTCTGTGTCATTTTCAAACTACGAAATGTACACAGATTCATTAGATGTGTTTGCATATGTTATTAATAGTACTCACATTGGTGCAAAATCGACCCTTCTTGGTGATATGGATTTACTCAATGTTGTCTGCGTTTTCTGCGACTGTTGTCCTCCTCCTCCGCCACATAAAGAACAGCCAATGCCACATATAAATCCATTGTATTAAATTTAAATAATACATTTAAATTTGTACACAAAACACAGCTGACTGAGCAGTGTAAACGTAGGGCATGCACACCTGGTCACACTCGGTCGCTAGTATTTTTATATTGCACATTCCGACAGAGGAACTTTTGCTGGTCTGAGTACTAGGATTAAAGGTGAAGATGTGTTATGTATCGATAGTTTTATACCATACGCAACACTGCCTCTAATTGCTTTATCTTATAAGGTATTAATCTGTCAGCGCCAATTTTTAATAAAGAACAGTCTAGAACCAGCACTCAAACCGAATAGTCACTTATTCCTCAAACACAACACCTATATTATTTATTTCTATTTTATAATACATTGTTTGGTTAAATAATTCAAATTTGTACACAATATGTCGCAAAATTGACTCCACAAAAGTATTCATACAACAAGGAAAAGCACGTTTGTAGACGCTAGAAATGTTACGGTTCTTTGCAAAAAGTGTGATTCTGAGAAATTTGCTTGAGTTTCACGTCATTTCAACCAGACAAGCTCAAATATGCCAGGAAAATATTTATCGCTTGAAAAAAGGAAGATTATCCTGAATTTACATGGCACGGAGAGAAAATCATACGCCGAAATTTCCAAATTAGTAGGCAGTCCACGATCTACAGTTCAATCTGTCATAAGCCGTTTTAAATATGAAGGACGTGTGGAAAACAAAAGCAAATCGGGAAGACCTTCAGCTCTCTCACACGGAGACAAGTTGAAAATCAACCGCATGGTGGCCACCGATCCTTTTTTAAGTGCTCGAAAAATAAAGGGAGAGCTTGCACAGTCCAGCCAAATAGAGGTCAGTGCAGCGACAGTGAGAAGAGCGATTGCAGATGCCGGGTACAAATCACGCACGCCTCGGCGAAAGCCGTTGGTTAGTCTAATAAAACGTTTGGACTTCGCCAGGCAGTACCAAAATGCTCCTCCAGAGTTTTGGCAAAAAGTTATATTTTCTGACGAGTCCAAATATAACATATTTGGGTCTGATGGAAGGCTACGTGTTTGGAGAAAGCCTGGCGAGGCCTATAATCCAAAAAACACAATAAAGACAGTCAAGCACGCAGGTGGTGGAATAATGGTATTAGGTTGTATGGCCGCCAGCGGCGTTGGAAACCTTGAAATTATTAATGGCGTGATGGATCACAAGACGTATATTGATATTCTCAAGAAAAATTTGAGTCCAAGTGCAGAAAAATTGGGTCTAGCCAACGATTACTATTTTCAACAGGACAACGACCCGAAACATACTGCTCATAACACACGAATGTACCTGTTGTATAAGGTAGCAAAAAAATAAGGAGCCCCCATATCGAAACCATTGCTCATCCAGGCTTTAAAAGAGGAGTGGTCAGAAACAGAGCAGTCTTATGCCTCAAAATTGGTGGATTCAATGCCACTCCGCCTAAAGGCTGTTATAAAGAACAAAGGATATCCCACAAATTATTAACTATTATTTGATTTAAGTTATTATAATTAATATGAATTTTCTTCTTTTAATTTTCCTTGATGTATGAAGACTTTTGTGGAGTCAATTTTGCAACATATTGTGTTAAAACTTGAATTATTTAACCAAATAATGTACTATTAAATAGAAATATAGCTTTAACAATAGATAATAAATGGTTCTAACATACTGCATTTAAATTTTGTTCGTATCTTTGTCGAATTGGATTTTATTGGCCAACGAAGTAAAAAATGCCTGCTGTACGAAGACATTAGTGGTACACTGTACCCCTATACTCTTCGAGTACCGGGTAAAAAAAAGGACTCCGCGACGGCCTGATGCATTCCATCTCAATAAGCTCGTCCACTTTCTGGACAATCTTTGTCTACATATTAAAATTTTTTTTATAATAACTCCATTTGATGGGGTGCATATCACTCATCGTTATCGAATGGGTCGCCACGTTCGATGTCCCCTTCATCTCCAAATGCGCCACTGAGAGCCTCACCTCTGTTTGTCCACCTCGTTGGTCTTTCGCAGGGATCACCACCCTGTGCCCCGCACAGGTCACCACCGACCGCGGCGGGGAAATCCCATCCCAAAACCGTCGATCACTCCCGCAATATGAGGAGTGCCAACGAAACCGTCTTGTCCCCGAACGCCACCTTTACCTCAAGCTGGGCTTTGATATCCTGGCTGTGTCCGTCTGCCAGCCGCACCCGTTTGATTGTCTTTGACTCTAGCCCCGCTCTCTGTAGCCTGTCTGCCAGTTTGCAGCTGATGAAGCTGATGGTGGCGCTGGTGTCTACCATAGCCTTCCACTCGCCTCCTGCGATCACCACTATGGCGGACAGCTGCACTTCCTCCTCGGTTTGCTGGGGTGTCCTCTGCGTTAGGGGGCTCCGTTTGTGACCCTGGCCTTGGTCACGCCATGTTTCTCGCTTGTTTGCAGCACTGCCAGGTTGGGACTCCTACTTTGCCGTCTGTCTCTTTTTGGGCTTTGGACTGGGGCTGGTCGTCTGTTCATCCTTGCACCTGTGGCACACCTCTTCCCCGGTCGTTCGTGAAAACGTCTTCGCTATCTTGGCCCTGCTCGCCGGGTTCTCCCGCTGAAACTCGGCCCGGTCATTTGATGTTGGTCTCGACATTTCACAGTGGGCCAAACAATCTAGCGGAATTAATGTCATAACTTTTAAAAAATAGAGATATAATTATGAAATTTTTTATTTTTTTTTTTATTTTTTAAGTCAGAAAATTTGGTTTTACGTTGTTTTTATCCTTTGATGTTAGTAGTCATATAAAAAAAGCTAATTCAATTTAAAATATGAATAATGCAAATAAATATTCCTAATTATTCTGAGTCTGAGCTATTTCTTAAAAATGATCTGTTGTAAAAACTATGCGTCTATTGCGGCCTAAACTAAAAATTTAAAACGGTAATTAATCACATTACCAAAACAAAAAAGAATGAAGTCGAATACAGTCCAATATAAAAAGTTTCACTCCACGAAAGTCTAACAGCAGTTGCTTGGGTGAGTTACTTACGTCTGCCGACTATAGCTTATTTTATTAGTATATATTTTTAAGTTTATAAAAACAAAAAAAAAACTATAAATATTAATACATTTTCGGTAATTTTCAAGCCAAATCAGTTGAGTGTAAAAAAGAGCGGAAATGATGAACCTACGAAAACATGTTACCTTTTAATGCTTACAGCTGACCCAATATCGAAAAAAATTCGTTACAAAAATATCGATATCCTAATTAAAGTATTGATAATCGAATTCAAAAAGTTTAAGCTTTTTATATTTCAAAATTTGACTTTAATTCCGCTTGATTGGCTGTTTGGCCCACTGTGCATTGGCGCGGCCGGATGAGCATCGCTGATCCAGCGTGCTGTTGTCCCGTATTAACTCCACCTGTTCATCGTGGAAGCACTTGAGGGGTCGCATGATGGTCTGCACCTACACCATGTATTCCTTGAAAGGTTCTCCCCACTTCTGCTTCCACAACCTCACCTCCTGCAACAGTTTCTCGAAATATCCTCTCGACAAGAAATAGACCTATAAGCTTCTTACGAACGCCTTCCATTTTTGCCATTTTTGTTGTTCGACACGGATGTTCAAATTATGTATTTATTTTCGATTGATTTGGATGGCGAGAAGGCACAAGACTTATTCCAAGCTTTAGATGAAGGACTTTAGGAATTTTCTTTCAGTATGGAAAAATGTTTGCATAATAATTTTCAGCTGACACCACAAATGTCATGTTTGGTGTGTATAACAGCATAGTGGTCAAGATTAGAAAGGCAAATGATTCGTTTCCTTTTGTAAAGTGTGTTTGCCACTCCGCATCTTTATCTTGAAGTTATGCTTGTAAAATGCTACTAAGAAGTCTATAGCAAATTGTTAAGAATACATTCAATTACTTTTCTAAGAGCTCAAAGCGACACAGAAAACTTAAGGGATTGCGATCATTTCTAAATTCTCACGAACACCAAATACTCAATCATTATGAAATACGCTGTCTCTGCATTCTTGTAGTGCGCGTATGATAGAGCAGAGGAATTCACTTGTCCTTTTTTTTAAGTTCGAATGTGCCACAGAAAAAAATGTATCTGCTGGTAGAAGGACCAAGGACCGAAGAGAAAAAAAGAGATAAGAGCGGTAAGCTGGCTTATTGTTCTTAAAGTGGTGAGTGAAAGGGAGACGGTTTGCGGTAGGAGTAGCATAGTGGGGTGGGGTGCGACGGCGCAGGGGTGATTCATGTAAACACATAGTTATATACTCAAATGACACTGACTCCGACGCAAAACGCCACCTCCGGTGGATCCTGTAGTAAAATAAAGTTTTTGAAGCCGAACTCTCTAGAAATTATTATTATATGCATTTCTTTCTCACTTCCCTCCCAACCCTGCTGCGAACAAATTGTGGCGAGGAGGCTGCTGAACGACGATATTCACCTCTAACACATAAATCGTATTGATTTGTTTAGACATCATATCCCTTGGGTGAACTTTGGTGAGTGATGCTGTAGCGGGAAAGCCTACGGCTGGCGCAGTATTCACGAGTCGAGTTTATCCCTCCCTCCCCTGTAACAATTTATATAAGAAGTGGATGTGTGTAACACCTAGAAGGAAGCGTTTCCGACCCCATAAAGTATATATATTCTTCATCAGCATCAATAGCCGAGTCGATATATATCTATATATATATATATACATATATATATATATATATATCTGTCTGCCTTCCTATATTTCCGTCCGTCCGTCTTCATTAGCGCCTATAGCTCAGAGTCTGTAAAAGCTAGAGCAATCTTATTTTGTATCCAGATTCCTGTCCTAGAATGTCGAAGAATCATAGACACTGACCTTATTCATCAGAGTGTTGAATCTGGATCAGATCGAATAATAAATAAAGCCACAATGAAGAAAACCATTTCGAAATGCATCGTTCCCTCACGCTCTCTCTCACATACCCGGGTGGGCGCTATTCCTAAACGCTTTTTTGACGCCTAGATCTTAGAGACTATAAGAGATAGATCAACCAAACTTTCTATCCAAGCTCCTGTGATACCAAACCGAGACGAGTTTATTTCGAAATTTTTCCACGCCCCCTTCCGCCCCCACAAAGACGAAAATCTACAATTTTGAAGATACGAGAAAACCAAAAATGCAGATTCATAGAAAATTACCATATCTATCAGAATGTTGAATCAGGATCAGATCGGATTATCAGTATAGCTAGAAGGAAAAAAATAAAAGTTCCGTAGCCTTCCAAGCGCAGACTCATTCCCTCTCTCTCTCGCACACAGCCGTGTATGTATATGTAGGAAGTAGGCTTAGACATGTAGAAAAGACAGATGTTAAAAACGTATGTAAACAAACAAACAACATCTAATAGATACAAATCTCCGAAAAGGTTCGACTTAATTTTTTTTTTTTTTTTTGGCTAAAATTAAATATATATCAAATACATATATACTGACTGAGTACCGGGTATAAAGTAGAGCCGCGGCTGTAGACGCGGCTCACAACGTTCCCCCTCGTATTTTTTTGGGCCCGAGGGTATTTTTTATCGTTATCGCTCTCTCGATCTTTCGCCTCCTCGATGCATCGTTCGCTCTCACATTTTCACACATACCTTCAGCTGGACCTTATTGAATTCCATGTGGTGCTCAAACAATCTGCTTTTTTTGAACTTTTCGAAATGCTAACTTATGACCTTTTATCGTCGCGCTCCACATTTTGTGTCATATTCTCTTGGAAATCATTCCCTGGATCGAATATCGAGCTCAACTGACCTTGGAGTCCTTTTTGATCACAAATTGAGTTTTAATAGCCATATATTCGCAACTGTAAATAAAGCCAAGAGTGTTTTAGCCTTCATCAAGCGTTGGTCCAAGGAGTTTGACGACCGGTATGTGACCAAACAACTTGGAGTATTGTTCTTGTGTGTGGAGCCCTCATAATAAGGAGCAACAAGCTGTCCTAGAATCTGTGCAAAGACAATTTTTAATTTTTGCGCTTCGTAATCTAAACTGGGACTCCGGTAGATTCTTGCTACCTTACCGATCTAGGCTGCAACTTATTAATCTTCTTTCATTGCACCATCGCAGAATATGCAATGCAGTAATGTTTATACATAAGCTTCTTCTTGGGATGGTCGATTCCAAAAAACACTCCAGAGTCAGATTGACTTATCCGTTCCCTCTCGACCTACCCGTACCTTTCGGACTATCAGGCTTTCTTCATGAAGGTGAAACTATGCCCCGCATGAACCTTTTAGGGTTTTATGCCATAACTTTAATAGACTTTGCCATATTTTATCCCCTGAATTATCCTTTAAGGGTATAATCATCAATATTTACTACTACTAATCTTTCATTTTATTATTATTATTTTTCCTCTTAATTCCTCTCAATATTTAACTCTTTCTAATTATTAAACTTTATTAGCAGAAAAATTGTTAATTTTTAAATAAATAAATAAAAAATTTAAAAAAAGTAAGATGAGTAGTTCAACAATATGTTTTTAGTCGCTCAAGGGACGCAGTATATTGCAAAAAGTTATACACAAATATTTAAATGACGAGAATATTAGGTTAATAAATGAAAAAGTGAAAGCCTTCGTCAATTATATAAAAGAGGTCACGCAAGAAAATGCAGTCGACTAGACAATATCACAAATGTTTTCAATAGATCCATGGGTAGTTCTTATCCTTTATTGTCCAGTACCTATGCAAACGATCTACCAAATTCAATCGAAACAAAAACCTTACCAGCAGAAGTCACAGCCACCACTTTTAGAAATTCAAAAGGAAAATTATGATCAAAATTCCTCACAGAGTTATTCCGAAAACGAGTATAAAGAACAGAATGGACTTGAGGTTATTGCTTCAGAAGAATAATTTGAGCTAAAGAAAATGGAGTTACTTTTAAAGTAAGTGACGTATAAAAACTTGTTTAAGATTTTGTAAAATGTATTTTTACTTTCAGAATGAAGGGACAAGCACATTACCGACAATAACAGAACCTGAATATTGAAATTTGAATTTTTTTAATTATTATTTATTGTTTTTCAGCAAATAGAATAGAATATTGATAAAAAATTTTTAATGGAAGCGTCAAACAGTCTTTGCAAGTCAGCTAGATCGGCTTTATGGCAGCTATATGAAATAGTTCCCCAAATCATCTGAAACTTCGAATATTCAGAAAAAACGAGGGGGAACGTTGTGAGCCGCGGCTCTACTTTATACCCGGTACTCAGTCAGTATATATGTATGTGAGCTTGTTGTAATTTATTACATGTTCACAAAAGGGTAAATTTAATTTTAGCCAAAAAAAAAAAATTTAAGTCGAACCTTTTCGGAGATTTTGATCTATTAGATGTTTCCATATTTGTTTACATAAATGTTGTTTACATCTGCCATTTCTACATGTTTTTATCTACTTCCTACATATACATACACGACTGTGTGCGAGAGAGAGAGGGAATCAGTCTGCGCTTGGGAGGCCACTGAAATTTCATTTATTCCTTCTGACTATATTTATGATCCGATCTGATTCAAATTCAATACTCTGATAGATATAGTTATTTTCTATGATTCTGCGTTTTTGGTTTTCTCGTATCTTCAAAATTGTAGATTTTCATCTTTTGTGGTGGCGGAAGGGGGCGTGGCCGAATTTTAAAACAAACTCGTCTCGGTTTGATATTACAGGAGCTGGATAGAAAGTTTGGTGGTTCTAGCTCTTATAGTCTCTGAGAACTAGGCGTCAAAAAATTCGATCAGGCATAGCGCCTATCCATGTGTGTGAGAGAGAGCGAGATGGAACGATGCATTTCGAAATGGTTCTTCATTGTGGCTATATTTATTATCCGATCTGATCCAGATTCAACACACTGATAGATAAGGTCAGTGTCTATGATTCTGCGTTTTTAGTTTTCTCGTATCTTTAAAATTGTGCATGCCACAGATTTTCGTCCTTGGATTGGGCGGTAGGGTGCGGGGCGAAATTTTGAAATACGCTTGTAACAGTGCGATAGGACAGAAGTCTGGATACAAAATTGTGTTCCTCTAGCTTTTATGGTCTTTGAGCTATAGGCGCTAATGAAGACGGACAGACGGACGGACAGACAGACATAGCTATATCGACTCGGCTATTGATGCTGATCAAGAATATATATACTTTATGGGGTCGGAAACGCTTCCTTCTGGGTGTTACACACATTAATTTTTTTCACAAATCTAATATACCCCTTTACTCTTCGTGTACCGGGTATAAAAATTCCTAGATTTTACGAATTATGGACAACATTGCCTGTTTTAAGGGCATCATGTACCAAAAAATTGAACATTTCTTGATTTCTGGCCTTAAATCGACCATTTAAGTCAATGAAATATAAGCAACACATGACCTTAAAAATAGTCGTAAGACCCTTTAAGCATATGTCTATCAATGTAATGTGTGCTTCACACGCACAAGGCTACGGTTCGAACCCTGGCGGGGACAATTTGTGATAATTTTTTTTTCAATATCATTTTAATCTTTCATTCGTTTCATTTTTCTCCAAAGTAATTTAATTTATATATAAAACAGATTGGAAAATTTATTGTAGGTACGGCAATGGCTGCGGAAGGATTTATGATAAGAGTTTATAAGCATTTTATTAGATTTTTCAATTTCTCCTACAGAAACTGATAGTTTTTTTCCAGCGCACAAACTTCTTATTTTGTGCTTCGAAGTTTGTAGGTTTCCCTTTGTGTAATTTTAATGACGTTGGAACAACACCGGTGAGGTCCGAGGTTCGAATCTGGGTTGAGACAGATACTATGGGTGCGTTCACCAGCACAACTTGATCAGTGATCAGCGCTCAGTTTGGTAAAATATTGCCGGTAATAACCGGTTTTTACTGGATTTCACGTACACATGCATGAATAAGAAAGAGCGTAAAAATATAAAGCTCTTTACGATATATTGCTTTTAGCTTATATTGATAGCTGGAATATCGACAAGAAAAGGCAGAATAAGAAATTAAACAAACGCCAAATTATTAAGAAAGTATGAATTTCGTTCAATACTTCGGCTTTATGGAAAAAATATTCCAATATGATATTCCACGAATACAGTGAGAAATTCTGTACTGGCGGAGGAGGACGGAGATGATAGGCAGCTTTTTCAAAAAAGGAAAAGGCTTTTCACTCATTATTACCAAACAGCTGTTCGGGCAAATATCGATAGATTCTGAGCCGATATTTACAACTAAGCTACTGAGCGGTCACGTTCATCAGAACGTAGCATACAATTATTGCGCTCTTTTACTGAGCGCTGATCAAGTTGTGCTGGTGAACGCACCCTATGTTTATGCTAATAATTTCATGAATTCTAGAATGCGTGATATTAAACTAGCCCCTGTTTATTCGACAGAGACAAATACATGAAATCATATCAGCAGAGTTGCCATACGTGTAATTTGGCAACAATTATAAAGTAAAATCTTCCCCCTCACCAGCGCAAGAAGTTCAGTCAACTCGGCATCAGTCAAAAGGGATCTTTTTGATTCCACATCCATTTTCTATAAATTTTCTTGTTTCGTCGTCACTTATTTACTTTTTTCGCCCGGCGTTGCCATCTAATTTGTACACCATTTCATGAATTCAGGCTGAATTCATAGTCAACTTTCGTGTTGTAAGGAACCTATTTCAGGATGGGGTGAGTTCAGCTTGTCCAGGGTCCTCTACAAGAAATTTGTAGTTGATAGGGGAACTTTAGGCGTGGGAAAGCGATGAATCATCTGAGGCGGGGTATAGAATGATGCGTAGTCGCTGAAGTTCTCAAAGCTACTGGTGGAGGGGCTGAGGCGGGATATAGAATGATGCGTAGTCGCTAAAGTTCTCAAAGCTACTGGTCGAGGGGCTGAGGCGGGATATAGAACGATGCGTAGTCGCTAAAATACTCAAAGCTTTACTATGCTACCTTATTGACTAAGAAATCATAATATAAACTGAGGCTTAAATATCAATGTCTCCAGTGGCTCTAGATGAGGTGTGTCTTCGTTATTGAGGGTTATTTGCTCTAGGGTTGGCATAACAGATGTTACCCATGGCTGGCGGGTACTCTGTGGCTTGTAAGGACCGATTGGATCCTTACAGTGTGTTAGCGAATACATGAAATGGTGTTTATGCGCACACTTTTTTCCCCATTGCATGAGATTATTTCGTGAAATGGGCCTAGCTTAAACAGAGTAAGAAACAGAATTTGACTCCATTCGAAAAAAAATGACATTATACAGCAAAAATGGTTGTATTTTAAAATAAATAAAAAATAATACTATACTATATATACTATCTTATATACTATACTACATACTATACTATGCTATACTATAAAAAAAAATTATAGTCGGCAAAAATTTGACAATTTTTTTAGGCCATTATAGCCTTAACTGTCATGGACTTAAAATAAGGCTATGATTCCTAATATTCCATATTACGTTAATTTAAGGCCATATTTCGATGCTTAAGGCCATATTTTTCTTTGGGTTATCTTGGAAGTTTAAATTACTTATCCTGTACAAATTAATTCAATTAATAGTTTTATAAACAAAAAACTCTGGTCAGGCCGGCCGGATTGGTTATATGGCAGCTATATGAAATAGTGCCCCAAATCATCTGCAACTTCGTTGGTGAGCTTGTGATCGTAAATTACCAATACAATCCAAATTTCAATTCGATAGCTTCTAATTTAGAGTTTCTAACAAAAACAAATGGGGAAAAACCACGGTGCAAAGGTGGGTATGGGAGACAATCAATTTTACAGTGGGCATTGCAAATGACAAACCATAATCTGAATTTACTTAAGGCCGCACCACTGGCTATAATTTTTAATATTTAGACGACGTCATATTGGGGTGGGAAACCCGACATAATCCGCCCGTTGAAAGCTTGAGTTTCAATAAACTCTAAAAGGTTTAGCAGCAGCAGCTTGTTGGTGATTCGATTTATCACTTCAGCACAGCAACTCGGGAAACACCAACTCCTCGTCCTCAGGGAGATGCCTCGACCTATTGATGCGAGATCTCATTATTGACCAAATCAATTTCTGGAAAGCGAGGGTAAGGAGAACGTTTTGAGCGATGCTGCAGCGACGATAAGCAAGCTTCCTTCCATAGCAACCAGAAGATCTGCTTCATGTAAGCGACGCATTGCCCGAGATATGATTGGTTGTTGTAACTTGAGCTGATCACACTAGGCTCAGCAAGCGAAGAGGGAGGGCCGCCATTCAAATGTGCTCGAATTAGCAAATCCAGATGGGTAGGACTCTCTGTAATTGAAACTAAAAATGTAAAATTAGTCAAGGCCTAGATGTGTCCCCAAAGCTCCATTGCATATCCACTCCCCCCAATAGACCAATATGGGGATGGACTTAGTCCAAGAAAAGCTCGAAGTCCAGCGCGAAGATTCTGCTTATGATCCTTGATGAAAGTTGATTCGGGAATGCTCAACTGGATGCTTCCTGGGTGGGATGACTGGATGACTGCCAGCAAAGTTCAACGAGGATTGAGGTGAATAAGCCAAGCATGTGGGCTCGCTCAGATCAGCTGCAAGAATCCTATGCGAAGGAATATCTGTCGGATGCAGAACGTTTGCCTTGACGTAGGGCTGTTTTTTAGTTGACAAGTCAGGAAATGCGCCTCTGCAGAGAGGCGACGATGATTGATGGTTCGAAAATGGGAATTTATGTTGATCAGTAGCCGATTCTGAAACTGGCTCCAACGGTGTGGAGACATCGCTGCAAATGTCCAACTTCAAAAGGGATTCCGCAGGCCCCATCGGATGGCCTAATTGAAATCGGTTTCTCGATAAAGGCCCAGTTTTTTTCTCCAGAATCATATTGGACTTCTGAGAGTGTGAGCCAGGTTCCGAATCATCTCTGTAAATATAACGGCGATAGATTTTATTTTGAAGATTAGAACCAAGGAATCGTGGGGATTGAATTCGTGGCACTTTGAGCAGGAGAACCTTTCTGTGAACCGTTTGCCCATCAGGTAAAGCAGGAGCATATGAAACCATCAACGAAGAGCCAGTATACCGGACAGCCAGTATCCAGACATGACCCATCCCAAACGAGTTTTCTGAATTAACGGTAATCCTGGCAGCAGCTTAACTTGCCCAACACACAGGAGCTCTAAGAAAAGTTTTGCTCCAATTAACAGCTCGATGCCCTGAGGTATGTTAAATCCCGGATCTGCGAGTGGTATGTTTGAAGGAATGTTCCAGTTACAAATGTCCATTTCAAGGCCTGGCTGGCGCTCGGTTAAGTTAGGGACGATAACAGCAGCAATGAGAGTGGAGTAGTTCGTACAGCGGGAGTGCAGGCTAATATTGACCGACAATCCACCGGTGATGAAACTGGAATCGCCTATTCCCGAGACTGTAATAGTCGATTTTGTCTTCGGAAGCTGAAGCCGATTTGCGAAACGGGAAGTTATTAACTGCAGCTGAGAGCCGGAATCTAGCAGCGTTCGGCAAGCAACAAAGTCTCCAGATTGATTTTTAACCAAAACGGTGGCCGTGTGCATTAGTACATCATCATTGCTGAGATCCTGGGCCACAATAGTAGTAGACATAGATGCTGAAGCAGAGGGTTCAGTGGTATGCTGGGACGATGTGGACAGAGAGGGAGCATCAATTGGCGCTGATTGCCCATGGGGTGCAGCCGCTTCAGGGTTGCTAAAATGCAGCGTGGTATGATGCTTACCCCCACAGGTGCGACAGTGGCTCGAGGTGCACTGACTTGTTCGATGCCCTGTTCTAAGGCAGTTTATACACAAGAAAAGCCGCTAGGCTTCTATATGGCGATTTGCGGGAAACAATGCTTTAAACTTTGAGCAGTATTAGACTTCATGAGTGCTATCATTGCAAAACACACAGCTTGAGGTTTGGTTAGCTGCAAGTAAGGTGGACCTAGAATAGTTATGCTGTTTTTTCTTGAACACCTGACTGCTCGGCGCATAGGATGCCCTAGCAAAATCCGATGTCTCCAATGACGTGGATCGCTGCTCAAGGAACGAGGCCATAGTTTCCAACGACGGAATCACGTTCGCAAACGCTGGGTCCTCGAATCGCTCCTCCCACTTTTCTTGGGTCGCAGGATCCAGTTTTCGGAGCAGTTCCTGCACCAGGATGCATCCTGCGATCTGCTCAGTACTGCCCAAACCTTGAAGCGCACGCATATGAGCGTTAAATTTGTCGGAAAGCTTCCGAAGCATAACCACTGACCCAGGTTTCACTGCTTGAAGCGCCAAGATCTCGTTGATGTGTGCCTGAAAAATCAACCGTCGATTATTAAACCTTTTTTCCAATAAATCTAATGCCACGCTATAGTTGCCATCCGAGATTTCCAGCGAGCGAACAGTCTCCAATGCCACATCCCGCAAACAGGAACGCAAATGCTGGAACCTTTCTATTACTATGTTTATGCTATGCATTTCATGAATTCTAGAATGCGTGAAATTAAACTAGTCCCTGTTTATTCGACGGAGACGAATACATGAAATCATATCAGCAGAGTTGCCAGACGTGTAATTTGTATATATACTGGCAACAATTTTGATGTGAAATCTTCCTCCTTCACCAGCGCAAGAAGCTCAGTCAACTAGGCATCAGTCAAAAGGGATCTTTTTGATTCCAAATACATTTGATATTAATTGTACACCATTTCATGAATTCAGGCTGAATTCGTAGTCAACTTTCGTTTGTTAACGAATACATGAAATGGTGTTTATGCACGCACTTTTTTCCCCATTGCATGAAATGATTTCATGAAATGGGCCTAGCATAAACACAGTATATGTTGGTTAAGTCAGGATGACTGTCGATGATGGTTACAAACATGGAATAAAAATCCGTCCAGTCCGCATACCCACTGCTGAAAGTTGGCAATTGTATGGGCGGTAGCTGTCTACGGCGAGGTAGAAACTGGGGGCAAGCAAACTCAGTGGTAGTATTTCCTCCAGAAAAGGTAGAATGAGGTGGCATGTGTGCACTATTCCAGGCGATTTCACGCGTAATTGAAGTCTTCAGCATACGGAACATAGTTTGAAACCTGTCGCGCAAACCACTGCCAAACTCGCGGCATGTGCCGTGCAGTTTCTCGATCTCCTCTAGCCTCACTACTAGCATGTAATAGTCACACACCGATGACTCCTCCTCCCAACTGGCACTTAGTCTTGTCAAACTCTCCAATAAATCCGTAGCCTTCAGCTTCAGAAATGTTTTGCTCCTTGGTCTTTGGCATTTCGTTAGCAGCATCCAATTGCATAGCATCGGCAGCGTTAGCAGCGGCAGCGTTAGCAGCGGCATCGTAAGCGACGGCATTGTTAGCGGTGGCAGCTTTAAATAAAAAGACTGATTTATTGTATATGTATGTGGTATGACCGATGGATATTAATTTATCCCGGAGGCGTGGAAGCTCAGTTACCGAATGATTGCAAAGGCTGGCGGCCTAATGGCCGTGCCCTATGAAGCAATGCTTAAAGCGCGAGAGAGCGCGATAAAGGCGAGAGTAAAACAGCTTGGGCTGCTGCTAAGCCGAGTGCGAAGATCAAAAGAGGCGATATAAAGAGGCGAAAGAACACCACTGCCGTGCATAAGCATATGCGGGAACAATAAATTTTACAGTGGGCATTGCAAATGACAAACAATAATCTGAATTTAATTTAGGCCGCACCACTGGCTATAATTTATAATATTTAGACGACGTCATATTGGGGTGGGAAACCCGACTTACTCCCGCCACGTCCGAGGGGTGGGCGCTATCGACAGGTTCCCACCGGTGGTAGCACGACATTTGGGTTGACATCCCAACCCGTGCTGGCTCCGTCTTCACCTCCATATTTGACCCGAAAGTCCATAGTAATTAATATTTTTCGGGGGAACCACCCCCCAGCGTCTTATGCTGTATATTTCTCCAAAAATGTTGACTTTACAAAGTCGAAAAAAAAATATTTCTCAGCCATTATTTTTAGTTAAACATAAAACTTTTAAAATAGATACTTTAATTAGGTGTGGTTTAATGTTTCGCTGCAGCCGTTTGACCAAACCTTCGTATGGAAAATTTGGCCGTTAAATTCGGTTCGGTACCATCCCAAATGCCATTTTAAGTTATAAACTGTTTCAATCACCGATTTTCTGTATTTTGTGTAAGAAAAATAACGGTTGTATGTCGGCTAACGGAGTTTAACGGCAAAAATTTTGCAAACTAAAATTTGGTCAATCGGCTCCACCTTAGCCATTTATCCATCGATTCTTACAAACGATACTGAAAACTTAGAATAGTTTTTCTAAGATCAAACCGAAGACTTTGGGTGGCTGTAATTTTATTAAAAAAGGCGGGACGAGAATTATATTGCGTGCGCTCGATTAGAATCCATTCCAACGACTATAATTTCATTTTATCTCTAGCCTAAGTAACCTTCGTTGGCAAAGCGGGGCGAATTCACCAAGAGCGAGAGAGTGAGCTTTTATTGCGCTCCCACCTTGCCCTAAACTAACTTACACTAGACTTCAAAACAATTCAAATTAGGATCGCAAATACAAATACGACGAGAAACGATACTTTAAACGACGCCTAATTAATTAACCTATCTAAAACCAAAAATACAGTCAAACTGAGCCCGCTACGGGGGAACGTTGGGATTTTTGACAGACGGTGAAACTCGGTTTCACACTGGCACCGTCTACTGCCTAACAGCTGATGACAATAACAAAAACTGAATATTTGAGCGAAAGAATTTTTTAATATTTGCAACAACAGCAAAATGTTTTAATGCAAAAACTATTCACGTTGTTGGATGGTGACATTGATAATGAAGCAAAAGGAGACAGCTGCGGCTTGGACGAGAATGAGCTTCTTGACTGGGTATCTGCACTAAAAAAAAGGCAGGAACAGGAAGGTTGTGGTCACTTGTGAGTTCTTCTACTAAATCCAACCAAAGCCTTAAGTACAAGGTCTCATGTTAAATGTGCACAACGGCGATATTTATTATAATTGGGAGGTTTTAACAGCAGAGCAGAGAGAACTGCAAGATACCATTCAGCAGAACTGATACGACCCGCATTAGCAAAATATTGTAATAAATCGTAATAAATAAAAAATAATATATCATAAAACTGCCTATTTCTTTCTATCTTTTAAAAAACTCATAACATCGCTCTGGAATTTTCTTTGGCTGTTTATCAACTCTTGCATCTGCATTGAAATTGAAATGTGCTGTGTTTTTTTGTTGTTGTTTATTGTTTTTCTTGTCAGTCATTGTTTAAAATTTCGCAATGAATTTAATTTTTTCGCGGTGAATGCCAATTATTGCATTTGCGGCTTAGAAGCATCCAAAATAGACGGTGGAACTAACTTGGAAATTTTCGGAACGGCAAAATCTTCTGCACCGTCTAGGCAATAGACTGTAACCGGTAGCCTATAAGAAATATTTTTTTTCGATTTTTCCTGAGATTTTAAATCAAAATTTCCGAAAAAAATAACGCTAAAAATGATCAAATTTAAATTTGAAAGTTTAATAACTTCCAGACGCTGAGCTGCAGTTAAAAAGTGTTTGATTACGATTTATAGCTGCATTTCTGAACTTTTTATAACTGCAAAGTTCAATAAAACCAGATGTAAGATACATAAGTAATGTGAAACAATGCACTACCTCTGAAAAAAGAATTGAAAAACAATACCAGATTTAAAAAAATTTAAAAAAAAAACTTTAATTAAGAAAAACAAAATCCCCGAATCTATCAGAAAAAGTCACTTTTGGCCACAGCGGAAGAAAAGTTCAATTTTGTCGAGTAGTGTAATCATCCGAGTCAAAGTGCAGTAGAGTGGCTATTTGTTCAAGTCACAAGTACAATATACTCTTTTGATAGCCTGCATGTACAGACCTCACAGATATTTCGTATATCAAAACTTTTTTTTTGGTTAAACTTTGCTATTTATTTTTGAATACTTCCCTTATGAAATTTACAAAAACAAGGCATTGACAAAAACTTTACAAATCTTACAAACATGAATTATCTAACAGTTACTTTTTGGACTAATAGTTTGAGATCGTGGTCCTCAATTCATCGCTGGGTAGGAAGGTCGTTCCGATGAAGGCGGGATCGGCTGCACGTCGATGTTACAGCTGCACGCGTTACCCCATAGCTGGGAGCCATAGGTCCAGATTGGTTTCAGAACGGAGTTGTAGATCAGAACCTTGTAGTCCAAACTTGGCGGAGAGCGAGAGTTGATAAGCCAATGAAGGCTATTGGCTTTGAGTTTAAGCTGTGTTCTCTTAGCTTCAATGTGGCTGCGCCATGTAAGCCTTCTGTCCAAGTGTAATTAATTCGCCAGTTCGATAGCCAGTTTCCTATTTTAACCATATGACGAGCAAGTTGTGATGTTGCTTGCAGTGGGCATCTGGAGCGGCTGAGAATAGCTGTATCATCAGCAAAGCTTTATGTTGTTAGACCTCTGCATGTAGGGATATCTGCTGTGTAGAGAACGTATAGTGTCGGGCCAAGTACGCTGCCTTGAGAAACTCCAGCTTTAATATGGTGTTCGTCTGATATTGCAGAGTTTCATCTTACTGCAAACTTCCTGTCGATGTTATGCGGTTAACCTGCTCAATAGTTCCGAGCTTTTCACGAAAGCCGAATTGATGTGATGGGATTAAGTTATGTCAGCAAACATTTTTCTTTGTAAAGCTTTGTAAATATTATGACGACAGACTTCTTCCATCTCTCTGGAAAGTGGCCGAGTTTTGTGATTGCATTGAATAGCTGGGCAATGATGCAGACTGCACAATAGGGGAGCTCAATAATCATCTTTGGGGTTATTAAGTCCCAAGCCGGGGATTTTTTTGGATTTAGATGCTGGTTGATAATTCTTGCGACTTCCTGCGGGCGAAATACAATTGGCTCATTTTGAAGCTGGGAGTCGTTTAATACGGTCGGAAAAGCGAACGCCTTTATAGCAGTTTTTGGCTGGAAAACTTTTTGCAGATGATCCGCAAATGTGTTGTCTCTGTCTTCATCGCACCGGGCCCAGCCGTCTACATGGTTTCTTAAAGGCATCACTGTTTCTGTTGGTGGACTAAGAGTTGGGTGAGCTTTCCACAGAGAGTTTTTAGTACCAGATGTTTATAGTTTCTCAATAAATCGGCGTTGGGCATATTCTTCTTCTCGCTTTAAAGCTTTCGTATAGCGCTTCTTAGC
>OZ018402.1:36260182-36435604 GCA_963969585.1 Drosophila helvetica | reverse complement strand
GGGGAATATTTTTGGTAACTGCAAAATCAATCAGGTCGGGTAGTTTCTTGGGGTCCGAGGGCCAGTAGGTTGGTGTGCCAGGAGATACGTGGCCGAGCCTGTTGTTTACTTTTACAAGTGCGTTGTACAGCTGCTTTCCCTTTTGATTGACAAGGCGATTAATGCTTGGCATTATTATCTCCTGCTGCTATAAAGTGTTCTCCTAATGAGTTGAAAAATTCCATGGTGAATCGAGGGGGGCAGTAGACGGCAGCTAGTGCGATTTGGGTACCCTTATCAAGAAGTATTCTTAAAGATGTGGCCTGTAGATAGTTTCGGGCGAACTCTTTGTGGTAGTGGTGCTTCAGCCGGCTTCTAATCAAAATACCAGCCTCCCCGTGTGCCTTACCATCGGGATGATTGGTTCCGTAGAATGCGTATCCGCTTATTGT
Source organism: Drosophila helvetica (assembly GCA_963969585.1). NCBI lineage: Eukaryota > Metazoa > Arthropoda > Insecta > Diptera > Drosophilidae > Drosophila > Drosophila helvetica. The sequence goes on along the minus strand of OZ018402.1, from coordinate 36,435,173 downwards.
AAAATCGTATTTGTTTTTGTGTTTCGGAGAATAGCATAACGTCGATGTGATTGTCGAGTAGGAATTGAGCTAACTCATGTTTATGCTGTGAAACGCCATTAGAATCCCACGTAGATATACGTAGCGAAGCCATTGATTATTTTGACTGTTGTGAAACAAGCATCTGTACCAAACGATACCAAGCTCTGCTGCAGCGTACAAGTTAACACGGACTGCTCTGCGGCCGGTGCACAGTGGGACATCAGACGAAAAGAAGTGGCAAAAGTCGAAGAATTTTTCGAGCGCTTTGAATAAAATGAATACACTTATTTAACAGAGAATTTCCCAGAGCTTTCAAAATTATAATTTTCAAGATAGGGCTGTCGCAGGTGATAAATCCAATACAATACAAGCCAAACGCCCCAAACTCGCAAATAGGGATTTGGAACATAGGTAAAAGAACACTCAGTATACAAAAAATATCTCTCGGGAAAATTTGATGGAGTTTTTTTGTAAAGTCAGGTCAAAGTTTAAAAACGCCCAAAAATTAGGTACTAATGAATCCATACACTCAGGTACACTCCACATTTTAATAATTTTCAATTGTATGCTTTACCTAAATGATGTTGATGGTTAATAATGAATTCAAATATATATATTGCATTCCTTTTTTTGAGCACTCTAGTCTTTTTTTGACTTCTAAAGCATCCAGTTGCGTATAATTTGCAGTGAATACAATTTGTAAACGTAATCAACGTGAAATTGGCTATGGATAATACAAAGTTATTGAAGATATATAGAACTTCAAGCACATTAAACGAATTTATGGAATCTGTTCTTAATGAATTGAATTTAGTATCGTACAACCCCGAGCAGTATACAAGTATAAGACAAAAAATTACCACTATTAATTTTAATATTAAAAAGAAATGGGAGGGCGCATTCCGTAAAACTGACTTCTTTAATAGCAAAAACGCAAACTGGTTGATTGGAAACAGCTTGCTATATGATGGACCCTCCACTTCCACAGGACGAGACACAGGACGACCAACAAAAACCTTGGATGACTGTTCAGATTATACAAGAAAAAGAAAACTTGTAGATGCAACATGTCATATACGTACGGATCATTTATCAGAGGCACTGTCAATCAAATATACGAACGACAAGGAAAACAAGAGATCGTGTATTACAAAAGCTGTTTCTAATGCAAGTCTGGTGAGACTTGACAGGATCAAGGATAGCATCCACACGCCACCAAATTCACAACCGAGGAAGTACACATTTGAATAGGCTTTAGAATTGTTTCTGGATTTGGGAATGTCTAAGGAGAAAACCATAACAGATTCTAACATGTTTATGGCTTCTCTTTTACCCCTGCGGCTTAAATCGGATACATCGGAATATTGGAAAAATCCGCGACCTTCTTAAAATGATTGATAGAAAAGTACGTTATGAACTAACTAATACTAAATCTACCTTGAAATGTGCGTTTTTCAAGAAAACCCGAAAGGATTTTAAAAATTTGGATGATTCCATAGTTGAAGAAGAAAATTTGGAATATGGTATTTCCCCATTGCATGCAAGAATAAGATGTATGGAGTTCATTTTACAACTTGAATATACCATTCCGCGAGAGGGAGAATCTTTTGACAAAAGCACGACAGCTAAGGAAAAACAAAACAATAGGAAACAAATTATTCAAGAAAAATTCGTTGAAAAACTATCACTGAAGGTGGGGTGCCCCAAACAAGGATATGGAAACACAAACGATGGAAACTCATCACGGACATTCTTTGAAAAAGTTGAAATTACTGCAGAAATAACTGGTGTGGATATTGACATAATCAAAAGATTGGGTGTCATTTTGAATGTTTTAAACTACAAGGAAAAAATTAACACCCACAAATTTGGTGAATATGCCTCGAAGACTGCAGAGCTGTTACATAAAAAAAATATCCTGGTCAAATTTTAGTTTAATATCAGAGCTTACCAATTGAGGTAAGCAAAGGAAGCGAGAAACACGGATTACAAGAAATACAGGTACATGAATACGTGCAAGATATCACAAAAACCTAAAACAAGGATCTTTTCAACATGTTAGTAGCCTCTTCAGATCCATATATTTCATCCATTAGACATGTGAGATCTAAAAAAAAAATCAGAAAATAGTTATTCTTTAGAAATGTTAAGTTTGTTAGATATTCTTCCCTCTAAATTGGAAGTGGAGGCATATTTTACAGAAAACAATAAATTAAAGCAAATTCCAGAATAAAAAACTTTTTTTTTTGTGAAATCAGATTGAGCTAAAAAAAATGATGTAAAATAATTATGTATAGTAAAATTTACCAATAAAAGTACTTTATCGATCCAAACAAATTTAAATTCAGCAAATTACATAGTGAAAATTTAGAATAGTTTTCTAAAACCAAACCGAAAACTTTGGGTGGCTTTAATTTTTATTAAAAGGCGGGACGAGAAAATAATTGTGTGCGCTCGATCAAATCATTTTAACGAATGTATAATTTCAATTTAGTTCTAGCCTAACTAACCTACGTTGGCAAAGTGGGGCGAATTCGCCAAGAGCGAGAGAGTGCTTTTATTGCGCTCCCTCCTTGCCCTAAATTAACTTACACTAGACTTCATAACCATTCAAATTATGATGGCAAAGATGCTTAGCGAGAACGACGAAACACCGGCCCCGTTGAAGGCCTGCACGTCTTCAACTCACTGGAAGCGGCGCCAACTTGTGGATGGCCCGCCTAAATTCTGCACCGTCACTCCTCCTTAGGTCGACGACCATGACTATGCCGTCCTCCCCTGCGTGCGTGGCGATGATCCTCCCGACGAGCCACACCTGCAGCGGAAGATTGTCCTCGGCCACTAGGACGAGGTCTCCAGGACATATTTGAGACAAGTCGCCATCGCCGCAAGCAGCTGAGACTCTCCTGGTCCGGAGTCCGCAGTGCTGGGGGGGTGACGAGCGAACCGCCTCTCAGCAGGTGCCCGGGCGCTAGTGCCTCGCTGTCGATTGGGTCCTGGCTGAGAGCTCCCAGCGGTCTGGAGTTCATGGCCGCCTCGATCCCGACGAGGACTGTGGCGAGCACTTCGGCGTTTAGCGGCGCGCTGCCTACCGCCCGTAGGAGTAGGCTATTGGCAGATTTTACACGTGCCTCCCAAAGGCCTCCCATGTGAGGAGCTCGCGGCGGTATGAATTCCTGAACTGCCTCCCCCTGCTCATCGAGTCTCATCCGCATAGCGCTGAGGTGGCGGCTGGCTCCGACGAAGTTCGTCGCGTTGTCGCAGTGCACGACTTGGGGATATCCTCGGCGCCCGACGAACCAGTGCTCGTGGGCCGACATGAAAATTCGAATGGTGCAAATGACGCACGTAGCTCCGCACAAATTGGGAGCGCTTTGTCAACAGCAAAGGAAACTTGACATCATATGATATAGGAGCTTTGGCTAGTCACCCCCCTACTCGCAACAACGAAAAAGTACACCAAGTACCTGTGTCTTCATGGATGAATGGGTTCAACCGCTGAAGACTAGGACAAACTCTAGATCCTTTACTTTACTCGTGATGTTGTATAATCTCAAAAATGTTATGCAAAGCTTCCTTATATTCGGTCGGTGAGACAATTTTTTCAAACTTTATTGTTGGGTCTTTCCATTTTCCTATGAAGCGGAACATATATGCGAACACTCTAAGCAGCTTGAGGTGTGACGAAAATCCCTCGATGCTTGATTCTGTGACAGAGATCTGCGAGAAGGTGAGCGGCACATAACTCAAGCCTTGGGAGCGTTTTGGTCTTGAGCGGCGCTTCTTTGGACTTGGAAGTCAATGACGATATTTTACAACCTTCTGCAGTTTTGCTACGTATATAGACGCACGCGCCATAAGCTCTCATGGAGGCGTCAGAAAAGGAATGTATTAGCACCGGTGACATCGGATCGGTAAACACAAACCGGGGTATGGATATCTCTTCCAAGTGAGACAGTGTGTTTCTTAACATATTCCAGCGAAATAGACTCATACCAATCTAATTTGTTAAGCCAAAGTTCCTGCAATAGGATCTTGCCTGTTATGATGATAGGACTTAGCAAACCAAGGGGGTCGAATAACTTCGATGTCACCGATAGAATGTTCCGTTTTGTCGCTTGGAGACCCATGACTGAATTGTCAATTTTAAATTTGAAGGCATCTTCATTAGGCAACCATGAGATTCCTAACGCCTTAGTCGACTCTGAATCCGAGAGAGTTATGGGCTTTGCTGTGCTCTCAGATGCGGTGATCTCAGGTGGGTTTGAAAACCACTTTGCCAACTTAAGCCCTGCGGTCTGAAGAACCTGAGACACTTCGGACTTAATTGCCCTAAGCTCCTTTACGCATGCAGCACCAGTCAACATGTCATCGGACCCGATAACGTCAGCAGCTTTAGGAAATGAGAGCTTTGCAGACTCACTCAACCTTTTTAAACACCGGATAGCCAAAAATGGGGTTGGTCCAGTCCCATAAGTTACGGTGCTAAGCTTGTACAATCTCAAGGATTCAGATGGATTCTCCACACTATGAGTTGAAACTGCCTATCAGCTTCATTTACCATTACTTGGCGATACATCTTTTTAACATCGGCAGTCAGGGCAAACCTGTGCAGACGGAAGCGCAGCAGTGTCGAGTATAGCTCCTCTTGAATGGTAGGTCCGACCATCAGAATATCATTCAAGGCCACCTTAGAGGACGTCTTGGACGACGCATCGAAAACGACGCGAAGCTTGGTAGACGTACTTTGGGGCCTTAGGACACACTGATGTGGAATTACATAGTGTGGAGTAGAAGGTATCGTATTGTCGGTAGGAGACATATGGCCGTCCATAAATTCCAAGTACATTTTCTGCAACTCAGGGTCACGATGCAATCTTCTTTCAAGCGAAAAAAAAACCCCGTTTAGCAACATCAAAGGAGTTGCCTAAACAGATTGAATCTGATTTAAATGGCAGCCCTACTTCAAACCGACCTGATGGCAATACCTGAGTCGTCTTCCGATAGTGATCTTCACATAACTTGTACTCAGGCGTAGCAACTTTCTTTTGAGATGGCATTTCTTCCAGTGACCAAAACTTTTGCAAGGCCCTATTGATAGACAATAGCAACTCTTCACTGCAACTCAAATTATTTGCAATTTGGGGAGCAGAACTTTTGGGAACATATCTTCCCGAAAAAACCCAGCCAAGAAGGGTCTTCTGAAGAGTTGGATAGTCCGGACCTTGTTTAATTTGACCAACAGATTACAGTTCAAAGAATGATTCTGCTCCTATCAGCATATCTATTCTTTGTGGCTTGTATAAATTGGATAGTCCGGACCTTGTTTAATTTGCCCAACAGCTAAGAGTTCAAAAAATGATTCGGCTCCTATCAGCATATCTATGCTTTGTGGCTTGTAGAAATAGGGGTCTGTTAGAGGTAGGTTCTTTGGGATTCTCCAGTCACTCAAATTCACTGACTAGTCAGGATGATAACCTGAAATTGATTTCAGAATCCAAAAATCGAAGGAGAACTCACTACCATTTAATCGCGACTTCACCACCGTATGTATTTTATCTTTTACTTGAGAATTGGATTCACCAATACCAAGCAAGCTAATACATGACTCCTCTATACTGATCTGTAGGCGGTGAGCAAGGTCCTCTGTAATGAAATTGATTTGTGATCCAGAGTCCAGCAGAGCTCTGACCAGAATAGGGTCACCGCTCTTCGTTCGGACACTTACGATCGACGTAGCCAGAAGTACCCTGTCAAACTTCGGAAGTCGAGCACGACTTGGGGCACCAGAGGCTGATACTGTCAGCGTCGTATCGCTTGTTAAGCCAAAGTTGCTGATAAGCGACATTACCTTTGCCTTAGTTACGATACATAACTTTTCCAACTCGGCTGCAAAGTCATCGTCGCTATCTACTTCTTCTAGTTGCTCGATCTCCTCTTGGTTTGCCGTGTCAGTGTTTTCGATTAGCTTTTGCAGCCTGCACTCGAGCTCCGTCAGTATCAGCGGAACATCGCCAGCTTCTAAACGGTCCGCTAATCTTTTAATTTTTTGACACGGCCGCTGTGCTTCCTCTTACACTCTTAAAGGAGGGGCTTTTGATCGGCTTTTGGGGTCATATTGACTCTCAACACAAGCAACTGATAACGAAAGGTAATCAGGTGCTTGTACCCAAACGAGTGAAAAATAAATATTCCCGACTAAGGTAGGGTATCTCGTCACTTAGTGATCGCGTTGTATGCTCGCATGCGAATATAGCCAAAAGAGTTCAAAAAAACTATACACCCGAAAAATGAAGGGTATTGCATTGCTTGGCTCAAGCGCGCAAAAGAAAACCACACAACAACCACAACGAACTGCAGTGATTGTAGTAAGCGTTAAATGACTGTGGCATCCAAATAGCGGTTCACATAGGTTATGATATATGTATGTATAATGCATGTCAATAAGTACATATGTAAGTGCGTATATTTTGGTGTTATATGTATGTACTTGCAAGAATATTTATTTATTATTTTTTTTTTTTTAATGCATGCAATTCTAGCTCTACTATATCATACGTCAGTGCCAAGAATTGAAAGCGAGGTGCAATTTTTCCAGCACAAGACAATTTAAGGAAAGTTATGTCTTCAGCTCTAGCTTTCAATTATTGCACAAGTACCTCTGGCTCTGCTTTTGGATCTTTACGTCCAGCTGCTACTTTCCTCTCGCAGTCCGTGCAGTACATCCCTCGGCGGTAGCAGAAACGAAGAACGAAGATTAGGCTGGGGTATTTCGCAACCGACGCGATTTTTGAGCAAGTTTTTAATTGCTGTTTTTATTATCACACAACAACACGATGCGGGCAACGATATGCTTGATTCTAATAAATAGAATTATGTATATGCAATAAATGTGTATGTGTCTTAAGCCACTGTCTTAAACCACTGTATACTTTCTATGTGTCAATGTTACTTTTATTGTTTCCTTTAACTTTACAGTCCACCCGGGGGCGCCATGAAAATTTATAATAGTTTTCTAAAAGCAAACCGAAAACTTTGGGTGGCTGTAATTTTTATTAAAAGGCGGGACGAGAAAATAATTGTGTGCGCTCGATCAAATCAATTTAACGAATGTATAATTTCAATTTAGTTCTAGCCTAACTAACCTACGTTGGCAAAGCGGGGCGAATTCGCCAAGAGCGAGAGAGAGCTTTTATTGCGCTCCCGCCTTGCCCTAAACTAACTTACACTAGACTTCATAACCATTCAAATTATGATGGCAAAGATGCTTAGAGAGAACGACGGAATACATAGGAAAACACAACCTTTCACCCTCATGGGCTAACCAACATTATAAGCCAAGAATAAATATTAAGTAAAGGAAAAATAATATATAAAGAGGAAAGGAAATATTCATATTTTTGTATTTTTGTTACGAAAAAACTCAAAAACTACTGAGCCGATTTCAATAATTCTTTCACCATTAGAAAATTACATTAACCCTGAGTAATATAGGGTATAGGTTAGGTTAGGTTAACCCGGACGTCCCTCAGCGGGGACTATTGTAAGGAAGTTCCTGTCTCAGGCCGGGGTACAGCCTCTCAGTCTGTCCAGGGCCCGATCTTCCATACAGCAAATTTGTATTTTCAGACCAAAGAGAGGGATCGGGTTGTGTGTCAGGTGCGGGGTTCGCTCTGACTGCGGGGGGGGGGGGGGGGGAAAACCCGAGTGCGAAGGGATCGCGCGGGTGAGGGTCACCCGGCGACACACGTGGCTCGCCTAGTACAGATTACCCTAGGTTAGGTTTGCTGGGGCGTGGAAGGGGTGTATCCTCCACGGTGACTGGTCGTAGCACGGGCGGCATGGCTGTGGCCGCCGGCGGGGAAAACACGTGTTGTGGGCCGTGGTCCCGGGGGGGGCTCGGTGCACGTGGTGTCGACTGTACCATCAACGGGGAAGACTAGGTTAAGGAGGGAAACCAAGGGGGAAGGGGGAGCGTCAGGTTCGCAAATTCGTGGCGTCCGCGTACAAACTTGCTCGCTGGCGTCCCCAAGGATAGGGAAGGGGGTGTTCTACAGGAGGAGTTTTCTACTAGGAGGGGGAGAGCTCATTTCGTGGAAGCCGTGGCATCCGCGTACAACTCCACTGGCTGAGGTCCCAGGCATGCAAATGGAATATTTTTAATGGTACAATGACAAAGGGGAAGGGGTGAAAACAATCGGGCGGCGAAGTTCATGTGGTTCATGTGCAATGGTCATAGATATGTGAATAATTGACGTTTGTTTTAATTCATTGATTTATTGTCTGCCTGCTTATCTATCTATGCATATATGTGTGAAAATCTAATCCCTACGTCGCACCTATCTCCCTCTCACTCGCTTACGCCAGGCCAGCTTACCCCTCTTGCTCCGTAGAACTCTGGTCCATCATCTCTTTTCTCTGCGGCTGCTGCTCCTCGCTGGTCTCTGCCGTGATCTCTGCTCTGATCTCTGCTCTCTGCTCCGGTGTCTGCTGCTGGTCTCTGCCGTGGTCTCTGCCGCTGCGTTTGCTGCCAGTGATGCTCTCTGCTGGTCTCTGCCAGTGCTGCGCTCCCTTAAATAGTACTTCCTTTTTCGTTCTCTTACTCTATATTTATATTATTTGGATTAAGGCTTAATAGCTAGTGAACAAAAGGGGAAGAAATTAAAATAAAAATATTCTTGGCAGGCTCCAGCCTGGTCTGTATCTCTTCGCCTCCCGGACGAATGTTGCTCCTTGTTGGCCTACGTCGTTGTGAAGGGGTATGCTCCTTCACACTCCCTTCCTACTTCGGGGGCCGGATTGAGATGAACACCTGGCCTCCCCGATTTGTGGAGACCCGAAACTGTCGGCCCTCGTGCTCCTCGATGGTCCGGGTTCGAGGCCCATTGCCCCGTGCGCGTTGCAGGAGGTTGTCCCGTAGCCTGACTGGGATACGACTCTCCGGGGTCTCCACCCTCCATTCCGCGGGTGCTACTGGCCACCCCTGTTCCTCCTGGAGCTCGTGTAATGCGGGCATCCCATCGAACAGGACCAGGAGATCTTCGAGCCCTGATTCGCTTAGCTCGAGCGAGGTGTCCGCTTCCTCGCTGGCCCCCTCGGGTGGTAGCTGAGGAACCTCCTCGTCATATTCGGCTTCTTCGATAGGTGCGGGGGCTTGGGCACCGTTGGGGTTCCTTGGCTCTGCTACTCCTGGTCTGGGTGACTGTGGCCGCTCTACCTCAGGCTCCGGTGCGGGTATCTCCGCGTTGGGCGCAGCCTCTACCTCGAGGGGCTCCGGTGCAGGTATCTCCGCGTTGGGCGCAGCCTCTACCTCGAGGGGCTCCGGTGCGGGTATCTCCGCGTTGGGCGCAGCCTCTACCTCGAGGGGCTCCGGGGCCGGGACGTGAGGTGGGTCCATTGGCTCCGCGGGCACTAGCAGCGGGGATGGTGGCCGTTCCACTTCCGGTCCTTCGTCGGATCCGGAGGAACCCCAACCTGCGTCGATGCCGGATTCCGGACCTGGCCGTATGAGGGTGCTTTCATCGTCCCCTCATAGACGTCCGTCGTCTGCCCCCATGGGTTCGTCGTCATCTCGAGGCGGTAGGCAGGTACCTGCGGCGTCTGTTTTGCCCCGGCGGCTCCCTGGCCTCGGCTCGTGCTCGGGCTAGGTCCTCCTCGACCTGTCGACGGATGTCTGGGGTTCTGGCTCTCTCGTGTGCAGCGGGGACTGGCTCCTGTCCGGCCAACCACTCCCCGACCAATTGCTCTCGATCGGGTATCACTAGGGCCTGTAGGTCTTCCCATGGTCCTGCCTATGGCATGGGTTCCAACGGGGCTGGGTTGATGCCGGCCTGCGATGGCGGTCCCTCGTCCGAACTGATGTCGGAGTAGTGAGGTGGGTTATGCTTCGTCCCTAATGGTCCCTGCTTCTGCTTCTCGTTGTTGTGGCCGTCGAGCTGCTCTGCAGCCTCGCCATCGTTGTCGCTCCAGTCGTAGCCCCACCCCGGTGCGGCGTCTATGGGTGCGTCGTGGCCGATATCCACTATACGTGCTGCTCTCTGGGGTTGGGGCCCGGGGCCGTTTCGGGGTGGTGTTCTTGCGTAGGGTGTCGCTGCTCCCGGCCGCATTGGGTTGCGTTTTTACCGCCGTTCATATGTGTGGCGCCAAGCTACGCGAGGTGGTGCCAGCTGTGGTTTCCGCGTCCTCCTCTTCGGACTTGTCGGCCCTGGAGATCGGTTTTGGTCGGGCTTGTCTTGGGCCAGTTGATGGCAGAGGTCCCGCAACCGTTTGACCTCCCCGCGGAGCAACTGGTTTTCGACGCGTAGGAGTTGGGCCTCGGTTGGGGATTCCGGGCGCCGGCCCTGTCTGGGGATGCCCATGGCCACCGTCTGGTCTCCGGCGGCGTAGAGGCGTTGTCTGGCTTCGCGGGACGTGGAGGGTCCCTCGGATTCGTGGGGTTCCCCAGACGCGTGATGCGAACTGGTCGTGGTGGCCTTGGCTGCTCGGAGGCGCTGAACGGCGTCCTTCAGGATCGCGATGTTCACTGGGCCTTTTAGTGGAGGCAGTGTTGGGGTTGGTGCCCGGGGGTTTGCTGGGTTTTCTTGGCGGGTCGGCCTGGTCTTGACGTCGTGTGCTTTGTTTGCCTTTATGAAGGCTAGCGGTGGTTCTGCTGGCCTGGTAGCGTTGCTGGACTGCGGTTGTCCGATGGCGCTTGCGGGTCCTTCCTCGTGGTCTGATTTTCTTGATTGAGTGTGCGATGGCAAAGGGGGCTCGTTAGGTGTTGACGGGTAGACGTAGGCTGCTACCCCTGGTGGCGACGCGCCTCTAGGGTGTCCTTGGTGATCACCTTCTGCCCCTAAAGGCGGTGCGTCGTCCGCCCGGGCGATGTTCGGGTCTTTGTTCCTAAGGAGAGAAACCCTCGGGGTTAAAACCTAGATAATTATGCTATTTCCCTATCCATGCCCTACCTATAGGTGCGACTTACATGCTGGAGCTAAAGCTAAGGTATGGTGTGGTTATTACTATGTTGGGCTTATGACTATTTACGTAGAGGTGAGTGTGGTCTTACTGTGGGTGTATACGCGGCTGCCCCCTTGCGGGGCGAGGACGTTAGGACAGCGCACTGCCCTAAGTGGCCCTCATGAACTCGCGTGTGGAGGGCTCGTCCGCCCGGGTCGTCTTCGTCTGCGGTGTCTTCGTGCTTTTCATCATCGTGGCGTTCGTGGTATACCTTGAGATCTGCCAGCCCGGCGGTTCGTCGTTGCCGTCCGTTGGGTTGCTGCAGGCGTACTATGGTCGGGGAGAGGAACTTTATTACCCGATATGGACCCTCGTACTTCGGTGCCAGCTTCGCAGCGAAATTGTCCGCTGCCTTGGAGAGATGGTGTGTTCGTAGCATGACCAGTGTCCCGATGGTGGGCCTCCATTCACGTCGTCTGAGGTTGTATAACCTCCCCTGGTTCTGTGATGCCTGTTGGGTGTTTTGCCGCACCACCTTGAAGATCTCCTGCAGTCTCGTAGCTTTGTCGGGAGGCGTTTCTGTAGTTTCGCCCAATCCTGGGATGGTCTCCTCGTATAGGGGTCCTGGTAACCGTGGCTCCCGTCCCAGTACGAGGAAAGCTGGGCTGAAGCCTGTGGTGGTGGAAGCGCTACTGTTGATGGCCAGGCTGAGCTCGGGAAGCAGGTCGTCCCACGTTCGTTGATCTCCATCGATGTACTGGGCAATCATTGTCTTGATTGTCCTGTTGGCGCGCTCGGTGGGGTTTTGCTGTGGGGTGTACGGGGCTGTGTGTTCCAATTCGATGCCGGCTAATTAGCAGAAATTTCGGAATGAGCGACTTGTGAACTGCGTCCCATTGTCGCAGACGAGTTTCCGGGGGATGCCGAACCTACCCAGAATTCGTTCTCGGAATGCCTTCTCTAGGAGGGCTGTCGTAGCCTTGCGGAGTGGAATCAATTCTACCCATTTGCTGAAAGCGTCGAAAAACACCAGGAGCATGGTGTTCCCGTGCTTGGACCGAGGCAAAGGGCCCACAAAGTCTGCACATATGATGTCCAGTGGTCCTTGGGCCTGTCGTGTGTGCATATGTCCTGCCAGTTTGACTTGGCTCACCATCGTTGGACGTAGCGCGCGACATCACGGTAGAGTCCAGGCCAGCAGTACCGCTGGGTGATTCGCGTGGCTGTCTTTCGGATTCCTAGGTGTCCTGCTGTGGGGTGGTCGTGGCATTCTTCTAACACTCGTTGCCGATGGTCCTTGGCGACGCACAATTTCCACTGAATGGGGTCCTCTTCGACCGATCTGTTGCTTGCCTGTTTGTAGATCTGCCCGTTTTCCGTGATGAGCTCTGGATGTTTCTCTGGCTGGTCCTGGATGCGTTTGAGCAGCCGTCTGAGCCATGGGCAGGTGTTCTCCTCTTCATCAGTGCGTTGGAGCGCCTCCACTGGCTGTCGTGAGAGGGTGTTGGCCACGATATTCTGGCTTCCACGTCGGTAGTGGATGTCGAACTGGTACTGTTGCAGTTCTAGTGCCCATCGAGCGATGCGGCCTGTGGGGTTATCGATGGAGTTAAGCCATTTTAACGCGAGATGGTCCGTGATCACATCAAAATGGTATCCCTCCAGGAAGCAGCGAAGTTTTCGAATGGCCCAAACTATAGCCAGACACTCCTTCTCGGTGGCGGAGTAGTTCTCTTCGGCCTTGAGTTGTCGTCGGCTGGCGTAGGCGATGACCCTTTCCTCTCCTGCTATCTGTTGTGTTAGCACGGCTCCGAGGCCGTATGCGCTGGCGTCCGTCTGCAAGGCGAACCTCTCACCGAAATCTGGGCATGCCAGTACCGGTGCCTGGGTCAGTTTTTCCTTGAGAGTTTCGAATGCCTTCTGTTGCTCCTCGGACCAGACCCACTTCTGGTCTTTCTTCAAAAGGATCGTCATGGGCTGGACTATGGTGGCGAAGTTAGGGACAAAACGTCGATACCATGAGGCCATTCCAATGCAAAGTCGTAGCTCCTTCAACGTGGTGGGTGGGGTTAGCTTCTGGACTGCGATGACTTTTCCTGGATCGGTGTGAATGCCTTGTTCGCTAATAACGTGCCCGAGATATACCAGACTCTTCCTGAAGAAGCTGCATTTGTTCCGGTTCAGCCTGAGGTTGGCTTCCCGCAGCCTACGGAAAACCTCTCGCAAGTTCTTGATGTGTTCATCCAAGCGTGCTCCGATCACGATGATGTCGTCTAGGTACGCGAAGGCGTACGGCTCCATGTCGGGTCCAATGACGTCCAGGGCCCGTTGAAAGCTCGCTGGCGCTGAGTGGAGGCCAAACGGCATGACCTTCCAGTGGAAGAGGCCTCGGCCCGGGACTGTGAAGGCGGTGGCTTCTCTGCTGCCCTCGGCTACCGGGATCAGCCAGTATCCGTTCTTCAGGTCCAGCGTTGAAATGTAGAATGCGTTGCGGAGCCTTTCCAGTATGTGATTAATGCGTGGCAGTGGGTAGGCATCTGGCACCGATCGGGCATTTAACTGCCGATAGTCCACGCACATCCGCATCTGTCCCGACTTCTTCCCTACCAGAACGATGGGTGCGCTGTGGGGGCTTTTGGATGGCTCGATCCTACCGTCTTGGAGTAGTTCGGTCACTTGGGCGTCGATGATCTTCTGCATGGCCGGATTCTTTGTGAAGTAGCGTTGCTTCACGGGCTTGTCGTCCCGCATGGTGATGGTGTGCTCGGCGATCTGCGATATCCCGTTCAATCCTTCGAATTTCTCCAGTTCCTCCTCCAAGAACTTGGTTGCTTCGGGTGTGGGAGGTGGCACTGAGTCCGAATCTGCCTGCCAGGGTGAGAGTTCCTCCAGCTCCATGGCTGCGACGGCGGCCAGAATTTCACATTCGTAGTCATCCTCGTCGATTCGTCGGAAGGGGTTCTTCTCTCGTGCCAGGTCCACGTCGCGTGCGCGGAATGGGTTCTTCTCTCGTGCGGTGGCTGCGTCCGCTAGTGGTTCCAAATCATAGGTTTGTCCGGCTGAAGTCCTGCGCTTACGTGGTGACCGGTCTTGTTGGGCCTCTGCGGTGGTAGTCCCCGCTCCGTTGGGACGTAGTGTCGGGGTTTTGCGTTTATTGCCGGTGATGGGTCTTGTCTCGTTGAGTTTCCCTCGGGTAGGTCCTTGATTCGATGCCCCATATGAGGGCATTCCTGTCAAGGTTTCTGCCCGGGGTTGCTGCTCTATGGGGAGTTCTTTGGTCGAGGAGACGGGTGTGCTCGTCGCGGCCAAAGTCCCTGCCTGGTGTCGTCGCTTTGTCGGAAGAGCTTGGGTCGACGGGGCGTGTTCGCTCGTCTCGGCCAAGGTTCCAGTCCTGCTTGCTGGGGCTGCAGAGGACGCTTTGGTCGACGAGACGTGTGTGCTCGTCACGGCCAAAGTCCCTGCCTGGTGTCGTCGCTTTGTCGGAAGAGCTTGGGTCGACGAGGCGCGTTCGCTCGTCTCGGCCAAGGTTCCAGTCCTGCTTGCCGGGGCTGCAGAGGACGCTTTGGTCGACGAGACGTGTGTGCTCGTCACGGCCAAAGTCCCTGCCTGGTGTCGTCGCGTTGTCGGAAGAGCTTGGGTCGACGAGGCGCGTTCGCTCGTCTCGGCCAAGGTTCCAGTCCTGCTTTCTGGGGCTGCAGAGGACGCTTTGGTCGACGAGACGTGTGTGCTCGTCACGGCCAAAGTCCCTGCCTGGTGTCGTCGCGTGGTCGGAAGAGCTTGGGTCGACGAGGCGCGTTCGCTCGTCTCGGCCAAGGTTCCAGAGTGTTGTCGTTGCTGTGCGTCTGAGCTATGGGCCGTAGATCTGGTCGTGGTTTGATCTTTCGGGCCTATAGGGCTCGGGGTCGTGGTCACGTATGTGTTCCCGCCGTGTAGTGCTAAGGTCGTCTGATGCCGTTTGCGGCGATTGGCTTCTTGGATTGGGCTGGCCGTATGTTCGGAAGTGGTGGTCGGGGACAGGGGGACAGGTGAGACTTGACTTTGCGTGTGGAGGGGCTCGGCGAACGTTACGCTCCGTGGTGGCAGTACCGCCGTGTGGATGGAAGGGTCTTGCCTCAATTTTAACTGGAGGTACGCTCGGCCACAGTGGATCCTTGCCTGGATACCACACAGGAAGTCGAGGCCCAGGATGATGTCGTCTAATACAGTGGGCAAAATAAGTAGGGTAACCTGGGTTTCCTTTTGGTCGAGCCGCACCCTCGCTGTGATCGCTTGAGTGATGTCCTTCCGTGTTCCATCGGCTAGGCTGATCCGAGTCCTCACCTCTCGTCGATTCTCCGCCGTTCCCAGTTCTTCGGCCACTCGCTGACTAACGAAAGATCGGGTTGCTCCAGTGTCGAGGGTGGCTGAGAAGGCTCTCCCGTCGATGGTGACCAGAGCAGCGATCCTTCCCCCAATCATACTTAATGGCTGGGGGACTCCGGGTTCCAGGTGTGTGCCTCCGTCCGTGTCCCGGTTGAACGGTGACCTGTCCCGTTTCCCGACTGGGTCTTTCGGCAGCAGTAGATTGTCCTGATGTTTCGGCGTCCACATTCCCAGCAGAAGAGTTTCTGTCGGTTGGTACATCCATCCCTGAAATGTCCTTCTTCTCCGCAGTTCCGGCATGCTTGGCTCACGTCGATTGGCCGCTCCTCCTCCTGAGTGATTACCCGACTAATGCCGTTGGATGCGCCGCTGGTCTCTTTGGTGGGGTTCCGTGGTGTAGTTTCGTTCCCGGGGAATGCTCGGGGTCGGTTGGCTCGTCCGGCCTCCTTGCCACGAGTGGAATCTCGGTCCCGTGCTGTTTCGTAGGCTGAGATGAGCTGCGTCAGCTCAGACAGAGTGTGAAAGTCCTGCCTGCGTGTGTAGATTTGGTACTCTGGTCGGAGGTTTTCATATATCCGGTCCAATTCCTGCTCCCGGGTGTATTTGGCACGCTGCATCATCAACCGAAGGGCGATCATATAGTCGCGAAAAGATTCTCTGGGTTTCTGCTCCCGGCTCCGGATGGTGTCCTCCAAGCGTTGGAAGTATCTGGGGGGCAAGAAGAAGTCCAGAAATTCTTTGCGGAAATCCGTCCAAGTCTGTCCCTGCATTTGGAAGGTACGGAACCATCCTTCCGCCCTTCCGGTTAAGAGTCCTGAGATAGCACGCGGCAGCTGCTCTGGGCTTCCCCCGTAGGAATCGACTCGTTCTTCTAGCCTTTCGATGAATGCCAGTGGGTCGTCATGTCCGTCAAATGTGAGTCCCCATTTGCGGAGCTTGTCTGCAAGGAGGGAGTACGAAATTCCTCCTCCCCCTGTCCGATGCAGTTGTCGGTCATGAGTTGTATGGTTCCCCTCGAGGGCCGCTGGTTCAATTGTACTGGTCGGTTGCCGGTTTGCCTGAGGTCCTGGTCCTTCAGGCCGGTGGCGTGGCTCGAGAGCGAACACCGGTTCCGGAAGGGTGGCATGAGGGCGGCGGCTTGGGTGTGCCGAAGGCTCGCTTGTCCTTCTGCTTGGCTCGGCTTTCCGGTTTTGGCGAAGCGGCGGGGCTGGGCGGTTCCCTAGGGCTGGGAATACTGCTGAAGTGGGCGTCCAGTTCGTCGATCCTTGCCTGTATGTCCTCGGGGTGGTCCTCACGGGTAATGAACGCGGCAACCCGGATGCGGAGTTCATCCAAGTTTCCGCCCTCATCGAGGCCAAATTCCCGGGCGAGGGTCAGGAGATCCTCCTTGCGGCGGGAATTTAACCCCCGAGTGTTCATCCTTCCTTTGGGTGTGGTATTCCCCAGCTCAGGGTTGAGGCTCTGGACGCGGGGCCTGCACTGCCCGGACGGGTCGGCGATGACTGGTGAAGGTCTCAAGGCTACGTGACACTGGGTAGGGTGCGGTACGCGGCTTGACACTCGGACTCAGGGATCCTTTGTCAGGATTTGGATTATCGTGCGAGGATACGCGGCGTTGCACTGTAGGTCAGGGATCCTTGCAAAGGATATGCTTTACAATGCACGGATACGCGGCGCGGCACCGTAGGTCAGGGATCCTCGGTGGAGATTTGGGTTACGGCGCGAGGACACGTGGCACGGTACTGCAGGTCAGGGATCCTTGCAAAGGATTTGGTTCACAGCGGGAGGGTTCACGGCCCGGCACTGTAGGTCAGGGATCCTTGAAAAGGATTTGGTTTACAGCGCGAGGATTCACGGCACGGTAGCGGAGTCAGGGATCCTTAGTAAGGATATGTTTGTGTCACGGTTGATCGCTTGGTTTTCGCTGGTTGTCTTGTTGGTCGACGGTTGTGTCCCGGTTGAAGGTCCGAACCTAAGTCCCTTTCCTGGGCCTGGGCTCCCACTTAAATCCCCCGCCGCCAAGCTCTTGAGCAGAGGGTTCAAGCTTTCGGAGTGGAGGGCTCGGCCGCCCGAGTGCAGCCCTCTCTCGATTCCGTCGTCCCTGTCGTCGTGTCGCCGCTGCCTCTGTCGGGGAGGCTGGGCGCCCTCTCTCTGTCGTCGTGTCGCTTTCCAGTGCTGTCTCGCCGCCTGATCGTCGCTCGTTCTCGCTGTCGCCTTGTCGCCTTGTCGCTTTAGCCTCTCTCGCCGCACGGCGAGGCGCCATTTCTGCTCTGCTTCTAGGCGGCCGCTGCTGCGGTCTGGCTGATGCTCACCGATGCACGTGGGTACAGTTTCGCCAATTTCCGCGGCGTCACCAGCTGTCCCTTTCGCACGATCCGCAGCGATGGCGCGGTGGCTAATGGCGCGTCTGCCGTCGTTGCCTGCCTGCTGCGACCGCGTGGTCCCGCTGGTGTCCCGTTTGGGCTCGTGGTTCAAAGCTCGCGGTTGCTGTTGCTAGGGGAGGGGAAAACCAGCCTCAGCTGTATTTGAGCCAGAGTTTAGGTTGGTGCACCCTCTTTCCTCTATACTTCTCCTGGCTGTCCGCCCTTAAATTTGCGGCACAGCTTCGTGGCCGGGCTACGTGGCCACGTGGATCTGTGACTACTATGCTGTTTTTCTGACTGTACTCAGGCGGAGGGGTATGGTAGGCCCGGTGCCGCGCGAGACGCGGGGCGTTTTCTGTCGTGGCTTTGAAATTTTGGTTGGGGGGGGTAAAAATCTGGCATCGGCGGCCACCGACCACCTGTCACTCATTCTATGATCGCTTTTCTACTTTTCCCTTTCCCGCACTACTTTCCTCTCGATCCACTCGCAGGTCCCTGCTCGGGCGCCATCTGTAAGGAAGTTCCTGTCTCAGGCCGGGTGCTCAGCACCTAGTGGCGCGTGCGGAGGCGGGGCGTATCACCCGGGGGGGCTCGGTGTACGTGGAGTGGAGCACGTGGTGTCGACTGTACCATCAACGGGGAAGACTAGGTTAAGGAGGGAAACCAAGGGGGAAGGGGGAGCGTCAGGTTCGCAAATTCGTGGCGTCCGCGTACAAACTTGCTCGCTGGCGTCCCCAAGGATAGGGAAGGGGGTGTTCTACAGGAGGAGTTTTCTACTAGGAGGGGGAGAGCTCATTTCGTGGAAGCCGAGGCATCCGCGTACAACTCCACTGGCTGAGGTCCCAGGCATGCAAATGGAATATTTTTAATGGTACAATGACAAAGGGGAAGGGGTGAAAACAATCGGGCGGCGAAGTTCATGTGGTTCATGTGCAATGGTCATAGATATGTGAATAATTGACGTTTGTTTTAATTCATTGATTTATTGCCTGCCTGCTTATCTATCTATGCATATATGTGTGAAAATCGAATCCCTACGTCGCACCTATCTCCCTCTCACTCGCTTACGCCAGGCCAGCTTACCCCTCTTGCTCCGTAGAACTCTGGTCCATCATCTCTTTTCTCTGCGGCTGCTGCTCCTCGCTGGTCCAGAAAAAATGGCGGACCTCGTGCTGTCCGTTTTGGTTTTTCGGTGTTTTAATTTTCCCGTACTCACGACTGCCCTTGGTAGAGGCTCGATTTTCACTCCCCATCTCCATCATTTTGGCAGCCGGCTCAGCCGGCCGTTCGAGCCTCTGCTCCCAGCTTCTGCCGCGACCCGGCGGATTTGTCGCGTGCCTTTTCTCTCGCTCTCTTTGGGTCGTGCGTGGGTGCTTTCGGCGCAGCTTTCGCTCTCCTCGGGGTCGTGCTTGGGCGCTATTGGCGCAGCTTTTGCTCTCCATAATTTTGGCAGCTGGCTCAGCCGGCCGTTCGAGCCTCTGCTCCGAGCTTCTGCCGCGACCCGGCGCTTTTGTCGCGTGCCTTTGCTCTCGCTCTCTCTTTGGGTCGTGCGTGGCTTGCTTCGGCATGTGAGGGTGGGTTTTGCATTTGTCTTCGCTCCGTGTCTCTGCTGCTGGTCTCTGCCGTTGATCTCTGCTCTGGAGTCTGCTGCTTCGTGTCTCTGCTCCGGCCTCTGCTGTGATCTCTGCTCTGATCTCTGCTCTCTGCTCCGGTGTCTGCTGCTGGTCTCTGCCGTGATCTCTGCTCTCTGCTCCGGTGTCTGCTGCTGGTCTCTGCCGTGGTCTCTGCCGCTGCGTTTGCTGCCAGTGATGCTCTCTGCTGGTCGCTGCCAGTGCTGCGCTCCCTTAAATAGTACTTCCTTTTTCGTTCTCTTACTCTATATTTATATTATTTGGATAAAGGCTTAATAGCTAGTGAACAAAAGGGGGAAGAAATTAAAATACAAATATTCTTGGCAGGCTCCAGCCTGGTCTGTATCTCTTCGCCTCCCGGACGAATGTTGCTCCTTGTTGGCCTACGTCGTTGTGAAGGGGTATGCTCCTTCACACTATCATAGGCCAGTATGGCCCTTAGTGATCCGGATGTAAATGGACCTATACGGGGTATTGTTGAGGTTTGGAAGTCCTCGAGTATCGAGGTGTGTTTAGCAAAGGCAAGTAATTCCCTGGCCGTCCTATTGGAGGCATCTTCTAGTGATACCATCCCCAGTACGCCTAGGTATCTTATCCTTGCCCGTATAATAGTATATAATAATAATAATATAGGGTATAATTATAGTCGCAATACAGCATAACCACCACATTGTTGAGGTGTTGTTGAGGCATTGTTTTTACTTTTCCAATTTTTGGTAGGCCACGTATTACTTAGACTGAAGTGTAAGATAAATGTATATTACAGTACACATTCAACAATATTCCTGGGAAAAAAAGGTCTCAACTATCTTAAAGTAGCTCCCTAGCGATATCAACAAAACTTCGACGTTTTGGAGAATCATCTTCTGAAAATTCAGATCGTTTCGCTAATCACAGAACGTTCGCAACGCCTTGCTGAAAATAGTGAACAAATCTCACGATCACGTACAAGGGAATCTAGCTCCTAACGATCGTTTCGTCTTTCAGCACAAAATTCCCGATCATCACAACTACACGAACGACAATCGAGTGCTGAACGCTCGCAGCGCCTTGCTGTCAAAAGAGTAAGGAACTCGCGAACGCGTGCCCGAGAACAAGGAAGACGTAACATAATTTTAGCCTACAGTAATAAATCGGCATTCAGCTATTCAGCGTCTGGGAAAGTTATTCTTTCTAACATTAAAGAGCCACCTGAACCGATAATAAGCCTGTCGACTAATAGATAGATAGGCACGTAGATACAATAGCCTTTTTCAGATGACTTCGTTTGGGGTGAAATAAATTAGAGAGTGAAATTTTATGCCTACCTTTAAGGTAGAAGGGCAAGTCTACCATCTTATAGGTAGCCTCTTCCCGCCAGCAGGACAAAGCCCAACATTTCTGCACAAATATTTTATTTCAGAAGCTGACCAACTATCATTACGATCAACGAATTGCAGACCGTATTAAATAGCCACAACATGTACAAACGAAGTTTTAAACAAAGTATCGGAGAGGTTAAAATGAATCATTCAGTCTGATCGCGTACCTCAGGCAGAACATCGGGGCAGATATAACGCTCCTTCCATAAATGAAGTGGTCGTTCTATTGGTCGATGAAGACAAAGGACCCGGGGATATTGTATTGCATGGTAGAGATGGACAACTAAAACGAGTGTCAGAATTGCACCGCGCTTAAGATCCGTTACAATATCCACTAATATTTGTATCAGGGGACGACGCATATTATGTGACTATTCCTCAGCAAAATGCCTTACAATATAAGACGGTAAATAATATTGCATACATGAGCAATATTATGCCTACCGGTTAATGATTAGGACCAAGTTTTTTAACACTGCATTATTACAAAGATTTCTTTAATCAGTACTGTGTGGATATGATGGCGAAGATGATTTCAGAAAGGTTAAATTTGATTTGCCGTTACCAACAAAAACTTAGAGCAGATGACTATATTCATTTGAGGGATGCTTTGAACCAAGAGGCAAGCTTAATGCCGCTAATATACGTCAGCATGTCATCTTGCCGTCATCATTTACTGGGTCTCCGAGGTATCTCCATGAAAAGACGCAAGATGCTATGACATATGTGCACAATTATGGAAGTCCTGACCTCTTTGTAATTTTCACCTGTAATCCGGAATGGAAAGAAATAAAGCAGGAACTTTTTCTGGGTCAGCGATCTTTCAACCAGAATGACATCATCGCGCTATTGTTTCACTTAAAAATAAAAAAACTCATACAAATTATCACAAAAGACTCGATTTTCGGGCCGGTCAAATGTTATATGCTTACTGTAGAGTCGCAAAAAAGAGGACTGCCGCATTGCCATATGTTATTTTGGCTCGACTCAAGAATACGGCCCGATGAAATGGATAAAATAATAGTAGCCGAGCTAACTAATAAAGATGAAGATCCAGAGTTGTTTGAAATAGTCAAAAAAAATATGGTACATGGTCCATGTGGGGAAGAATATTTGACTTCGCCGTGCATGAAAAATGGCATATGTTAAAAAAAGTATCCACGACGTTTCGTAACTGAAACCCAGACAGGTGAGGATGGATATACCGTTTATCGACGACGCGACATCGACAACGAAGGAGAGGTAGCTACCTTAAATGTGCGAGAGAGAACAGTTAACATAGACAATAGATGGATCGTTCCATATTTTCCAATATTGTGTCGATCTTTCAACGCTCACATAAACGTTGAATATTGTCATTCCGTGCAAGCGATTAAATACATATGTAAATACTAGAGCCCTGCATGAACGGGCAACCAAATCGATTCGGTGGGATTCGGGAATCGTCTTGTTCGGTCCGACCGAATCAGCGATTAGATTCGATCATTGATTCGGATCATTTTCCCAAAACGGACTGAATGAACCCGGTTTTGCCGTTTTTACGGTGTCAGATACGAACAGATTCGTTTTTTTTTCTTTCTTATTCGCCCTTTGATTTTCTGGTAGAGAGAACGAGAAAGCTATACGAAAATTTTCCGGCTTTTTGCTTCCCCGTCTGCGTGAAAATATTTATTTTTGTGTGTGTCTTTGTGTGACTGTGTGTGTGCTTCATTACGCATTATCTCTTGCCTTTGAGCAAAACAACAACAAACACACAAAAAATAATGTGTATGTGCACAAAAACCGGTTTTTTCCTTTCGTTGCTTTTGAAAATAGTGTGTACCATGGGCACACGTGGAGACAACTGCGAGGTGCGCACAGTGGATACAATACATGGATTAATTCAATTAATTCGTACTTTAAGAAATATCGATAATTTTTTTAAATAAATTTATTAGTAGGTACAAATTGACAGCATTTTCAAGCTTTGCAATTTTTTTGTAATCAATTCCCTCAGCCTGCAGATAAACACCGCAAATTTTATAAACGGATAGATGCAAAATTCCAACTGTTAACCAAATTGGAAGTCCTGACCTCTAACCAAATTGTATATTTGTTATAACTTATTTTAAACTATAAAGAAACAAATAATTGATTAATTTCAATAATTATTTGTCTCTTTATTGAATAAATTCCACTGTGAGCCGTCTATGCACAGGCTACACACTTTTAAATCAAGTACAAATGGTACTCTCATACCACAGCATATTTGTGCATGTACAATACCATTCTCCGTGCGTTAAAATTTTGTACATACATACTATACATGTCCACGCATACACAAAAAGATTTCTTCGTTGTATATGTCGAATCACTTTCGAATCATGCGGATCCATCTGGCTTCAACGCAGGATTCAGGTTCGGTTTTTAGTGATTCGTGGTGATTCGAATCGGACTGAAGGCAGGATTCGTAATAATCGAGCAGACTGAAGTGGCATGAGTACAGCTGTGATTTTATGAATCATGTGCATTCATGCAGGGCTGTAGTAAATACATCAACAAAGGATAGTATTAAGAAACTTACAGTGTCACAAATGCTCATAACGAAGTTGAAAATTATTTTAATGGCCGGTACATCAGTACATCTGAAGTAGTATGGATGTTGTTAGAATTTTGAATACATGACATTCAACCTTAGTACACTTAGCGGTACACTTAGAGAACGAACAACCAGTATACTTTACAGCGGAAAATATGCAAAATATAGTCGAAAACCCACCAAAAATTACACTCACGTCTTTTTATACCCGGTACTGGAAGAGTAAAGGGGTATATTATATTTGTTGAAAAAATTGATGTGTGTAACACCCAGAAGGAAGCGTTTCCGACCCCATAAAATATATATATTCTTGATCAGCATCAATAGCCGAGTCGATATAGCTATGTCTGTCTGTCCGTCCGTCTTCATTAGCGCCTATAGCTCAGAGACTATAAAAGCTAGAGGAACACAATTTTGTATCCAGACTCCTCTCCTATCACACTGTTACAAGTGTATTTCAAAATTTCGCACCTCCCCCTTCCGCCCACTACAAGAACGAAAATCTGTGGCATGCACAATTTTAAAGATACGAGAAATAAAGAAAACTATTTCGAAATGCATCGTTCCCTCTCGCTCTCTCTCACACACCGGGGTGGGCGCTATGCCTGATCGAATTTTTTGACGCCTAGTCCTCAGAGACTATAAGAGCTAGATCAACTAAACTTTCTATCCAAGCTCCTGTGATATCAAACCGAGACGAGTTTGTTTCAAAATTTTACCACGCCCCTTTCCGCCCCCACAAAGGACGAAAATCCAACATTTTTAAGATTCAAGAAATCCAAAAACGCAGAATCATAGAAAATTACCATATCTATCAGAATGTTGAATCTGGATCAGATCGGATCATAAATATAGTCAGAAGGAACAAATGAAATTTCAGTGGCCTTCCAAGCGCAGATTCGTTCCCTCTCTCTCTCGCACACAGCCGTGTATGAATATGTAGGAAATAGATGTATACATGTAGAAATGACAGATGGAAAAAACTTAAGTAAACAAATATGGAAACTTCTAATATATAAAAATCTCCGAAAAGGTTCGACTTAATTCTTTTTTGGCTAAAATTCAATTTGTCCCTTTTGCGAACATGTAATAAATTACAACAAGCTCACATACATATATACTGACTTAGTGCCGGGTATAAAGTAGAGCCGCGGCGGTAGACGCGGCTCACAACGTTTCCCCTTGTTTTGATCTGTGCCGTAGTGACGGATTTGCTAAATGAAGCTACGATCTTAACTGGTAAATCAAAAGGAAACTTTTTTTTGATACCGCGCATCCCTATGATTCCAACTCATTTGCCATTTGATTTCAAACTATTACAATATCCTATGCGTTTATCATTTGCGATGTCCATCAACAATGCCCAAGGGCAAACACTTCACGTTTGTGGTATGAATTTGGATGAATCATGTTTTTCACATGGCCAGCCTTATGTTGCCTGTTCCAGAGTTGGTACCCCCAGCCGTTTGTTTATTTATGCTCAAAATGGAAAAACAAAAAATATTGTTTATCCACATGTCTTGGATTAAGTTTTAGAAGAGCTAGCAATTAATAAATTATTATTTCACTTTATACGTAGCGAAGCACGTACCGGTCCGCTAGTATTACATAAAGGAAAAATATATATACTGAAATAACCAATTTAAAATAACTGGTGCCCAACGTTAATTCTCGGTAAGGAAAAAAGTTATACAAAAGTGAACGTAAAGTGAAGTTAGTAGGAAAAAAAAACAAAATCGAGAGATCGAATAAAAAAAATTAAATAAGAAATTCATTTAAAGTGAAGTTAAAAACGACACCGAAAATCGAGAGATCGAATAAAAATTTCGTACAGAAGAAATTCATTTAAAGTGAAGATAAAAAGCGTCACCGAAAAGCGAGAAATCGAATAAAAAATTGCCACTTAAAAAAAAGTGTACGTAAAGTGAAGTTAAACACAAAACATAAGTCGAAAAAGCATATAAAGTGGAGATAAAAAACGACACCAAAAGAAAAAAGATTGAATTTAAAAAAATTTACCGAAAAAAAAGTGCACGTCAACCGGCGAGGCTGAACACAACAAAAAACTTGAATCGAACGTTAAGTTAATTCACCAGGTAGCGCGCAAGCTACCTAGGGCAGCGGAGACAGCAGCAGTGGAAACAGAAAATTACAGACCCTTTGAGCAAAGTCTCAGAGATGAACCGTTCACATCAGTCTCTGAGCAAATCGGTCTCTGCTCAACCAACAACCCTTTTTTTTCTTCTTCCTTTTGCTCTGCTCATTCACTGACCGTTTGTCGCGAGCGAGAAAAATAAAAGTCACTTGCATTTGTATGCGTGTATGTACATATGTGATTCTTACGACGCCGCTGTCGAAGCCTACACCCATTACTTTAGAATTCTTTAGAGATTATGACACTTGCTGAAGACGTTAGCCCACAATATAAGAAATGACTTATTTTACATATAATGAATATGCTAATTTGGTATAATATACACTGCAAGAATATAATGAGCCAATGTATATATGTAAAAATACATAATGTATTTCAACCATAACTTAACATTGGAAAATTTGTCCAAGCGAAGTGTTCTGCTCAGAGCGAGAGCGAGCATGCATGGTTTTTTCGGTTATGTTCGTGATCAGACCGCAAAGGGAAAAACGGTCAACTGTTATTTGCGAGCTATGATAATAACTAATAGTCGAAGTTTTGCAATCATTATTTGAACCAAAAATCTCTAAATTAAAAAACCATAAATTTACCACTTCCTAAAATCAATAAACCAATTCATCGAGCCGAGTGCTGTGATTGGTGTCATCCAAAGATTGCGAAGAGCGACGAAAGAGTGGGGGCCGAATGCCCGCCACTAGACAGAATCCATCCGACGATTGTGTTGCGATCAACGACGAGAGAGTGGAGGCCGAGTGTCTGCCACTAGACAGAGTCCATCCACTTCCCAAAATCGATGAACTAATTCATCGAGCCAAGTGCTGTGATTGGCGTCATTCATAGATTGGGATGCGATAAGCGACGAGAAAGTGGAGGACGAATGCCCGCCACTAAACAGAATCCATCCGAAGTGATCCGATCAACGACGAGAGAGTGGGGACCCAGTGCCCG
Organism: Drosophila helvetica; assembly: GCA_963969585.1. Taxonomy (NCBI): domain Eukaryota; kingdom Metazoa; phylum Arthropoda; class Insecta; order Diptera; family Drosophilidae; genus Drosophila; species Drosophila helvetica. The sequence goes on along the minus strand of OZ018402.1, from coordinate 36,408,816 downwards.
CCACTAGACAGATTCCATCCGAAGTGACCACTTCCCAAAATCGATGAACCAAATCATCGAGCCGAGGGCTGTGATTGGCGTCATCCAAAAATTGGGATGCGATGAGCGACGAAAGAGTGGGTACCGAATGCCCACCACTGGACAGATCCATCTGTTTAATGTTTCAATCAGATCAATCCACTACGGCTGGTGAAACGAAGGGTCAGCAAGTCGGATATGCGACGGTATACGCCAATTAGCTGTGCTAATCGACGCGCGAAGCTGATGATCCGTAATCTTCTAGGCAACGATGGCAGTGATGCTTAGTGGTGAACTATGAAATCCGCGGCTTCAGAACGAGATCCACCGAGATGAAGGTATATACCTTCAGTTGAGAAGCTAGCATATTCTATGCCAGAGACTGCGGTGAGCGATTTTGCCTTGCGAAGATTAAGCTGATTAGGTAGACGTGTAGTAACAAAATTCAACTAAGATCACGAGTCCTAAAGTGTGCGACATGGCACGAGAGTTCTCGCGCTGGTTTTGACGAGAAAGACGACAGTGGCTAATAGCACAGCATCAGGCGGACTTTGGGACTAACGACTAACGAAATGCAAAAGGGTGTGGTGCTTCTAGAGCATGCAACGCGCTAAGATGTGAGGTGGCAGCGTCCACAAACGCCCGCAACTTGCCAACCGATTAGTCGTCATGCGTTAGCCCAAATATCGCTCTGATGTGTGCCTGTAGAATAAGACGTGTGTTAGCAAATCGGTTTTGAGAATTTTTAATACGTTGCTATAGTTAGCCTTAGAAATTCGATTCTAATTTGTCCATCAGCTCCAGAAATAGTTTCAGGTTGTATTAATCCAAGCTGCGCAGCTTTTTGTTGTCCAATTTGGTAACAAGCCCCTGAAGTTGGTCGAAGATGGCCTTTGTCTTGAAGTTCAAGAATGCAATCCGGCTAGTAGCTGGATCAGCACTAGCTAACACTTCACCAATTGGAGCGCCACTTTATATTGTCGACACTCATTTATGTATGTATGTATGTTTAGTTTTTATTTTCCGCTAAACTTTTTCCAAGTCGGTTGCGCAGATCTAACGATGCGAACGTTATTGCTCACAAATTCTCGAATTCAGGCAGAGAGATGAACCGAAATATGAAAGCGACGGCGAAGAGAGCTGCACCGGCACAAAGAGCACAAGCCACGACCGATACTGCTGCGAAGCAACGAAAGCGACGACGAACAATGTATATGTATGTATGTGCCCTGCACCGGCACAGAGGGCACAAGCGACGACCGAAAACCAACAGGTTTCTCAAGAGAACAATCGAAATTTTCGATTTCGACAGAGAGGTATATGTATGCAGCCGCTCACAAGCGCTGGCTGAAGCGAACGACGAAAGTGGCGGCGAAGAAAACTAACGGCTTACGCATTGGGCAGGCTGAAGCAGATAGCGAAAGAGAACACGAAAACGAATAGCGGCCGCTAGAAAATGTCACGGTCGGCTACAACGACTTTTGGCTCGCTACTTTTTCGACCAATGTGGGGTTAAATCTTCGACACAGATTTAACGTAATGTTTTGAACACTTATCTCACTCGAATGGTCACGGGGATTACGTCAGGGTCACCAAAATGTTGAAAGCTGCCGAGCTTTTTTGTCATCTCTGACTCCACATTTACGAAATAGCAATTCTCCGTTGTTGGATAAAGTTTTGTGTTTATTGTTCGATCTATTTTGTATATATATTAGAAGGCGTGCCCGTAACATTCGAGGTGGTTGAAAATTATTTGACCGACTGCCTTACGAGTATTTGATCGACTGGCTTACGAGTATTTGATCGACTGGGGGTGCATGTAGGCAAGGCATTATAATATAAGCAGCCAGAATAGATGATATGTGTGTGCGCGTCTGTACATAAACGAGAAAGAGATTTACAAGAGTGCGACAATACTTAAGAGCATACGATAAGAGATATAATTCAAATGTCTTAAGAGCTACTGCCAGCTGCTGCTCTGAACAATGATATTTCTACAGGAAATACCTATCGCCTCGACCTTTTGAATCGGGAAGGGAAAAGTAGGCTCACCAAACGTTTAAAAGAAATGTTAAAATGTTAAAGCAAGGCATCATTCGCGAAAGCGATCGTTCTCAAGAAGATAGATGCTTCAGGTAAACAAAAATTTAGAAAATTAGCCGATTACCGAAATTTAAACGAGATAATTGTAAACGATAAATTCCCGACTAACTATATGGACGAAATACTTAGTAAACTTAGAAATTGCCAATACTTGACTAGAATTGATTTAGCAAAACGCTTCCATCAAATCGAAATGGACCCAATGTCAATACCTAAAACGGCATTTTCCACTAAACATGGCCAATACGAATACAACTGTATGCCATTTGGCTTAAAAAACGCCCCAGCAACATTTCAACGTTGCATGAACTCAAAGACCTTATTAACAAACATTGCCTTGTCTATTTGGATGACGTCATTATCTATTCAACATCTCTCACAGAACACCTAGGATCTCTAAAAAAAAGTGTTCGAGAAACTCAAAGAGGCAAATCTAAAACCTTTTTGTTTTTAAACTTTGCTATTTATTTATGAATACTTCCCTTATGAAATTTAAAAAAACAAGGAATTGACAAAAACTTTACAAATCTTACAAACATGAATTATCTAACAGTTACTTTTTGGACTAATAGTTTGAGATCGTGGTCCTCAATTCATCGCTGGGTAGGAAGGTCGTTCCGATGAAGGCGGGATCGGCTGCACGTCTTTGTGAGGCCTCTCGCGATATTGTTTGGATGCGATGATAGCTTGCACAAGTACCTTTCCTTCTGTTCCACTTTTTTATGTTTTCGTTGCGAACGTACCACGGTGCCCCGGTGATAAATCTCAGGATCTTCGACTGGGCTCTTTGGATGATGTCGATGTTACTGCTGCAAGCGTTAACCCATAGCTGGGAGCCAGGTCCAGATTGGTTTCAGAACGGAGTTATAGATCAGAACCTTGTAGTCCAGACTTAGCGGAGAGCGAGCGTGGAGGCCATTGGCTTTGAGTTTAAGCTGTGTTCTCTGAGCCTCAATGTGGCTGCACCATGTAAGTCTTCTCTCCAAGTTTACTCCCAGGTACGGTACATGTTTGCATTTTTGCTCGTTTACCTTAATTCCCAGTCGGATGGCCAGTTTGTTGTGATGTTGCTTGCAGTGGGCATCTGGAGCGGCTGAGAATAGCTGTATCGTCAGCAAAGCTTTATGTTGTTAGACCTCTGCCTGTAGGGATATCTGCTGGGTAGAGAACTTATGGTGTCGGGCCAAGTACGCTGCCTTGAGGAACTCCAGCTTTAATGTGGTGTTCGTCTGATATTGCAGAGTTTCATCTTACTGCAAACTTCCTGTCGATGTTATGTGGTTGACCAGCTCAATAGTTCCGAGTTTTTCACGAAAGCCGAATTGATGTGATGGGATTAAGCTATGGAGATTCAGGAATTGATTAGTCATTGTCAGCAAACATTTTTCGAAGACTGTTCGATCTTTACCCAGATTTGTAAACATTATGACGACAGACTTCTTCCATCTCTCTGGAAAGTGGCCGAGTTTTGTGATTGCATTAAATAGCTGGGCAATGATGCAGACTGCACAACAGGGAAGCCACCGACGCAGCGTTGAGAGCCGACGTTCGTCTTGGTCGCACCGTCGCTGAGAGCGTGTGCCGTTTTGGCTCATCGTCCCAAGAACGGAAACTTAAATGACTAATAATCTACTCTTTCGCTCACCTATACAAATGTTATACTAGCTGGGGACTTCAACAGTAATATCTTTAGAGAAAGACTATTATCTGACGATATATAATCTATTGGATTAAAGCTCATCAAAGATCATCTGCACCAACGAATTTTTCGAATGACTGCGATATTTTACTTGACTTATTTTTTGTAAACCAGTCTCATAAAGTTTCTATGTACAGTCAACTGTCCATGCCAATGTTTTCGAAACATGACCTAATATTGTTGACCTATTTTCATACTGACTTAACCGAAAGTAGATTAGTTTATATAATACAATACAATATATCGATTACGCTATTTAAAGAAATGATTAAATCTTGTGGAAATTCCTGGTTCAATTCGAAAATTAAAATATTATTAAAAAAACGGGATATCTCATTTAGAAAATGAAATCGTTACAAAACAGCCCATTATGCTGTACAGTATAAGATACTTAGGACAACTTTGATAAAATGAATTGACTCCAAGAAAAGAAAATACTTTTGTAACCAATTGAACTATATTAAATAACCGGGTAATGGTAAAACCAATACTGCACGCAACTGTGATATTAATCCTGAGGAAAAAGAATATTTTTAGACTGCAACGTGCCTGAAGTGACTAAAACTAACTATGTTGAGGGCGCACAGTGGGACATCAGACGAAAAGAGGTGGCAAAAGTCGAAGAATTTTTTGAGCGCTTTGAATAATATGAATACACGTATCTAACAGAAAATTTCCCAGAGCTTTCAAACATTTTCAAGATAATCTGACTTTTAGTTTAGGAGATACGAGCATTCAAAGTTGAAAATTATTTCAGTGTGCACAAATGTATTCAACTTTCTTTCACTTGCTGCATCTTTGAGGATGAATTAAAAGTAAACAACGTTACGCATGATTCTGTTTTACGTGTTTCCATTTAGGTATATTCGTAGTTTTTATTAATCAATAAAAACCTACTCTGGTTCTATTTTGGGGCGTTTGGCTTCTAGGTCGATTTAAGTGAGGCTACCTCGCACGAAAAACATGCAAAAAAGGGCTGTCGCAGGCAAAATCGCAAATAGGGATTTGGAACATAGGTAAAAGTATACTCAATGAACATATACAAAAAATATCTCGGGAAAATGTTGTGAAGTTTTTTGTAAAGTCAGATCAAAGTTTAAAAACGCCCAAAATTTAGGTACTAATGAATCCATATACTCAGGTACACTCCACATTTTAATAGTTTTCAATTTAACGCTACCTAAATGATGTTGATGGTTAATAATGAATCCATATATATATATATTGCATACCTTTTTTTGAGCACTCTAGTCTTTTTTTGACTTCTAAAGCATCCAGTTGCGTATAAGTAAACATAATAACGTGAAAGTGGCTATGGATAATACAAAGTTATTGGAGATATATAGTACTTCAAGCACATAAAACGAATTTATGGAATCAGTTCTTAATGAATTGAGTTTAGTATCGTACAACCCCGAGCAGTATACAAGTATAAGACAAAAAATTACCACTGTTCATAAAACATGAACAGGAACCGAAACAGGCCAACCAATAAACAATACAGTCCACGTGATGGAGGCTACTTGAGAAAAAGGACACATAAAGTTCGACCATAAAATCATATTCATGCGTCACGTCGAACCCAAATCTATTAACATATGTGGTTTGCATGTAGTAGGTGTCATTAGAAGGGATGAGCGTGGGAACAAGTGCCGCACATCCCTCCTTTTCTTAGCGTTGGTCTTAGTTTTAATTACCTGATATTTTCCTATATATAGTGCATAAGTTTCAAAAATAAAACAGTTCGAATTTACAACTCATAAACATCAAAAACCACTATTCATTTTAATATTAAAAAGAAATGGGAGGGCGCATTCCGTAAGACGGACTTCTTTAATAGCAAAAACGCAAACTGGTTGATTGGAAACAGCTTGCTATATAATGGACCCTCCACCTCCACAGGACGAGGCACAGGAAGACCAACAAAAACCTTGGATGACTGTTCAGATTATACAAGAAAGAGAAAACTTCTAGATGCAACATGTCATGTAAGTACGGATCATTTATCGGAGACACTGTCAATCAAATATACGAACGACAAGGAAAACAAGAGATCGTGTATTACAAAAGCTGTTTCTAATGCAAGTCCGGTGAGACTTGACAGGATCAAGGATAGCATCCTCACGCCACCAAATTCACAACTAAGGAAGTACACATTTGAAGAGGCTTTAGAATTGTTTCTGGATTTGGGAATGTCTAAGGAGAAATATTCAATATTACGGAATTCCTTAATCCATCATAATGTAGACATTCTGCCAGAATACAGAAACATTACACAAGCAAAACTTAAGGCAGTGCCGGAATCAACAATAACTACAGAGATATCAGCGGAAGTAAAACTTCTAGACCTGATGGAACACACTGCGAAACGTCTCGTTGAGAGTTTACCTCACCATAAGATTGAGAGTCTTCCGCAAAATCTCACATTGATCAGAAAATGGGGCTGTGATGGATCTTCTGGGCAAAGTGAATATAAGCAAGCAATATCCACAGACGATAAAACCATAACAGATTCTAACATGTTTATGGCTTCTCTTGTACCCCTGGGGCTTTAATCGGATACATCGGAATCTTGGAAAAATCCGCGACCTTCGTCACTATTGCCGCCCTATATTATTCAAATACGCCAAAGAATTTTCGGTGTTAATAAAGTCCACAGTAAACTATATTAAGAACCAGATTTCTAATATAAGGCCGGTAAAAATAATCAAGAAAAAAAAAACCATTCATGTCAATTTTGAATTTTTCCTTACAATGATTGATGGAAAAGTACTTAACGAACTAAATAATACTAAATCTACATTGATATGTGCGTTTTGCAAAAAAACCCAAAAGGATTTAAAAAATTTGGATGATTCCATAGTTGAAGAGGAAAATTTGGAATATGGTATTTCCCCGTTGCATGCAAGAATAAGATATATGGAGTTCATTTTAAAACTTGCATATACCATTCCGCGAGAGGGAGAATCTTTTGACAAAAGCACGACAGCTAAGGAAAAACAAAACAATAAGAAACAAATAATTTAAGAAAAATTCGTTGAAAAACTATCACTGAAGGTGGACTGCCCCAAGCAAGGATGTTGTTTTAAGCTGCAAGGAAAAAATTAACACCCACAAATTTGGTGAATATGCCTCGAAGACTGCAGAGCTGTTACAGGAAAAATATCCTGAAAAGAAACTTACTCCTACACTTCATAAAATTTTGACACTTGGTCAAATTTTAAATGAATATCAGAGCTTACCAATTGGGGAGATGTCAGAGGAAGCACAGGAAGCGAGAAACAAGGATTACAAGAAGTACAGGTACATGAATACGTGCAAGATATCACGAAAAATCCAAAACAGGGATCTTTTCAACATGTTAGCAGCCTCTTCAGAGCCATATATTTCATCCATTAGAAATGTGAGATCTGAAAAAAAATCAGAAAATAGTTTTTCTTTAGAAATTTTAAGTTTGTTAGATATTCCTCCCTCTAAATTGGAAGTGGAGGCATAATTTACAGAAAAAAATAAATTAGACCAAATTCCAGAATAAGAAATTTTTTTTTTGTGAAATTGAGATTGAGCTAAGAAAAATTATGGAAAATAATTATATATAGTAAAATTGACCAATAAAAGTACTTTATCGATAAAAACAAATTTAAATTCAGCACATTATATAGGAAAATATGCACCGTCAACAAAGTGCAACTTTGGCTTTTTATAGGTAAGCTTCTAAACAATGTAGCGCCACGTAAAATTGCATACTACATTTTGAAAGATTTATCTTTTAAATGCTGTTTATATTATGATAATATTTTCATTTGTTCAGAAGTTATTAATTTAGCAAGCTGAAATGGCAGAATGTCCCACTGTGGGGCGAACACTTTTGTGATAATAGTTTTAGATTCTCATGTGTGACTGAGTCAGATGTCCTCGAATCAATGTTAAAAAATAAGTCAAATGCCACTAGAATTGATGATGTGAATCCGGAAATCATAAAAAATGCAATTAATATTTCCTGATTCTTGGAAAATAGCCAAAATACTTCCAATTCCCAAATCTAACAATGAGTACAAGAAAATTTCCATTTTACTTTATTTATTAAAAGTTTTAGAACGATTTATGGCTGGTCAGATGACAAATTACTTGACAACTAAAAAACTTCTGACAGGCAAACTGTCAGGTTTTCGTGTGGGCAGAAGTTGTACAACAGCAGTAATAAACATAGTTGAAGGCATCAGAGAAAAACTGGACAATGACAATATAACGTTCTTGACCCTTTTAGATTATAGTAAAGCTTTTGACACGGTTAACCACGATATTCTATGTTTTAAGCTAAGTCATCTATGTAATTTTTCGCGTGCTGCAACAAGCCTTTTTTTTTTGTACTTTTTATGTATGCACGAGTTACTATTTTGTTGTTTATTTATTCTAAGCGGATAATACGTGACACCAATATATGCAGTTCTGTGGAATGACTAGTCAGTCTTGGCATCCGTGTAGAGAACTGATTTCGAAAGCGAACTTCACGAGACCAGTGTTGCTACACGTCCGTATACACACACATACATAACATCCCTTAACACCCAGATGGGTCGTAGATTTCCCGGGGGCGTCTAATGAGACTAGATCTGCGTGGTGCTTCCTCTGACTGCGGTGATGCCTGCGGCCCTGGCAGGTCAGATCGGATCATAAATATAATCAGAAGGAACAAATGAAATTTTAGTGGCCTTCCAAGCGCAGACTCGTTCCCTCTCTCTCTCGCACACAGCCGTGTATGAATATGTAGGAAATAGATGTATACATGTAGAAATGACAGATGGAAAAAACTTAAGTAAACAAATATGGAAACATCTAATATATAAAAATCTCCGAAAAGGTTCGACTTAATTCTTTTTTGGCTAAAATTCAATTTGTCCCTTTTGCGAACATGTAATAAATTACAACAAGCTCACATACATATATACTGACATAGTGCCGGGTATAAAGTAGAGTCGCGGCGGTAGACGCGGCTCACAACGTTCCCCCTTGTTTTGATCTGTGCCGTAGTGACGGATTTGCTAAATGAAGCTACGATCTTAACTGGTAAATCAAAAGGAAACTTTTTTTTGATACCGCGCATCCCTATGATTCCAACTCATTTGCCATTTGATTTCAAACTATTACAATATCCTATGCGTTTATCATTTGCGATGTCCATCAACAATGCCCAAGGGCAAACACTTCACGTTTGTGGTATGAATTTGGATGAATCATGTTTTTCACATGGCCAGCCTTATGTTGCCTGTTCCAGAGTTGGTACCCCCAGCCGTTTGTTTATTTATGCTCAAAATGGAAAAACAAAAAATATTGTTTATCCACATGTCTTGGATTAAGTTTTAGAAGAGCTAGCAATTAATAAATTATTATTTCACTTTATACGTAGCGAAGCACGTACCGGTCCGCTAGTATTACATAAAGGAAAAATATATATACTGAAATAACCAATTTAAAATAACTGGTGCCCAACGTTAATTCTCGGTAAGGAAAAAAGTTATACAAAAGTGAACGTAAAGTGAAGTTAGTAGGAAAAAAAAACAAAATCGAGAGATCGAATAAAAAAATTAAATAAGAAATTCATTTAAAGTGAAGTTAAAAACGACACCGAAAATCGAGAGATCGAATAAAAATTTCGTACAGAAGAAATTCATTTAAAGTGAAGATAAAAAGCGTCACCGAAAAGCGAGAAATCGAATAAAAAATTGCCACTTAAAAAAAAGTGTACGTAAAGTGAAGTTAAACACAAAACATAAGTCGAAAAAGCATATAAAGTGGAGATAAAAAACGACACCAAAAGACAAAAGATTGAATTTAAAAAAATTTACCGAAAAATAAGTGCAAATTAAATATTTCCTTGGTGAATAGTTTAAAAAAATATAAATTTTTTATTTATTATTCACTATGTTACAGTTCACTCTTAGTGTCTAAACTCACTGCTCTATTATTACTCAACTGTTCTTTTTCGGTTTCCAAAACGGACTGGCGACCAAGGGTCGGCTCCTAATAAACAAACCTCGGATTAAGAGAAGCCAGATCTGCTTAAGAGATTGGCTCAAGAGAGTCGGAGAATAGGATGATGAGAATTTGGTCTCAATTGTGAAATTTGAATAAACCAAACAAATATCGGGCGGCCAAACCAAACAAATATCGGGCGGCCAACGGCGCAATTGGAACTTAATGAAAAGTGTGAAGTGATATGACGTCTTATTGGAGTGGGAAAATTCATTAGGAATTGGGGACCTAATAAATTTGAATAAACCAAACAAATATCGGGCGGCCAACAGCGCAATTGGAACTTAATGAATCCTAATGGAAAAACTGTGTAAGAAGTTCCCAACTAGAAGTTGTTTATAAATCGGGTAAGAAGGCTTGGGTAGTGGGCTGGTTAACTCCCCCCATTCTAAATTGGATCGTCCCGATTCATCGGAAGTGATGGGTAAATTGAATTAAGATGATTGGTCAATTGGACTCTAATTTCATCTTCAACGGAATTTTCATTTTCGGACATATTATTTTCGAGGTTTATTTCAAAACTAATTCTCCGTGGTTTGCATATTAGATATTTTCTAAATTTGATCAAAATCCTGATAATTAAATATATAATAGTACATGTTATCAATATTAACGTAATCGGAATTTGAGTTTGTTTAATTTGAACAAATGGATTAAATATGTTGATATTATCAAATGCAAGTTCCGAATCATTCGACATAAAATATTCGGATATTAAAAAATTGTTGTATTGTTTAGCAGTGAGGTAATTTAGAATCTTATTATCAATATTATAATAGGATACATTATTAATTATAGTAGTATCATTAAAGGTTATTAAAAATGACCCATCTAAATGAGTGTCATTTACAATATTGTGTCCATTAATAAAAATGGCACCTTCTTGGATTACATCAATTTTTTTATTATTCTCTCTGACTTTGTTACATATAGATTTTTCTCCATTTAACAATCTTGTGAAACAAGTACTGTCAGGGTTTAAGGTGCAATAATTATTATAAAGTTCTGGTTTAAAGTTTGACATTACATAATACTTATTATTACATTTAGCAACCTGATTATCAATTATTAATTTTCCATCCTTATGAGAAATGGATCTGGAATTGTATACTTCACAGCGGTTAGTTATTATTGGGTATTTTATGTATATAACAATTAAATCCTGATTTATTGCAATTTTAAATTCAGCAATATCCAACAGGTCAGTAATAGTGACGGGTTTGTGTTCATGTTTATAAATTTCTTTGATATCTTCTTCGTTTAAAACTTTTGTATTGAATACATCAATTTTAGCTAATGTAATTGTATCCATCAAATTCATAAGATCATAAGTGAGCAAACGAAGACGGTGTTTTCGTAGTGGCAATTCTTGATTTCTAAAGGCTGTTTTAAAATTTTCAGATAGAGTTTGTATTTCTTTGAATAATTTAGAATTTATGACAAATTGATTATTATTATTCTGGATTAAATCATCAATTTTATTCTGCACTGTTATGATATCATCATGATCAGGGGTCCCTGCTATCCATTTCCAAACTGTGCCTATTTCGTTAATACCTCGTTTAATTCTGTTGGGTATTATTTGTGAGATAAGAGTTCTGATAATATTTAGATCGTATGTCATTTCCCAAAGTAAATTCTGGTTATTATTCTGAATGTGTGCTGTTTCCATATTGATTATTTCTTTATAATAACTTAAATTAGTTATATGGAATAAGTCGGCATATGATTCATAAGTAAGGACATCTTTTGTATCCTTGTAAGTAAAAAAATCGTGATTTGAATAATCCATTATTTCTGATTTGATTGATGTTACCATCAATAATACGAATATTGTTAAATTCATTTTCTGTAATTTGAGACAATTTAAAATTTGACGTTATCTTTATGAATCAAACGGTTTCTATTATTTATAATAATTTTATTAGGTAAGTTTTCTTTAACTACTTGTCTCTTATATCTGGCTTTCAGTTTATTCCTCTCTCCATATTTTTTTTCATAAATGACCTCACCTACGTGATAGTCCTTTTCCTTCCTATCTTTATTATGAACCTGTAACATTTTTTCTTGCGCTAATTTTAATATTTTGGGAATATTATCATGCTTGATTTTGTTATATAGAATGTCAAACGGTCTTTGATTAGTAGTTGAATGGATTGTCAAGTTATACTTTTGAGCTGCTCTAATTATAATTTCTGAATAATCAACCAAATTAAGTTGATCTTTTATGCAACGAGCAATTTCTGTAAGTGTAGAATGTGCCCTTTCTATTTGTCCATTTGACGTACTATGTCGAGGATCTGCGTAATATAAATTAATCCCACATCTTCGTGCAAAAGATTTAAACTGGGAGGAAGTAAAACTTGGTTCATTATCTATCATCAGAGTTTTGGCTAATGGAAATTGTTGCAGAATTTCTGCAATCTTATTTTCGATGTTGAGCTTGTTCGGAATCTCTTTTACAACTAAATATTTTGAATAAGAATCTATGCAAGTTATAAATATTAAACTCTGTGCATAATATATATCCATATGTAAATTTTCTCCTTCCTTATTTGGGATAGGTGCCTGTTTGATAGGGATTTGTACTGGTTGTCTATTATATTTATTTTGGTTGCAAATTGTACAGTTCTTAACATATTCCTTGAGTTTTTTGTATAAATTCGGCCAATAATATAATCGGTTTATTTGTTTATAGTTTTCGTCTAATCCCCTATGTGCTCTACAATGAGTTTCTTCGATTATTATCGCTCTGTCTTCAGGATTTTCTACATCCTGAACAAATCTTCTTGTATACAAAAACTTATTAGTGAAATTATTCATAAGAGGAATTTGAATTCTATAGAAGTCCTCTAATGTACAGTGTATTCCTATTGCTATATTAGGAGGAATGTATTCTCTTAAGATTGATACCAAATTTTCCGTAGTATCATATTCTATTATATGTCTTGTATTTCCAAATATGTTAATCGACTCATGTATTGTATACCTCCCCGTTGCTATTAGCAATTGTTGCTTAAACTGGTTTAAGGGTTTTCGGGTTTCTTGTATAACATTCTCAAAACTACTCTCTGCTGAATGCTGAGTGCTTTGATCTGAGACCGATTCGTTACTGTCAGTTAAGTTGTTAATCTGTATTCTTGATAAGGCGTCTGCGACTACATTTGTTGCCCCTGGCTTATATATTATTTTGGGTGAATAACTTTCAATGAATGAATACCACCTTTTCATTTCTATATTTGGATTCTTTTGAGAAATTGCGAAAGAAAGTGGTTGATGGTCTGTGTATATCTCGATGTTGTTAACACCATATAAATAATTACGCAACTTTTTGAATGCCCAAACTATGGCCAAAAGTTCTTTCTTATTAGTTGCATATACTTGCTCTGTTTTGGTTAGAGTTTTGGAAATAAATGTAATTGGTTTTCCTTCCTGGGATAGGACTGCACCAATTGCAATGTCAGAAGCGTCGGTCGTTAAAGTGAATTTTTTATTATAATCTGGTTGTACTAACTCGATTTGAGCAATTAAATTATCTTTGAGCTCGTTGAAAGCTCTTACAGCTGAATCATCCAACTGTATAGAAATTCTTCGGGACATTTTTTTAGATACTTTTCCGTTTTGACCTTCTAGATACTTTGTAAGAGGTTTCGCAATTTTTGCGTAGTTTTGTACAAATTTTCTGTAATAGCCTGTAAGGCCTAGGAAGCTTCTAAGCTCTCGAATATTTTTTGATATTGGATATTTTACCATTGTGTCAATTTTTTCGGGATCTGTTTTTATTACATTGTGTGATACAACGTAACCAAGAAAAGTTGTATCTAATTTGAAGAACTTAGATTTTTCAATCGAAATTTTCATGTTTGCGTTCAGCAATATATTAATTATGACAATTAGGTCTTTATGGTGTTGTTCAATTGTTTTTGAGAATATAATAATGTCGTCCATATATACATGACATGTTTTACCGACTTGTTCTCTTAATATGTCGTCCATTGCCCGTTGGAATATTCTGGGTGCGTTTGTTAGTCCAAATGGCATTCTCTGGAATTCATATTTTCCGTTATTTATTGAGAAGGCGGTTTTTATGATATCTGATTCTTTCAAATCTATTGTGGAAAAGTATTTAGCTTTTCCAAGGTTTGACAATATTACTGAGGGATCTTGCATTGGGTATCTATCTGGAATGGTATTCTCATTTAGTTTTTTATAGTCTATTACTACCCTAAGTTTTGAACCCTTTTTTGGTACTACTAACACAGGAGAATTATAAGGGCTTTTACTTGGCCTTATAATTTCTTCTTTTAGCATGCGACTAACTTCAGAGTTCACAAAATCTGAAGCGGACATAGCATAGGGATACTGTTTGCTATAGATAGCCCTATCGTTTTCTGTGTTTATTTCACAGCGAACATCTGTCCTAAAAGGAATTTGCATGTTTATTTTTGAATGCTCTTTATTAATAATGTTTATTATTTCGTCCTCCAAATCTTTTCTTTGATTTGAAGTTGACTCATTCACATTTTTTAATACATTTTTGTCGGATAATTCAACGACGGCGTGTTCAGGATTTTTTGATCCCAAACTTTTCATTTTATTTAATTCATGTTTGTCGGATAATTCAACGACGGCGTGTTCAGGATTTTTTGATCCCAAACTTTTCATTTTATTTAATTCATGTTTGTCGGATAGTTCAACGACGGCGTGTTCAGGATTTTTTGATCCCAAACTTGTATAACTTTGATTTGCCTCTTCAGACTCAGATCTGACTTTGGCCTTTTCATCAAAGTATTTTTTTATTATATATTCCTTTAATGGAAGGATGTTTTTTCCTCCAGATAAAGAAAGTTGGTTTAAAGAGCTGTCATAATCATAAATTAATTTCTCTTCCTTGCCCCCATATCTTATTACCTCTTTTTCTGTATCAATTACAGCTCCAATTTTTTTCAATAGGTTGTAACCTATAAGTAAATCTGAATTTAACCCATCTATTTCATAAAATGTATAACGCGTATCGAATATTGTTACCATGTGGTAATATTTTATTATAGAGTAACCATTTGCTGTGGCCACTTTCTTATATATGGGAAGTTCGTTTTTATTTCCATATATTCCTGCTCTGATGTAACAGGAGGTTGCCCCGGTGTCAATTAATATTTTAAGTTTTTTATTTATCTTTTTATCAGTCCGGATAATGTAGGGTAATCCTACTCCGGAGTCTTTCCTAAAAAATGCTCTTCTTCGATATTATTTAATCTCATTGTTTTGTTAACCGGTTGGTTAACAGTACTTGATGCTTCCCTTTTATTTTGTGGATGAAATTGCTGATTGTTCTGCGCCTCTGGCTTTTTATTTTGAAACCATTTTTTTTGATTATAATTGTTATTGTTATAATTATTATGGCCCTGATAGTTGTTGTACCTAGGCCTATTCTGAACCTGTATAGATTCGTCTACCTCCATTGGTTCTGGTTTATTCTGTTGAGGTCTATACGAATACCACTGACTTTGATTATTTTGTTGGAAATTATTAAATCTGCCCTGGTTCCAAGTATTATTTCTATTCTGGTTAATATTGTTATAATTATTTCTGTTGTTATAATCGGGTTGGTGAAACCTTAGGTTATTGGCATTCCTTTGATTATTATCATATTTATTATGGCTGTTTTGTCTGTGTTTAATATTTGAGTGTTGTTGCCCAAATAAGTTTGTCTCATAGTTTTTCTGTTGTGTTGTTATGAAATTGCTTGCAAATTTTGCCCTCAAATTATTGCTTTCTAACTCTTGCACTATTATCATAGCGTTTGGTAAGTCCTGCGGGTTCATAGAAAAGATTACGTCTGAAATGTGGCCGTTAAGGCCGGTTATGAACACCCTTAGTGCTGTCTTCTTATGTTTTTCATTCATTTCGGCGGTAATGGGTTTGTTTCTGCCATAAGTCATTATAGTTTTATTTATTAAAAGGGTTAGTTTTTTATTAATTAGTCCATAATAGTCCATTATGGATAACTTCCCTTGACTTAAAACACTTAAGTCTTGTTCTATTATATGAATGGGACGTTTGTCGCTGAAGACGAAGTCCAATCTTGCCATTATGGCATCGAAGTTTAATACTGTGCCGTTATGAGTTAAGGCATCATTTGCCATACCTGTTATCTTGTTTCTCAGGATTGATAATGCTGAGAAGAATCTTTCGCTACCTTTTTTATATTGCCCCATGGCTATTTCTGCTGATTCCCTCCAACTGACGTACTGGTCTTCCTCTCCTTTATATTCCCTGACTGATTTGATGATTTCATAAGAGGTTTCACATTTAATATTTGGATCAATTTCTTCTACCTGATAATCTTCAACCTTTTTTATGTTATGATTTAACTGTGATTTTAAACTCACGATCTCATCTTTCAAAGGATTCAACTCAATATTAACGATATGTTTAATCAAATCGCTTACATTCACTGTTGAGCTGTTTGACTGGCTGCTAGAAGCCGCTGTTAGTGAAGGTGGTGTCATGGTGAGGATTTTATTAAAGTCGTTTATTAATTCCTCCACTTTGGATATTTTTATTTCTTATTTTAATCTTAAAAAATATTATCGCTCACGAGTTGTCTTCTTTTCTTCCTTTTGGCGTGATGATCCTGATTTGGGTCGTCCTTCTAGATTTTTCCCCTTTATTGTTCGTCTAGTTTTTCTTCTTAATTGTATGGTTTGGGGTCATCCTCCTCGAAGTTTTTCGTTTATTTTTTTGTTTTTGATTTAGATTTTGATGATGATCCGTTTTAATTATTTTGATTGACGTAAATTTTGATTTAAGAGCAGTGAGTTTTTTTTATAATCACTAACTTTATGAGTGCTGTAATCTTAGAGGATTATTCCATTAATTAATTTCCTCTTCAAGGTTTTTTTAACGCGAACTCTCACTTTCGGTTAAAGGGTTTTTTGTTGTTGCCGCACAAGTTCCTTTTTTTACTTTAGAACTGTATGTTATTTGTTTTAAAGCCTATTTTTTCGGAACACTAAAGTGCGGCCCCACGTTGGGCGCCAATTAAATATTTCCTTGGTGAATAGTTTAAAAAAATATAAATTTTTTATTTATTATTCACTATGTTACAGTTCACTCTTAGTGTCTAAACTCACTGCTCTATTATTACTCAACTGTTCTTTTTCGGTTTCCAAAACGGACTGGCGACCAAGGGTCGGCTCCTAATAAACAAACCTCGGATTAAGAGAAGCCAGATCTGCTTAAGAGATTGGCTCAAGAGAGTCGGAGAATAGGATGATGAGAATTTGGTCTCAATTGTGAAATTTGAATAAACCAAACAAATATCGGGCGGCCAAACCAAACAAATATCGGGCGGCCAACGGCGCAATTGGAACTTAATGAAAAGTGTGAAGTGATATGACGTCTTATTGGAGTGGGAAAATTCATTAGGAATTGGGGACCTAATAAATTTGAATAAACCAAACAAATATCGGGCGGCCAACAGCGCAATTGGAACTTAATGAATCCTAATGGAAAAACTGTGTAAGAAGTTCCCAACTAGAAGTTGTTTATAAATCGGGTAAGAAGGCTTGGGTAGTGGGCTGGTTAACTTGCACGTCAACAGGCGAGGCTGAACACAACAAAAAACTAGAATCGAACGTTAAGTTAATTCACCAGGTAGCGCGCAAGCTACCTAGGGCAGCGGAGACAGCAGCAGTGGAAACAGAAAATTACAGACCCTTTGAGCAAAGTCTCAGAGATGAACCGTTCACATCAGTCTCTGAGCAAATCGGTCTCTGCTCAACCAACAACCCTTTTTTTTCTTCTTCCTTTTGCTCTGCTCATTCACTGACCGTTTGTCGCGAGCGAGAAAAATAAAAGTCACTTGCATTTGTATGCGTGTATGTACATATGTGATTCTTACGACGCCGCTGTCGAAGCCTACACCCATTACTTTAGAATTCTTTAGAGATTATGACACTTGCTGAAGACGTTAGCCCACAATATAAGAAATGACTTATTTTACATATAATGAATATGCTAATTTGGTATAATATACACTGCAAGAATATAATGAGCCAATGTATATATGTAAAAATACATAATGTATTTCAACCATAACTTAACATTGGAAAATTTGTCCAAGCGAAGTGTTCTGCTCAGAGCGAGAGCGAGCATGCATGGTTTTTTCGGTTATGTTCGTGATCAGACCGCAAAGGGAAAAACGGTCAACTGTTATTTGCGAGCTATGATAATAACTAATAGTCGAAGTTTTGCAATCATTATTTGAACCAAAAATCTCTAAATTAAAAAACCATAAATTTACCACTTCCTAAAATCAATAAACCAATTCAAGAGACAAAATCCATCCGAATTGACCACTTCCTTAAATCGATGAACCATATCATTGATTCGAGTGATGTGATTAGCGTCATCCAAAGATTGCGATGCGATGAGTGACGAGACAGTGGGGGCTGAATGCCCGCTACTAAACAGAATCCATCCAAAGTGACCACTTCCCAAAATCGATGAACCAATTCATCGAGCCGAGTGCTGTGATTGGTGTCATCCAAAGATTGCGAAGAGCGACGAAAGAGTGGGGGCCGAATGCCCGCCACTAGACAGAATCCATCCGACGATTGTGTTGCGATCAACGACGAGAGAGTGGAGGCCGAGTGTCTGCCACTAGACAGAGTCCATCCACTTCCCAAAATCGATGAACTAATTCATCGAGCCAAGTGCTGTGATTGGCGTCATTCAAAGATTGGGATGCGATAAGCGACGAGAAAGTGGAGGACGAATGCCCGCCACTAAACAGAATCCATCCGAAGTGATCCGATCAACGACGAGAGAGTGGGGACCCAGTGCCCGCCACTAGACAGATTCCATCCGAAGTGACCACTTCCCAAAATCGATGAACCAAATCATCGAGCCGAGGGCTGTGATTGGCGTCATCCAAAAATTGGGATGCGATGAGCGACGAAAGAGTGGGTACCGAATGCCCACCACTGGACAGATCCATCTGTTTAATGTTTCAATCAGATCAATCCACTACGGCTGGTGAAGCGAAGGGTCAGCAAGACGGATATGCGACGGTATACGCCAATTAGCTGTGCTAATCGACGCGCGAAGCTGATGATCCGTAATCTTCTAGGCAACGATGGCAGTGATGCTTAGTGGTGAACTATGAAATCCGCGGCTTCAGAACGAGATCCACCGAGATGAAGGTATATACCTTCAGTTGAGAAGCTAGCATATTCTATGCCAGAGACTGCGGTGAGCGATTTTGCCTTGCGAAGATTAAGCTGATTAGGTAGACGTGTAGTAACGAAATTCAACTAAGATCACGAGTCCTAAAGTGTGCGACATGGCACGAGAGTTCTCGCGCTGGTTTTGACGAGAACGACGACAGTGGCTAATAGCACAGCATCAGGCGGACTTTGGAACTAACGACTAACGAAATGCAAAAGGGTGTGGTGCTTCTAGAGCACGCGCTAAGATGTGAGGTGGCAGCGTCCACAAACGCCCGCAACTTGCCAACCGATTAGTCGTCATGCGTTAGCCCAAATATCGCTCTGATGTGTGCCTGTAGAATAAGACGTGTGTTAGCAAATCGGTTTTGAGAATTTTTAATACGTTGCTATAGTTAGCCTTAGAAATTCGATTCTAATTTGTCCATCAGCTCCAGAAATAGTTTCAGGTTGTATTAATCCAAGCTGCGCAGCTTTTTGTTGTCCAATTGGGTAACAAGCCCCTGAAGTTGGTCGAAGATGGCCTTTGTCTTGAAGTTCAAGAATGCAATCCGGCTAGTAGCTGGATTAGCACTAGCTAACACTTAATGTCTTAAGAGCTAATGTCTTAAGAGCTACTGCCAGCTGCTGCTCTGAACAATGATATTTCTACAGGAAATACCTATCGCCTCGACCTTTTGAATCGGGAAGGGAAAAGAAGGCTCACCAAACGTTTAAAAGAAATGTTAAAATGTTAAAGCAAGGCATCATTCGCGAAAGCGATCGTTCTCAAGAAGATAGATGCTTCAGGTAAACAAAAATTTAGAAAATTAGCCGATTACCGAAATTTAAACGAGATAATTGTAAACGATAAATTCCCGACTAACTATATGGACGAAATACTTAGTAAACTTAGAAATTGCCAATACTTGACTAGAATTGATTTAGCAAAACGCTTCCATCAAATCGAAATGGACCCAATGTCAATACCTAAAACGGCATTTTCCACTAAACATGGCCAATACGAATACAACTGTATGCCATTTGGCTTAAAAAACGCCCCAGCAACATTTCAACGTTGCATGAACTCAAAGACCTTATTAACAAACATTGCCTTGTCTATTTGGATGACGTCATTATCTATTCAACATCTCTCACAGAACACCTAGGATCTCTAAAAAAAAGTGTTCGAGAAACTCAAAGAGGCAAATCTAAAACCTTTTTGTTGTTTAAACTTTGCTATTTATTTATGAATACTTCCCTTATGAAATTTAAAAAAACAAGGAATTGACAAAAACTTTACAAATCTTACAAACATGAATTATCTAACAGTTACTTTTTGGACTAATAGTTTTAGATCGTGGTCCTCAATTCATCGCTGGGTAGGAAGGTCGTTCCGATGAAGGCGGGATCGGCTGCACGTCTTTGTGAGGCCTCTCGCGATATTGTTTGGATGCGATGATAGCTTGCACAAGTACCTTTCCTTCTGTTCCACTTTTTTATGTTTTCGTTGCGAACGTACCACGGTGCCCCGGTGATAAATCTCAGGATCTTCGACTGGGCTCTTTGGATGATGTCGATGTTACTGCTGCAAGCGTTAACCCATAGCTGGGAGCCAGGTCCAGATTGGTTTCAGAACGGAGTTATAGATCAGAACCTTGTAGTCCAGACTTAGCGGAGAGCGAGCGTGGAGGCCATTGGCTTTGAGTTTAAGCTGTGTTCTCTTAGCCTCAATGTGGCTGCACCATGTAAGTCTTCTCTCCAAGTTTACTCCCAGGTACGGTACATGTTTGCATTTTTGCTCGTTTACCTTAATTCCCAGTCGGATGGCCAGTTTGTTGTGATGTTGCTTGCAGTGGGCATCTGGAGCGGCTGAGAATAGCTGTATCGTCAGCAAAGCTTTATGTTGTTAGACCTCTGCCTGTAGGGATATCTGCTGGGTAGAGAACGTATAGTGTCGGGCCGAGGTTTTCACGAAAGCCGAATTGATGTGATGGGATTAAGCTATGGAGATTCAGGAATTGATTAGTCCTTGTCAGCGAAGACTGTTCGATCTTTACCCAGATTTGTAAACATTATGACGACAGACTTCTTCCATCTCTCTGGAAAGTGGCCGAGTTTTGTGATTGCATTAAATAGCTGGGCAATGATGCAGACTGCACAACAGGGAAGCCACCGACGCAGCGTTGAGAGCCGACGTTCGTCTTGGTCGCACCGTCGCTGAGAGCGTGTGCCGTTTTGGCTCATCGTCCCAAGAACGGAAACTTAAATGACTAATAATCTACTCTTTCGCTCACCTATACAAATGTTATACTAGCTGGGGACTTCAACAGTAATATCTTTAGAGAAAGACTATTATCTGACGATATATAATCTATTGGATTAAAGCTCATCAAAGATCATCTGCACCAACGAATTTTTCGAATGACTGCGATATTTTACTTGACTTATTTTTTGTAAACCAGTCTCATAAAGTTCCTATGTAAGTCAACTGTCCATGCCAATGTTTTCGAAACATGACCTAATATTGTTGACCTATTTTCATACTGACTTAACCGAAAGTAGATTAGTTTATATAATACAATACAATTTATCGATTACGCTATTTAAAGAAATGATTAGGTTAGGTTAGGTTAACCCGGACGTCCCTCAGCGGGGACTTTCATAGGCCAGTCTGGCCCTTAGTGATCCGGATGTAGATGGACCTTTACGGGGGTATTGCTGAGATTTGGAAGTCCTCGAGTATCGAGGTGTGTTTCGCAAAGGCAAGTAATTCCCTCGGCGTCCTCTTGGAGGCATCTTCTAGTGATGCCATCTCCGGTGCGCCTAGGTATCTTGTCCTTGCCCGTGAAAGAGCCGGGCAGTTGCAGATGAGATGTTCCAGGGTTTCGATAGCCCCGGATTCATCGCATTTCCTACAGCTGTCTATGTTGGTAATGCCTAGCTTGGCCGCGTGCGCCGCAGCCAGACAGTGACCTGTGAGTATTCCCACTATCAGTCTACAGTCTTTCCGTGGAAGATGCAGTAGATAGTGAGCTAGCTTTTCATTGCGCTCCTTGCACATGGTTCTCGAGGTTCTGCAGGTGGTTGCGTTCCTCCATCTGTTCTTGGTTTGTAGGGCGGCCTGCTTCTCTAGATCGCTTTGTAACGTTCTAAGGGAGATAGGCACGTTTTCGATTCTTTCGCTCGTCAGCCCAACGCCTTCCTTAGCCAGAACGTCCGCAGCCTCGTTTCCTTCGATGCCCTGGTGGCTGGGAACCCAGTAGATTCGCACTGACTTGGTCGTGCATAGTGAGTCTAATGCCTCCCTGCTTGCCAGGACACTTCTGGAGCCGACTGCGAACGACTGCATGGATTTTATCGCTGCTTGGCTATCGACGAATATGTTCACCACGTTGTGTGGTCGCTCTATTTGCTGAGCGACCTCTGCTGCCTTCTTTATAGCGAAAACTTCCGCCTGGAATATGCTGCATCGGTCTGGTAGCCTATATGACACCCTTATTTCGGGGTTTGTACAATATAAGCCCGCTCCTACTCCTCCGTCCATCTTGGAGCCGTCGGTATATATGTTGAGGTGTTGAGTCTGGTCCCGTCCCTTTTTCCAGTCTTCGGGTCCCAAAAATGTGTTGGTTTTGACCTCTAGGCAAGTTTGGGGGGTCATGTAGTCTGTATGACTGGTCATGTTCCTCCCAATTGAACTGTGCCCGTATCCTTGGGGTGACATGTTCCCCGATGCGATAAGTCGCTGTGCGGCTTTACCCGCAGTCAGCCGAGCGTGGATGTCGAGGGGATCGATCCCAAGTATGGTTTCGAGTGCTATAGTTGGGGTTGACCTCAGCGCCCCTGTGATACATAGCAAAGCCTGTCGCTGGGTCCTTTCCATAAGCTTGTGGTACGTCTTCTTCTCAGTTGCTTGCCACCACACTAGGACTCCATACAGCAGAGTTGGTCGCACCACCGAGATGTAGATCCAATGCATTAGGGCGGGTGACAGGCCCCATGTGCTGCTAAGCATCTTCTTGGATGCATAAAGCGCAATGGTGGCCTTCTTCACCCTTTCCACTACATTGGGTTTCCATGCCAGTTTGCTATCCAGTACTGTGCCGAGGTATTTGACCTGTGTTTTCGGGGTTAGCCTTGTTTGGTTGATTTTTGGGGGTATCCATGCCGGTACCTTGTACCTCTTTGTAAAGAGGATGAGGTCCGTCTTGTCCGCGTTGATATCGAGTCCTACTTCGTCCGCCCACTCGCATATCTCCCTGAGTGTTCGTTCCATTATGGAGCTGAGAGTCGATGGACATACGCCCGTAATAATTATGCTTATGTCGTCTGCATAAGCTGTTATTTTTGGGGCCTTCCTCTCGAATCTCTTGATGAGGTCGTCGACCACCAGATTCCACAGGAGGGGCGACAAGACTCCACCTTGAGGTGTGCCTCTATGCGCTCCTTTTACCGTGGAAGCGGTGCCCCACTCAGATTGCACCCGTCTACAACTCAGGAGGTTCTTTATCCATAGGTTGATTGCTTGGTGTGTGTGGGTCGCTTCAAGGCGATCCATTATTGCGTTCGTGGCTACGTTGTTAAATGCTCCGGATATATCTACGAATACTCCTAGTGCATACTTTTTATTGTTGAGAGCCTTCTCGATGGTAGCTACTAGTGAATGTAGAGCTGTTTCCACCGATTTCCCTTTGGTATAAGCGTGCTGGTTGGTTGACATCAGTCCTCCCACCTCCTTCCTGATGTATCCGTCCAGCAGCTTTTCCAGTGTTTTTAGCATAAAAAAGGTAAGGCTTATCGGTCTGTAGTCCTTGGGACTAGCATGGCTGCACTTTCCTGCCTTTGGGAGGAAGACAACTCTAGCCGTTCTCCATTGGATAGGGATATAGCCTGTACTTAGACATGCCGAGTATATTGCGAAGAGCCATGGGATGATCGTCTCTTTGGTCGCCTGCAACATGGCTGGGAATATTCCGTCCAGTCCAGGTGCTTTGATGCCCGCAAAGGAGTCTATGGCCCATTGGATCTTCTTGTGGGTTATTAGATCTGTAGGGGGTGTTTGTTCCTCGGTTGCTAGGTCCTGATGCGTTTCGGCATCAGTGACCTCGGTGCATCCCGGGAAGTGGGCCTCCATTAGTGCTGTCAGAGCCTCTTCGCTGTCTTCTGACCACTGTCCGTTATTTAATTGTAGCTGACTCTGTATGGTGGGCTGCTTCGAGAGCAGCTTCCTGAGTCTTGCTGTTTCAGGCACTTTCTCGATGTTCGAGCAGAAGTTTCTCCACGAGCTACGTTGTGCCTTGCGTATTTCCTTCTTGTAGTCTCTGAGTAGTGTTTTGTATTCCTCATTGATGATCTCCTCATTCGCTACTCTGGCGAGTTTGAAGAGTTCCCTGAGGTTATTTCTCTTGAGGGAGAGGTCCCTATTCCACCAGAGTGGTTTGGTCCTCTTTCTCGTTCTTGATGGCGGGCATGCTCCTTGGTAGGCAGACAGAAGTTCCTTGGAGAGGGTCTCCAAGGACTTCTCTATGTCTTCCGCGGATTTCACTATTCCCGGATTCGCGAGCTTCGAGGTAACGGTCTTCCTGAACTTCTCCCAGTTTGTGTTCCGGGGGTTCCTGAAGACTGTCACCTTCGGAGTGTATTTGAAATCGCACTCGAACTGAATGTACTTATGGTCCGAGAAGGATGGTCTTTCAAGGACTCTCCATCCAGATACCAAGGTACTCTTTCCTGTTACGAGGGTTAGATCTAGCACGTTGGACGAGGTGGGACCTACGTAAGTGTAGTCCTCTCCCACGTTTGCTACATCTATGTTATTTGATAATATAAAGTCTAGGAGTGACTCACCTCGGTCATTGATATCGGGGCTTCCCCACACACTGTGGTGGGCATTGGCGTCCGTACCAATGATGAGTTGCTGGTCTTTGGAGTCGGCTTTTTCCACCAGACTCCTTAGTTCTTCAGGTGGTGCGGGCCTGTCGTGTGCCATGTAGCAGGAGGCTACCAGAAGGCGCTTCTCCTCACTCTCCAGCATCACTACTGTCAGGTCGTCTGTGCTGTAATGAGACATAAGGTAAGCGTGGATTCCCTTTCGTACTAGTACGACGGTTCTATTCCTGCTTACCGATGTTGGGTAGAACGAGTTGTAGTTTGCGAACTTCAATCCGGCCACTGTATTACATGACGCAATCCAGGGCTCCTGGACCAAAGCTATATCGGCGGGCCCTTGCTCCATGGCTATGAGGAGCTCCGCCGATGCTACCTTGCTTTTATGCAGGTTGATTTGCAGCACACTCAGTTTCATGGGCGGCTGGCTCAACTGCATACGACGGGTTGACTGTAGTCGTCAGGTCACCGTCCTCATCTTCCTGGGAGTCTTCAAGAGCCAGACCCTGGGCGGCCTTCACGATGGTGTCTAGACCGAGGTCCTTCTCCACCTCGCCTGCCTGCAGGGTGTGTGTGTCTGTGTCTTCGGGGCGGCGCTTCTTGAGGCGCAGGTACACACTGCCCATGCCCCACGCCATTTTCCCGTATCTGGGGTAAAGGACGTCCTCTGCGTCTTTGTTGATCTGGAGGATCACATGCTGGCCCCCCTCGTTGGGTAGTGGGCTACCAGCGTGCAGTACCTTCCAGTCTGCGGTTGGTATGTCCGGGTTTTGACGCTGAAGGAGCTTCAGCGCGCGGTCTACTTGGATGACGATGGGGAAGAGTACCTTCGCCTTTGGAATGGACGGGATTAGCTCCCTGTCCACCACCTCCAGCTTGGCCCCCTCCCACAACGCCTCCAATTGGCAGACCGTCTGCGTCAGCCACCTCAGCGTCGGGTCGTCATTGCATTTCAGGATTTTGACCCCATTCAGCCATCCAGCGCCATCAAAAGTGGGCATGGGCACTGTGGGGTCTTCCTCCATCCGTGCAAGCAGGGAGTCGACGAGCCGTGCGTGGACCAGTTTCCACTGCGCCGCCGTCATCTTCCCGTTCTCATCACGTCTGTCGATGAGAGCTACGATCAGGTGTCTCTTGGACACATCGCTGACCTTTGAAGCATTGACAGACCTCTGCTTCGCCGTTTTCGGTGGTGGTGGGGATGGTTCCGCTCTCTTGGGCCCGCGCTGCCGCTTGCCTGCCGGAGTGGCGGTGTTGTCGGTCGAGCGCTGCCTCTTGGTAGCTAGCAACTCCTCTACCTTATTTGCGTGTTCACTAGTGGAAGCCTTCATTTGAGGCAACCGTGCGTAGTATCTACGGCCCTCTTCCACCTTCAGCTCGGCCCAAGCTAGCTTGGATTTCTCCTCCGGGGAGATATCTGCCTTGCCTTGTAGCCTGCTAAAAATCTTCAGGGCCGCCTTATACTGAGCTTTTGCCCTCATCCCCTCCCTCGAACGCTTCGGCCCTTCCCTACGCGGGGAGCTGGAACCTGGTTCAGGCGAGCGGAGAAGGCTTTCTTCCTCCGTTTTGCTGATTGACAGCACGCTCTCCAGATCCGTGTCTGTATCGACAACGGCATCCGTGCGGCTCAGCTTGGAGTGATTGAGTGTGGTGTTGGCAGTAGCTTTACAGCTGACTTGGCCTGCTCCCGCCACGTCAGAGGTGTGACCGCTGGCGACACGCAGAGAGGATTGCTCCTCTCCGTGCCCGCCGGTGGTAGCAGCCACGCTTCCCACCGACGTTTGGGTTGACATCCCAACCCTTGCTTTCCCTTTTGTCCCCTCCATGGTTGGCCCGAAGGTCCATGCGGCTAATGTTTTTCGGGGGAGCCACCCCCTAGCGTTTTAGGCCTGACCGCCAGGCACCTCTAGCCATGGCTCTGACCCAGCTCCCCCGACTCGAGATCGAGAGGACGCTGAATCATTGCCTTAGCTAGACACTGCATTGCCTCGGACAGAGCAAGCGACAATGCATTACCCTTGTCCGGGATAATGCAGTGCCCATTGCCCAGCCGGCACCCTCGGGGAGGGTTCAGCTAGAGGGTTTCTTGCCAGCCAAAGAAATGATTAAATCTTGTGGAAATTCCTGGTTCAATTTGAAAATTAAAATATTAATAAAAAAACGGGATATCTCATTTAGAAAATGAAATCGTTACAAAACAGCCCATTATGCTGTACAGTATAAGATACTTAGGACAACTTTGATAAAATGAATTGACTCCAAGAAAAGAAAATACTTTTGTAACCAATTGAACTATATTAAATAACCGGGTAATGGTAAAACCAATACTGCACGCAACTGTGATATTAATCCTGAGGAAAAAGAATATTTTTAGACTGCAACGTGCCTGAAGTGACTAAAACTAACTATGTTGAGGGCGCACAGTGGGACATCAGACGAAAAGAGGTGGCAAAAGTCGAAGAATTTTTTGAGCGCTTTGAATAATATGAATACACGTATCTAACAGAAAATTTCCCAGAGCTTTCAAACATTTTCAAGATAATCTGACTTTTAATTTAGGAGACACGAGCATTCAAAGTTGACTTGGATGACTGTTCAGATTATACAAGAAAGAGAAAACTTCTAGATGCAACATGTCATATAAGTACGGATCATTTATCGGAGACACTGTCAATCAAATATACGAACGACAAGGAAAACAAGAGATCGTGTATTACAAAAGCTGTTTCTAATGCAAGTCCGGTGAGACTTGACAGGATCAAGGATAGCATCCTCACGCCACCAAATTCACAACTAAGGAAGTACACATTTGAAGAGGCTTTAGAATTGTTTCTGGATTTGGGAATGTCTAAGGAGAAATATTCAATATTACGGAATTCCTTAATCCATCATAATGTAGACATTCTGCCAGAATACAGAAACATTACACAAGCAAAACTTAAGGCAGTGCCGGAATCAACAATAACTACAGAGATATCAGCGGAAGTAAAACTTCTAGACCTGATGGAACACACTGCGAAACGTCTCGTTGAGAGTTTACCTCACCATCAGATTGAGAGTCTTCCGCAAAATCTCACATTGATCAGAAAATGGGTCTGTGATGGATCTTCTGGGCAAAGTTAATATAAGCAAGCAATATCCACAGACGATAAAACCATAACAGATTCTAACATGTTTATGGCTTCTCTTGTACCCCTGGGGCTTTAATCGGATACATCGGAATATTGGAAAAATCCGCGACCTTCGTCACTATTGCCGCCCTATATTATTCAAATACGCCAAAAAATTTTCGGTGTTAATAAAGTCTACAGTAAACTATATTAAGAAAATATGGAAAATTTGGAATATGGTATTTCCCCGTTGCATGCAAGAATAAGATATATGGAGTTCATTTTAAAACTTGCATATACCATTCCGCGAGAGGGAGAATCTTTTGACAAAAGCACGACAAGCTGTCAAAAGAAGCTGGAAAAACAAAACAATAAGAAACAAATAATTTAAGAAAAATTCGTTGAAAAACTATCACTGAAGGTGGACTGCCCCAAGCAAGGATATGGAAACACAAACGATGGAAACTCATCACGGATCTGGTCTCGTCTAAAAAACGAGATAGCAACAGCCGAAGTCGCATTGCCGAAGCCACACGAAGGCTTGCTGCTTTTTTATACTGTCCGTGAGCGGCAGTGCAGCAGCAGAGACAATTTCCTATCCTCATTAGATAGGGCCGTGCCGAGCCCTGCTCTAATATTACTCATATTACTCATATATTAAACACCAATACCAAGTAAGTTGATACAGGACTCCTCCCTACTCAGTCCATGCAGGGCATGCGAAGTGGAAGGTTCATTCTGATTGGGTGGAGGAGAAGAACTCTCTGGGGGTGATGGCAAAGCTAGACTTTTGTTCGCCACTGTGTACCTATGCAATAAGGAATGGTGTGAGCAGCCACACACTCGACACTTCTTAGTGACAATTGATACATAGGGATGCATTCTTTGCGAATTCAAACCTTTGCATTACTGCCAGCTGACCAATTGGACTGCACTCTGTCAACAAATGGTCTTTCGTATTGCAGTAGCTGCATTGTTGGCGCTTGGTATTAGCAGTCGAACACGCAAACGAGCTCCGATTATGATGCTTGCTTGGCAGATTCTTCGGCCTGCTGATGTCTGCGATTAAGCACACTTTCGCAGCCCGTCCAAAGTGGCAGCTTATCATAATTGAGCTGTTCTTCCCATTTTTGTTTGGTCACCGAATCGACTCTATTCAAGAAGAGATGAATAAGCATTGCATTTGAGATCTTTTTATCTTCGCTTCGACAACAATGAACCATATATGGATGAGGCGGTATCTATTAAGTCCTTAAGGACGATGCTGATTGCTGGGTTATTTTGGAAAGACTAAATAGGGCAGCAATATGATTTTTGAAAATCAGATAATCGTTATCGTAAACCCGTTTCAAGCTTGCAATGGCTTTCTAGTAGTTACTCTCGGTTACTTGGAACGCACTAACATTTCCTAACGCTTCACCAGAGAAACACGAAAGCAAATGGTTGAACTTTTCGATAACTGGAATGCTTTCGTCATTATGAACCAGAGTCTCAAATAAACATATAAAGTTTTTAAATTCCGAAAAAATTCCGCCTTACTGCGGCAGTGCTAACTTCGGAAGTCGAGCACGAGTTGGGCCACCTGAAGCTGATACTGAAGGCTTTTTATCGTCAGCTGTCTATAAACGACATTAACTTTCCCTTGGTTACAATGGAGAGTTCTTCCAACTCGGCTCCAAATCCATCGTCATTATCTATTTCTTCAATATCCTCCTGTCAATGTTTTCTATGAGCGCTTGCAGTCTGCACTCGAGCTCTGTCAGCACTAGCGGAATATGGCCAGCTTCTAAATGGTCCGCTAATCGTCGAATGCTTTTGACACGGCTGGTGCGCTGTTTTTGTAGCTCTTCAAGGAAGGGCTTGTGTTTGGCTTTTGGGGTCATATTGACTCTTTACAAAAGCAACTGACAACGAAAGGTCGTTTCTAAAAACTTGTATTAAAATTCACCCGAACGAGTAAAAAAAATCAATATACCCGACTAAGGTAGGGTATCACGTCACTTAGTAATCGCGTTGTATGCTCGTATGCAGATATACCCAAACGAGTTTAAAAACCATATACCCAAAAAATCTAGGGTATAGCGTCGCTTGGCTCAAGCGCGCAAACGAAAACCACACAACAACAACAACGAACAGCAATGGTGACAGGCGAAAGTGAAAACGAAAGTATTCACCGCTGTAGTTCTGAAGTATGTATATGTTGTGTTTGAATATGTGTGCAACGGTTCACACGGATCGACGATTAAATACTGAATCCAATATTAATTGGGAACAATTCAGTTATATTTAATATGTGTTGCGTCCAAGATGGTTAAACGTATATGTAAATATATATGTGTATTAATATTTGTGCAAACTAACTAGGGCATGCAAATGTAGCTCTACTATGTCATACGTATGTGCCAAGAATTGAAAGTGAGGTGCAATTGTTTCAGCACAAGACAGTAATTGCAAGTTTTTAATCTTTTAGGTCTTACTCGAGCTTTCAATTTTTTGCACAAATGCCTCTGTTTTGAATCTGATTTCCAAATAGTCCACTTTCTTCTTCTAGGGCTGGGTTTCCCACTCAACTGGATATCACTCGGCGGTAGTACTGCAGACAGGGTATTGCACGACTGACGCGGTGATTTGCAGCTTGTTGTTCGTTCACAAAGAAAACAAAGAAAGAAAACAAACCAGACGCGGTTAATTTGCAATTAATTGGCAACTTAATTAATCTAACAATTGTTGTATGCATATATATGCCTTTCCACTTTTTTCGCTCTAATTTTCGAGTCCACCCGGGGGCGAAATGAACTTTTGGAATAGTTTTTACAAATATTAAACCGAATTATTGGGTGGTGCAACTGAATTGATTTTAATAGCGAAAAAAAAGACGAGAATATGAACTTATGTTCGTTCGGTTTCAGGTATTTTCAACGAATATTCTATGTTTCATACAATACAATAATACAATTAAGCCTAACTTATCTACTGTGGCGAAGCGGGGCGAATTCTCGAGAGAGAGCTTTCTACCCTGCCGCTCCCACTCCGCCTTAAGCTCGTACACTACGCTACAAAATTCGCGGCTCAACGCTACAGTAGCGATTTTGATTTTTAAGCAACTGAAGACATATATTAAACTCAAGCACCGAGAAAAATTATGAAATAAGTAAGAAATAATGATCTTATAGCCTGTTCCCACAGGCGACCATCCACCATCCCCCATCGATTTCTTGGATGGTCCGTAAGGTTTTGCCGTTCCGAAATTTCCCAGTTCGTTCCACCATCCATTTTGGATGTTCGTAAACCGTACGTTTCTGTGCGATATTTAGCCGATGTTTTCAAATACAACTCTGAAAAATTGACATTCACAGCGGAAAAATGGAATTAACTGTTAAATTGTAAACGATGAATGACAAGAATAACTAATGTTCTCCAGCAAATGGCGAGGAGCCAGCGAGGTTTTTTAATGGCGGATGCTCAATTTTCAATTCGAAATGCTAAAATTTCTTCGGCTTAACAAATGTTTTTATTTATTACTTATTACTAATACCGACAATCGGCAAATTTCCTTGGATTTTTCCTCCAATATTGCCGACGCTTCGATCCGTTGTGCCAGGCTCGACTTTTGATATAATGTCGAATCGTTACACCTTCCTGGAGAGCCCATGCTCACTTGCAAAAATCTATATCTGAAGTTATTTAAAATGAAGTACACTTGGAAGACTATGACTAATATATTCTTCCTCATCGAATTCCTCGTTTTTGACTAACGCTACCATCAATTTTTGCAGCAAAATTTGTTGCTGGTGATTCACAGTCGAAGCCATAATTAAATTTTCCATATTTGTTGTATATTTTCACAAAAATGTAGAGCACAAATTTTTTGGTTTGTTATTGTCAGCAGTGTTTTCAATGGATTGTGGATGGGGGATTGAGGTTTCACATCTGTCAAAAAATCCCACCGTTCCTCGTTAATGTGCTGTGTGGGAAAAGGCTATAAGACATTTAAATCGAAAGAAACTTGTCAAAATATGGTAGAAATGTGAACATTTTTATTAGGCTGATTTTTAATGGCGATTAGCTTAAATAATCATAAATAGAATAATTATATAAATAATAACTCAACTCAATAACAATGCATTACTCAACAAAAACCACTACCAAAAGCTGCACCTTATATGGGGGGTAGGGGTGGGCGTGGTCAGATCGGCCTGAAATCTATCTCAGGTCTTATATATATCATTACAACCAACTGTACCTTGTTTTAAGTCTCTAACTGCATTTTTCGAATTTATGCAAATATTTCGGTACGGTCCAATGTGCATTGATAGGGAAAAAAGAAATTCTGAAATCGGTTGACATTCGAGTCGAAAGATTGAATTTTGTACATATTTTGCATTTTTGTGCTGAACACGAATCCGGTGTCAAAAACTTCCCATCCCGTTACGTCTCCAAAAAAATACCGTTTCTGGCATTTAAAAAAAAATTATTTATCTAAGCCCTGACACGCTAGAAACTTTGCTGATATTAGATATTAAAGGCTGGACCCTTTCAAATGAACACTTTGCCAAACTGTTCGCAAGAACCATTAGAGGAGGGGATGTATTTATATCTAGTGGCATGTCCGGAATATTGTATCCACCATTTTGAATTTGTAAAATCTGACACCAGATTCATAAACTTGGGTTGAATACATCCCCTGCCCCTGGAACTTGAACTTTGCGATTCTGAAAAGCTAATTAATGCAGCTAAAAATCTTACCCAAACACTTTATACCTGCAGCTTACCCTCTAGAAGATTTTAGGCTTTCCAATGCAAATTGAATCATTTTTTACAGTATTTTTTCCGAAATTTTGACTTTAAAATCTCGAAATTTTTGAATTGAATTTTTGGTTTTAGATAGGTACATTAATTAAGCGTTTTTTTCGGCATGGTTTGTAAGAATCGATGGATTAACGGCTAAGGTTTGTCCACAACTACTGAAATTTCATTTTACCTGAAAAAATATCGTTTGGTTAGTTGCTGGTCTAGCTGTCCATAAATAGCTGATATATAGGATTTCATGCTTTAACCCATACAACAATCAGTAATTTTCAGTATTTTCAGTAAGTTTTGATAATTTTTATACCTGGTACTCGAAGAGTATAGAGGTATATTAGATTTGTGGCGATAACGGTTGTGTGTAACACCCAGAAGGAAGCGTTTCCGACCTCATAAAGTATATATATTCTTGATCAGCATCAATAGCCGGGTCGATATAGCTATGTATGTCTGTCCATCCGTCTGTCCGTCTTCATTAGCGCCTATAGCTCAGAAACTATTAAAGACTATAAATTATCCAGACTCCTGCGACATCAAACTGTTACAAGTATATTTCAAAATTTCGGGCACCGGGGTGGGTGCTATGCCTGATCGAATCTTTTGACGCCTAGATCTCAGAGACTATAAGAGCTAGATCAACCAAACTTTCTATCCAAGCTTCTGTGATATCAAACCGAGACTAGTTTGTTTCAAAATTATGCCACACCCCCTTCGCCCCACAAAGGACGAAAATCTAAAATGACCATATCTATCAGAATGTTGAATCTGGATCAGATTGAAATATTAGTATAGCCAGAAGAAACAAATGAAATTTCAGTGGCCTTCCAAGCGCAGACTCATTCCCTCTCTCGCACACAGCCGTGTATGTATATGTAGGAAGTAGATTTAGACATGTAAAAAAGGCAGATGTAAAAAACGTATGTAAACTAATATGGAAACATCTAATAGATAAAAATTCAATTTGTTCCTTTTGCGAACATGTAATAAATTACAAACATATATCGTAACATTGATTTTCAAGAGGATGAGACGGAAATTGACCCGCTGTGACGGGCGCAAACGGACAGCGACACAAAAGGAACGGCGAAAACGGTCCCGTAAGAAAGGCTCGCAGTGATAGCTTCCAATGCTAACGGGAGAGCGGCTAGAAACCACGAATTCAAAGTAACGGTACACGACCGAAAGCTCAGCGATGATGGACCGAAAAAAAAGTTGAACGTACAACAACTATACACGTGGAACACCGAAGAATGGTTCTGGAACGCGAGAGAGATCTGGAGCAGCCTAAGGACCAAGGCGTATCTAATCTTTACTATGCGAATACCGTTACCAACTGTTACAAAAAATGGTTTTTGATATAATTTTTAAAGAAAAACAACGGTTTTATGTCGGCTAACGGAATTTAACGGCAAAATTTGACATACGAAGATATGGTGAAGCGGCTGCATCTTAGCCGTTTATTCATCGATTCTTACAAACGATACCTTAATGGCCAGGAAGTAATTTTTGTACGACTTTTCCTGAGTTTTCAAAGTTAAAATTTCCGAAAAAAATACCGCAAAAAGTTATCAAACTTGAATTTGAAAGCTTAATTACTTTCAGACGGCAAGCTGCAGCTACAAAATGTTCGGGTCTGGTTTATAGCGGCATTTGTCAGAACTTCACAGTTTTATACAGCCAAATGTAGGATGCTTAAGTTATGTGAAAAATAGAAGCACTACCTCTAGAAAAAAATGAAAAAAAATACCAAATTTAAAAAATTATTTAAAAAAAAACTAAACCATAAAAAAAACCATAATTCTTTAAAAAATGATAAATCCCGAAATCTATCAGAAAAAGTAATATTTGGCCACCGCAGAAAAAAAAGTTAAATTTTGTCGAGTAATGTTTTGTACCCTCATAACACAACCTTTTTAAATGGGGATTTTAGTATATTTATATGAACAAATTCAAAATATCCCACAAAATTTAAACATAATCAAGTATGCTTTGATGTATTGTCTATGTGTCACGAGTTTTGGCACTCTGAAAGTTTCCCAGCAAACTAAAAGTTCGCAATCAAGACGCATACGAATCAAGTGTGAGACTTTAACCGACAAAACGCTAGCATTTGTATCCGGAAACGATATAAATGTGTGCGTGTATGAAGCTGGGTTGTATACGGTACATAAACCGTCTATAGTTAGGTGGTCGCAACTAGAACTTGAACCAGTTGGACTGCGGAGAGGGTATCCTGCGGTGCGCAATTGAGGGTCTGAAGACACGGCGACAGGCTCCGATGATTGCGATGGAAAGGGTATCCTTTAAAGTGCAGATGATGGTCTGAAGACACAGCGACAGCCTCTGATGATTGCAGTGGGAATTGAGTGACAGGCAGCTTTGGTACTGTTTCTGATACTGATTTTATTCAAGAAAACTTAACTCTATTTATAGGTAACAAAAGGTACAAAAAGTGCTGATTTAATAAGAATATGGTAAAATGATAAAATTGTTAAAAATGTAATCGATAGTTCCCATTTAATAAGCAACAATAATCTGGCCATACTGCTTTGTATGTACGTATAAGGTATGGTTCTCATTTCCGGACACACTCAAATAAATGTTCAACCGAACCACTACGCGTCTCTCAAATAAACCCAATATATTTCCAACATTGGTTATGGGCCCAGAGTTCGTTGTTTTCGGTTTTATAACTGACTAGAAAGCGTCTAAGTTTGTGTGTCGGTTGTGCTAAATTGTCAATAGTTAGTATCGTTTGCGAATTAACACGGAACAATAAGCCAACATGAATTTGTCAAATCAAATCGAAAGACTTGATGAAAACAATTACGGTGTGTGGAACATGGCCATGAAAAGTGTCCTAGTAATGGCAGACTTATGGGATGTAGTGTGTGGAAAAAAGATTGGAGAAGATGACGCATCTGTTTAGAAATGGGAAAAATTTGATCAGAAAGCAATGGCGTACATAACCTTAAATATTAAGGCATCGCAGTTTGTGCACATAAAGACGTGCGTAACATCTGAAGCTATGTGGAAAAAATTAATGGAGCTTCACATGCCTTAAATATTAAGGCATCGCAGTTTGTGCACATAAAGACGTGCGTAACATCTGAAGCTATGTGGAAAAAATTAATGGAGCTTCACATGCCAAAAGGCCCCATTCAGAAAGTGCAACTTTATCAAAAACTAATTCGACTAAATATGCAGCAGGGCGATGATGTGTCCGCCTATGTCAATTCTTTTGTAGAGACAATTGAAAAATTGTCAGAATTGGATATAAAACTCAACGACGAGCTTAAAGTAATTATGTTACTAAGCAGTTTGCCCGATTCATGGGAAAATTTTGTAGTCGCGATCGAAACGCGTGACGAGCTGCCAAAATTTGAAGCTGTTAAAGTAAAAATGATAGAAGAAGGCACTAGAAAACAGAAAAAAGCAGAACGCGAAAATCATTCGACCACACAAGCAGTATACACACATACACAGCGCAGATCGCGAGAAGACGAGAATGTCGAGAAGAACGGAACAAAGAACGACGGGAACATAGGCGCAAAGCAGTATTTGAATGGAAAATGTTTCAAATGCGAAAAAACTGGTCATCGAGCAAGCGAGTGCAGATCCAAGAAAAAGGGTAGCAAATCAAGTGGACAAAGAGAACAGGCAAGCAGTTTAATGCACTGTTTTGTCGGAGAGCAGCAAAAAAGAGTTTGGTGCGTAGATAGTGGCGCAACATCTCACATGTGTTGCGATCGCAACATTTTCTTTAACTATGCTGAGAAGGAAAAATCGATAATGTTGGCTACAAATAAATTCGTCTCATCACCCGGATCTGGCAATGTTAAAATTCAAAGTGAAAATATGATAATAAACTTGCAAAATGTGTTATATGTCCCTGAATTACATATGAGTTTTTTCTCAGTGAGCACAGCAGCTAAATTCGAGAATTCCACTACATTTATTGGAAAAGTGGCACTGATTAAAAATAAAGAAGGAGAAACCATTATAAAAGCCAAGCAAGAAAACAACTTGTATGTGTACAAACAGTGCTCAGAAAAAAGTGCAGTTTGTTTGTTGAACACAGTTTCGCCGGAAATTAAGTGGCATAATAAATTTGGCCATCTTAATTTCCAAGATTTAAAACAGCTGAGCGAAAAGCAGCTTGTTCATGGCATGAGTGTTGAAAAATTTAAAATGGAAATTAATTGTGATACATGTAACAGGGCAAAAATATGTACATTGCCTTTCCAACAGAAGTTAAATCGTACAACGAAGCAAGTGCTTGAGCTAGTGCACACAGATGTATGCGGCCCAATGAATGTAAAATCGATCGGTGGCAATCGCTATTTTGTGACATTTATTGATGACTACTCGCGCAAGATATTTGTTTACATTATGCACGCGAAAAGCCAAGTTTTTGAAAAATTCAAAATATTCAAAAGTTTTGTGGAATGCCAAACGGGCAACAAAATAAAGGCTGTGCGCAGCGATAATGGAACAGAGTATGTAAACAAGGATTTTTCAGATTTTTTTAACGAGTGTGGCATACAAAGGCAATTGACGGTTCCCTACACCCCTCAGCAAAACGGTGTAGCCGAGAGAGCCAATCGAACAATTGTAGAGATGGCAAAGAGTATGCTTATCCATGCAAATCTGGATGAGTTCTTGTGGGCAGAGGCTGTTACTACGGCAGTTTACATCCGCAATAGATGCCCCACAAAGGCCTTAAACGGCGGTATACCATTCGAAGCCTGGAAAGGACGCAAGCCGTCAGTAAAACACCTGCGAGTATTCGGATCTCGCGCATTTGCTTTGGATAAGACCAGAAGAAGCAATTTCCAGCCAAAGGGCAAAGAATATATTTTTGTTGGCTACTCCTTAGCTGCAAAAGCTTACCGGCTGTTCGATCGAGAGAAGCGGACAATAATTGAA
Source organism: Drosophila helvetica (assembly GCA_963969585.1). NCBI lineage: Eukaryota > Metazoa > Arthropoda > Insecta > Diptera > Drosophilidae > Drosophila > Drosophila helvetica. The sequence continues at coordinate 36,371,020 of OZ018402.1, read as the reverse complement.
AGGCGTGATGTCAAATTTGTAGAAGGTGAGTTTGACACAAAAAGCATTGCGAATTGTGATATTTCAGATAGAAATGACAATTTCATGACAAACATACTTCGCCTTGAGTCAATTGAAGTTCCAGATCAAAACTCAGATGTACCTTTAATAGCCGATCATTCAGACTCAAGCAGTGACTCCGGCGAAGAAGAGGAGGAGTTTTTGAGCGCAAGTGAACCAGACGAAAATTACGTGAGCGGCCAAGCACCGCCACAAGAGAATGCAGTACAGCGTGGGCGTGGCAGACCCAAAATTATCCGCAGCGGTCAACCTGGACGACCGAGAAAACAGTACCAGGCAGTGCTCAATAGTCTTCTCAATCAGGTGGATGACACTGAGACACCGCAGTCAGTTGCTGAAGCTTTGCAAAGCCATTACTCTAAAGATTGGATAGAATCAATGCAAACTGAATACGACGTTCTACAGGAAAATAACACGTGGTCATTGTGTGAACTGCCTCCAGGACAAAAAGCCATTGGCTCAAAATGGGTTTTTCGAATCAAGAGAAACAAGGATGGTCTCATTGAGAAGTTCAAATCTCGATTGTTTGCTCAAGGCTGTGGGCAACAATTTGGAGTAAATTATTGTGAAACATTTTCACCTGTAATTCGGTATGAGACCATTCGCATGTTGTTCGCGATAGCTGCAGAAAAACAGCTATATATGCACCAACTGGATATATCAAATGCTTACCTAAACAGTAAACTTCAGGAGACTGTGTACATGAAGCAGCCTCAGAATTTTGTCGACAAGCATCATCCAGAAAAAGTTCTAAAGCTGCGTAAAGCACTTTACGGACTCAAGCAATCCGGACGTGTCTGGAATAAAACGCTGGACGAAGTATTGTCTTCCATGGGCTTCAAGAGATGCAAGAACGAGGCATGCTTGTACGTCAAGAAAGATAAACAATCATACAGCTATTTTGCAGTATACGTCGACGATTTAATTATTGCGTGTCCAAACAAAAAAGATATAGCCGTAATTAAGAAGAAGATCGCATCAAACTTCAAGTTGCACGATGGCGGCCCCATAAACTATTTCCTAGGAATGGAAATCGAGCGAGACGGTGAACAGGGTTCGATTTCGCTTTGCCAGAAATCGCATATTCAAGGACTATTGGAGACGTATGGCATGAGCAAGTGCCGTCCAGTCAGCACACCGCTCGACCCAGGTTATCAAGTTGACTGCATTAACGATAATTGTGTCAATGTGAAAATAACACAATATAAGTCATTAATTGGTTCCCTTATGTATTTAGCCGTCTTGAGCCGACCGGACATTTTGCACGCAGTAAGCAAACTGTCGCAACGAAATACCGATCCCCATGCAGAACACGAGACTGCTGCAAAACACATTCTAAGGTATCTGGCTGGTACGAAGAATTTGGCCATCACATATCGCAAGTGTGGCGAACCAGTAAGAGGCTTCGCAGAATCAGATTGGGCCAATGACAGGCTCGATAGAAGATCTTATAGTGGCTACGCATTCTTTCTAGCAGGCAGTGCGTTTTCTTGGACTTCAACTAAGCAAACTGTTGTCGCATTGAGCAGCACTGAAGCTGAATACATAGCTCTATCTATGGCTGCTAAGGAGGCCGCTTATTTACGAAGACTTCTGAACGAGATTGGTTGGTCAACTGTTGCAGAGCCGCTAACCATCTATGGCGACAACATAAGCTCGCAGCATATTGCCAAAAATCCGGTACACCACAAACGCACCAAGCACATTGATATTAAGTATCATTTTGTTCGCGAAAAAGTAAAATGTAATGAAATAATACTGGAATACGTATCCACAAACGGCAATGTTGCAGATCTACTGACAAAATGTTTAAGCAAGCAAAAGCACGAGGATTTTGTTAAATTACTTGGAATGACAAAGATAAACATGCGTTAGTTTAAAATGATTATATGTAGCTTAAGAAGAAGTGTTAAAAATGTAATCGATAGTTCCCATTTAATAAGCAACAATAATCTGGCCACACTGCTTTGTATGTACGTATAAGGTATGGTTCTCATTTCCGGACACACTCAAATAAATGTTCAACCGAACCACTACGCGTCTCTCAAATAAACCCAATATATTTCCAACAAAAATAATAATTAATGTGAAATTAATATTGATTTAATATGATTTTATGGGCTGGTGTTATGGTCAGCAATTGCACCAGTGTTGTTGGCCTCTGAGGAATGATCGCATTGTCAGCAGAATTCGCTGCCGAGGCGGTTTTTGTTGACTCAGCTATAATGCTGAGTCGTGATATTTCCTGTTGACCGGATGAACTTTATTTGTTTTGGTAAAAGTGTCATGTGTATTACATAATGTATATTTATGTATGAAAGTGTCATGTATAATAATGCTTATGTATGATTCTCCGACTGAACATTCTCCCGGCCGTGTAACTGGTGTTCAACCATCGCATAAATTGATGGAAAATTGGCGTGACCTTGGGGTAGGAGCTGAAGATCCGCGCGGTTCTTGGGATGATATCCGTGGCTTCCATGATTTATACTTCTTCCGGAAAATTTAGCCAATAATCAATAGAATTGACATGGCTATGGGCAGCCTAGGCAGCAATTTGTTGATACTGCACTGCGGTGATATGGTGTGGCAGCTCGTGCTGATTGATTGCTGCTAGTTGCTGGCGTAGATCATCAAGTTTTTCGAGATAGTCTGAAGTCTGCTTCAGCTGGTGTACCATTGGTGGTGAAGGAGATGTCACCGCTGAACTTATGTCTCTAAATCAGGGCTCGGCACGCATACACTCAACATGCTGGTGTGTGTAGAAAAAACCCGAACATGCCTGATGGCGAAACCGGTTTACTGCTTTACACTGCGACAAAATTTTTAGTTAAATGGCAAATGTTTCACGCGGAAACTGTCGTATAAAATAAAAATTAAAATAAAATAAAACAAAAATAATAAAATAATAAAGAAAACAGCTTCCTTTTGAAATTGGAAAAAATTTCAAGCGCTCATGGATGACGTTTTTGTTATATTTTCCAAGTCAATTTCACCATTGTACTCTTTAATGCGCAATAGGCCGGCTAAATGTTGGTAAGATATTGAATTACGTAGCTTTGATAACATTGAGTACAGCTTGTACATTTCAGTTTTCAGGTTCGGATACTTTATGTCTTCAATGCGTACCCAAAATTTGTCTCCAGTTTCAAAAGGAATTTCCAGATCATCCCGCAACTTTAAAAGCTCTTCGCGTATTTCAAAATCCAAATCTTTCAATTCACAACTAAGTGGAAAATCATGAACGTCAACCATATTTCGAATCATATTCAAGTCTTGAAAACGATTTCCCATGTTTTCATGCAGCGACTTCACAATCGCTGTGAATTCTATAATTTTTTGAGAAATATTGATTTTATGTTCTGAGCATATAATCGTTGTTTTTTCTAAATTTACCAAAATATCGTTTTCCATTTGACGAATCAATAAGATGAGTTTTCGATCAAAATGTTGAATGGATCTTACTAATTCGAAAATTTTTTTATCTTTCCCCTGAAGGTAGAGATTGAGATCATTTAAAATAGCTGTCAGGTCACAAAGGAAAGCAAAATCCACTAAAAAATCGGGATTCTCAAGTGCTAAAATAAGTTCATCGGTGTCCTTTCCGATGGTTTTCAGAAAACTGGTAACCTCTTTTCTTAAATTAAAAAGGCGCTCCAAACATTTTCCTCTACTAAGCCACCGTACTTCCGTGTACATTAATAGATCTCCATGCTCTGCATTTAGATCCTGAATGAACTCTTTAAACTTTCTATGCGTTAAAGCATTATGACCCCCTCTTATTTTATTAATTATCTTAACACATATGTTCATGATGGAAATCATTTTCAACTCCTTAGCAAAGAGGGCTTCCTGATGTATTACACAATGGAAAGCCGGGCAACAAATACCATTATTTTTCAATATACCTACAAGGCCTTTGTTATTTCCAGTCATTACCTTTGCTCCATCTGTACAAATTGAGCTCAATTTTGTTTTTTCAGCTACTGCGAAAACTTTTGACAAGAGTGTTTCAAACAAAACTTGCCCCGTAACATGGCCGTGAAGAGATATTACATCAAAAACTTCTTCAAAACAAGACAAATTTTCGTCGACAGTTTTGATGCATATTATAAGCTGGCAAATACTATTTATGTCCGTACTTTCATCCAACGATAAAGAATAATATTTGCAATTGACCAGTCTTTTCTTAGCAGAAGTATGAATGAGTTGGCTTATTTCTTCTGTTCTACGTGTCAGGGTACGTGGAGATAGCGGTAGGTCCTCGCAAAGTTTTATAATTTCTTAGCCTTTGGACTTAGGAACTTAGGACATCACACATAAGATTCTTAAAAAATATCCCATCGGTGAAGGGACGGCATTGCTTTGCTAATGCTAGTGCAATGGTTTAGGATGCTTTTCCTATAGCTAAGCTTTCTTCATCTTCCGCTACATATAAAAAGAAAAATTTTGCTTGCAATTCCAAAACTTTTTGGATGCGCTCAACCCCTTCTAATTCTTTATACCCGCCATGTTTGTTATTGAAATGTCTTTCAATAGCAAATGAATCGCATTTGCAGGCAATATAAAAGCATATAACGCATTGCGCATCCATATTTTGGATGAAAAAAAAATTTTCTTCCCACTTCTCGTTGAACATAATTTTCTCCCAGTGTTAAATCAAACAGTGTTGCCTTCTCCACGGCTCAGCAGCAACTGAAAACATTTTACGGCACACGCAGTCTAAAAAACGAGATAGCAACAGCCGAAGTCGCATTGCCGAAGCCACACGAAGGCTTGCTGCTTTTTTATACTGTCCGTGAGCGGCAGTGCAGCAGCAGAGACAATTTCCTATCCTCATTAGATAGGGCCGTGCCGAGCCCTGCTCTAATATTACTCATATTACTCATATATTAAACACCAATACCAAGTAAGTTGATACAGGACTCCTCCCTACTCAGTCCATGCAGGGCATGCGAAGTGGAAGGTTCATTCTGATTGGGTGGAGGAGAAGAACTCTCTGGGGGTGATGGCAAAGCTAGACTTTTGTTCGCCACTGTGTACCTATGCAATAAGGAATGGTGTGAGCAGCCACACACTCGACACTTCTTAGTGACAATTGATACATAGGGATGCATTCTTTGCGAATTCAAACCTTTGCATTACTGCCAGCTGACCAATTGGACTGCACTCTGTCAACAAATGGTCTTTCGTATTGCAGTAGCTGCATTGTTGGCGCTTGGTATTAGCAGTCGAACACGCAAACGAGCTCCGATTATGATGCTTGCTTGGCAGATTCTTCGGCCTGCTGATGTCTGCGATTAAGCACACTTTCGCAGCCCGTCCAAAGTGGCAGCTTATCATAATTGAGCTGTTCTTCCCATTTTTGTTTGGTCACCGAATCGACTCTATTCAAGAAGAGATGAATAAGCATTGCATTTGAGATCTTTTTATCTTCGCTTCGACAACAATGAACCATATATGGATGAGGCGGTATCTATTAAGTCCTTAAGGACGATGCTGATTGCTGGGTTATTTTGGAAAGACTAAATAGGGCAGCAATATGATTTTTGAAAATCAGATAATCGTTATCGTAAACCCGTTTCAAGCTTGCAATGGCTTTCTAGTAGTTACTCTCGGTTACTTGGAACGCACTAACATTTCCTAACGCTTCACCAGAGAAACACGAAAGCAAATGGTTGAACTTTTCGATAACTGGAATGCTTTCGTCATTATGAACCAGAGTCTCAAATAAACATATAAAGTTTTTAAATTCCGAAAAAATTCCGCCTTACTGCGGCAGTGCTAACTTCGGAAGTCGAGCACGAGTTGGGCCACCTGAAGCTGATACTGAAGGCTTTTTATCGTCAGCTGTCTATAAACGACATTAACTTTCCCTTGGTTACAATGGAGAGTTCTTCCAACTCGGCTCCAAATCCATCGTCATTATCTATTTCTTCAATATCCTCCTGTCAATGTTTTCTATGAGCGCTTGCAGTCTGCACTCGAGCTCTGTCAGCACTAGCGGAATATGGCCAGCTTCTAAATGGTCCGCTAATCGTCGAATGCTTTTGACACGGCTGGTGCGCTGTTTTTGTAGCTCTTCAAGGAAGGGCTTGTGTTTGGCTTTTGGGGTCATATTGACTCTTTACAAAAGCAACTGACAACGAAAGGTCGTTTCTAAAAACTTGTATTAAAATTCACCCGAACGAGTAAAAAAAATCAATATACCCGACTAAGGTAGGGTATCACGTCACTTAGTAATCGCGTTGTATGCTCGTATGCAGATATACCCAAACGAGTTTAAAAACCATATACCCAAAAAATCTAGGGTATAGCGTCGCTTGGCTCAAGCGCGCAAACGAAAACCACACAACAACAACAACGAACAGCAATGGTGACAGGCGAAAGTGAAAACGAAAGTATTCACCGCTGTAGTTCTGAAGTATGTATATGTTGTGTTTGAATATGTGTGCAACGGTTCACACGGATCGACGATTAAATACTGAATCCAATATTAATTGGGAACAATTCAGTTATATTTAATATGTGTTGCGTCCAAGATGGTTAAACGTATATGTAAATATATATGTGTATTAATATTTGTGCAAACTAACTAGGGCATGCAAATGTAGCTCTACTATGTCATACGTATGTGCCAAGAATTGAAAGTGAGGTGCAATTGTTTCAGCACAAGACAGTAATTGCAAGTTTTTAATCTTTTAGGTCTTACTCGAGCTTTCAATTTTTTGCACAAATGCCTCTGTTTTGAATCTGATTTCCAAATAGTCCACTTTCTTCTTCTAGGGCTGGGTTTCCCACTCAACTGGATATCACTCGGCGGTAGTACTGCAGACAGGGTATTGCACGACTGACGCGGTGATTTGCAGCTTGTTGTTCGTTCACAAAGAAAACAAAGAAAGAAAACAAACCAGACGCGGTTAATTTGCAATTAATTGGCAACTTAATTAATCTAACAATTGTTGTATGCATATATATGCCTTTCCACTTTTTTCGCTCTAATTTTCGAGTCCACCCGGGGGCGAAATGAACTTTTGGAATAGTTTTTACAAATATTAAACCGAATTATTGGGTGGTGCAACTGAATTGATTTTAATAGCGAAAAAAAAGACGAGAATATGAACTTATGTTCGTTCGGTTTCAGGTATTTTCAACGAATATTCTATGTTTCATACAATACAATAATACAATTAAGCCTAACTTATCTACTGTGGCGAAGCGGGGCGAATTCTCGAGAGAGAGCTTTCTACCCTGCCGCTCCCACTCCGCCTTAAGCTCGTACACTACGCTACAAAATTCGCGGCTCAACGCTACAGTAGCGATTTTGATTTTTAAGCAACTGAAGACATATATTAAACTCAAGCACCGAGAAAAATTATGAAATAAGTAAGAAATAATGATCTTATAGCCTGTTCCCACAGGCGACCATCCACCATCCCCCATCGATTTCTTGGATGGTCCGTAAGGTTTTGCCGTTCCGAAATTTCCCAGTTCGTTCCACCATCCATTTTGGATGTTCGTAAACCGTACGTTTCTGTGCGATATTTAGCCGATGTTTTCAAATACAACTCTGAAAAATTGACATTCACAGCGGAAAAATGGAATTAACTGTTAAATTGTAAACGATGAATGACAAGAATAACTAATGTTCTCCAGCAAATGGCGAGGAGCCAGCGAGGTTTTTTAATGGCGGATGCTCAATTTTCAATTCGAAATGCTAAAATTTCTTCGGCTTAACAAATGTTTTTATTTATTACTTATTACTAATACCGACAATCGGCAAATTTCCTTGGATTTTTCCTCCAATATTGCCGACGCTTCGATCCGTTGTGCCAGGCTCGACTTTTGATATAATGTCGAATCGTTACACCTTCCTGGAGAGCCCATGCTCACTTGCAAAAATCTATATCTGAAGTTATTTAAAATGAAGTACACTTGGAAGACTATGACTAATATATTCTTCCTCATCGAATTCCTCGTTTTTGACTAACGCTACCATCAATTTTTGCAGCAAAATTTGTTGCTGGTGATTCACAGTCGAAGCCATAATTAAATTTTCCATATTTGTTGTATATTTTCACAAAAATGTAGAGCACAAATTTTTTGGTTTGTTATTGTCAGCAGTGTTTTCAATGGATTGTGGATGGGGGATTGAGGTTTCACATCTGTCAAAAAATCCCACCGTTCCTTGTTAATGTGCTGTGTGGGAAAAGGCTATAAGACATTTAAATCGAAAGAAACTTGTCAAAATATGGTAGAAATGTGAACATTTTTATTAGGCTGATTTTTAATGGCGATTAGCTTAAATAATCATAAATAGAATAATTATATAAATAATAACTCAACTCAATAACAATGCATTACTCAACAAAAACCACTACCAAAAGCTGCACCTTATATGGGGGGTAGGGGTGGGCGTGGTCAGATCGGCCTGAAATCTATCTCAGGTCTTATATATATCATTACAACCAACTGTACCTTGTTTTAAGTCTCTAACTGCATTTTTCGAATTTATGCAAATATTTCGGTACGGTCCAATGTGCATTGATAGGGAAAAAAGAAATTCTGAAATCGGTTGACATTCGAGTCGAAAGATTGAATTTTGTACATATTTTGCATTTTTGTGCTGAACACGAATCCGGTGTCAAAAACTTCCCATCCCGTTACGTCTCCAAAAAAATACCGTTTCTGGCATTTAAAAAAAAATTATTTATCTAAGCCCTGACACGCTAGAAACTTTGCTGATATTAGATATTAAAGGCTGGACCCTTTCAAATGAACACTTTGCCAAACTGTTCGCAAGAACCATTAGAGGAGGGGATGTATTTATATCTAGTGGCATGTCCGGAATATTGTATCCACCATTTTGAATTTGTAAAATCTGACACCAGATTCATAAACTTGGGTTGAATACATCCCCTGCCCCTGGAACTTGAACTTTGCGATTCTGAAAAGCTAATTAATGCAGCTAAAAATCTTACCCAAACACTTTATACCTGCAGCTTACCCTCTAGAAGATTTTAGGCTTTCCAATGCAAATTGAATCATTTTTTACAGTATTTTTTCCGAAATTTTGACTTTAAAATCTCGAAATTTTTGAATTGAATTTTTGGTTTTAGATAGGTACATTAATTAAGCGTTTTTTTCGGCATGGTTTGTAAGAATCGATGGATTAACGGCTAAGGTTTGTCCACAACTACTGAAATTTCATTTTACCTGAAAAAATATCGTTTGGTTAGTTGCTGGTCTAGCTGTCCATAAATAGCTGATATATAGGATTTCATGCTTTAACCCATACAACAATCAGTAATTTTCAGTATTTTCAGTAAGTTTTGATAATTTTTATACCTGGTACTCGAAGAGTATAGAGGTATATTAGATTTGTGGCGATAACGGTTGTGTGTAACACCCAGAAGGAAGCGTTTCCGACCTCATAAAGTATATATATTCTTGATCAGCATCAATAGCCGGGTCGATATAGCTATGTATGTCTGTCCATCCGTCTGTCCGTCTTCATTAGCGCCTATAGCTCAGAAACTATTAAAGACTATAAATTATCCAGACTCCTGCGACATCAAACTGTTACAAGTATATTTCAAAATTTCGGGCACCGGGGTGGGTGCTATGCCTGATCGAATCTTTTGACGCCTAGATCTCAGAGACTATAAGAGCTAGATCAACCAAACTTTCTATCCAAGCTTCTGTGATATCAAACCGAGACTAGTTTGTTTCAAAATTATGCCACACCCCCTTCGCCCCACAAAGGACGAAAATCTAAAATGACCATATCTATCAGAATGTTGAATCTGGATCAGATTGAAATATTAGTATAGCCAGAAGAAACAAATGAAATTTCAGTGGCCTTCCAAGCGCAGACTCATTCCCTCTCTCGCACACAGCCGTGTATGTATATGTAGGAAGTAGATTTAGACATGTAAAAAAGGCAGATGTAAAAAACGTATGTAAACTAATATGGAAACATCTAATAGATAAAAATTCAATTTGTTCCTTTTGCGAACATGTAATAAATTACAAACATATATCGTAACATTGATTTTCAAGAGGATGAGACGGAAATTGACCCGCTGTGACGGGCGCAAACGGACAGCGACACAAAAGGAACGGCGAAAACGGTCCCGTAAGAAAGGCTCGCAGTGATAGCTTCCAATGCTAACGGGAGAGCGGCTAGAAACCACGAATTCAAAGTAACGGTACACGACCGAAAGCTCAGCGATGATGGACCGAAAAAAAAGTTGAACGTACAACAACTATACACGTGGAACACCGAAGAATGGTTCTGGAACGCGAGAGAGATCTGGAGCAGCCTAAGGACCAAGGCGTATCTAATCTTTACTATGCGAATACCGTTACCAACTGTTACAAAAAATGGTTTTTGATATAATTTTTAAAGAAAAACAACGGTTTTATGTCGGCTAACGGAATTTAACGGCAAAATTTGACATACGAAGATATGGTGAAGCGGCTGCATCTTAGCCGTTTATTCATCGATTCTTACAAACGATACCTTAATGGCCAGGAAGTAATTTTTGTACGACTTTTCCTGAGTTTTCAAAGTTAAAATTTCCGAAAAAAATACCGCAAAAAGTTATCAAACTTGAATTTGAAAGCTTAATTACTTTCAGACGGCAAGCTGCAGCTACAAAATGTTCGGGTCTGGTTTATAGCGGCATTTGTCAGAACTTCACAGTTTTATACAGCCAAATGTAGGATGCTTAAGTTATGTGAAAAATAGAAGCACTACCTCTAGAAAAAAATGAAAAAAAATACCAAATTTAAAAAATTATTTAAAAAAAAACTAAACCATAAAAAAAACCATAATTCTTTAAAAAATGATAAATCCCGAAATCTATCAGAAAAAGTAATATTTGGCCACCGCAGAAAAAAAAGTTAAATTTTGTCGAGTAATGTTTTGTACCCTCATAACACAACCTTTTTAAATGGGGATTTTAGTATATTTATATGAACAAATTCAAAATATCCCACAAAATTTAAACATAATCAAGTATGCTTTGATGTATTGTCTATGTGTCACGAGTTTTGGCACTCTGAAAGTTTCCCAGCAAACTAAAAGTTCGCAATCAAGACGCATACGAATCAAGTGTGAGACTTTAACCGACAAAACGCTAGCATTTGTATCCGGAAACGATATAAATGTGTGCGTGTATGAAGCTGGGTTGTATACGGTACATAAACCGTCTATAGTTAGGTGGTCGCAACTAGAACTTGAACCAGTTGGACTGCGGAGAGGGTATCCTGCGGTGCGCAATTGAGGGTCTGAAGACACGGCGACAGGCTCCGATGATTGCGATGGAAAGGGTATCCTTTAAAGTGCAGATGATGGTCTGAAGACACAGCGACAGCCTCTGATGATTGCAGTGGGAATTGAGTGACAGGCAGCTTTGGTACTGTTTCTGATACTGATTTTATTCAAGAAAACTTAACTCTATTTATAGGTAACAAAAGGTACAAAAAGTGCTGATTTAATAAGAATATGGTAAAATGATAAAATTGTTAAAAATGTAATCGATAGTTCCCATTTAATAAGCAACAATAATCTGGCCATACTGCTTTGTATGTACGTATAAGGTATGGTTCTCATTTCCGGACACACTCAAATAAATGTTCAACCGAACCACTACGCGTCTCTCAAATAAACCCAATATATTTCCAACATTGGTTATGGGCCCAGAGTTCGTTGTTTTCGGTTTTATAACTGACTAGAAAGCGTCTAAGTTTGTGTGTCGGTTGTGCTAAATTGTCAATAGTTAGTATCGTTTGCGAATTAACACGGAACAATAAGCCAACATGAATTTGTCAAATCAAATCGAAAGACTTGATGAAAACAATTACGGTGTGTGGAACATGGCCATGAAAAGTGTCCTAGTAATGGCAGACTTATGGGATGTAGTGTGTGGAAAAAAGATTGGAGAAGATGACGCATCTGTTTAGAAATGGGAAAAATTTGATCAGAAAGCAATGGCGTACATAACCTTAAATATTAAGGCATCGCAGTTTGTGCACATAAAGACGTGCGTAACATCTGAAGCTATGTGGAAAAAATTAATGGAGCTTCACATGCCTTAAATATTAAGGCATCGCAGTTTGTGCACATAAAGACGTGCGTAACATCTGAAGCTATGTGGAAAAAATTAATGGAGCTTCACATGCCAAAAGGCCCCATTCAGAAAGTGCAACTTTATCAAAAACTAATTCGACTAAATATGCAGCAGGGCGATGATGTGTCCGCCTATGTCAATTCTTTTGTAGAGACAATTGAAAAATTGTCAGAATTGGATATAAAACTCAACGACGAGCTTAAAGTAATTATGTTACTAAGCAGTTTGCCCGATTCATGGGAAAATTTTGTAGTCGCGATCGAAACGCGTGACGAGCTGCCAAAATTTGAAGCTGTTAAAGTAAAAATGATAGAAGAAGGCACTAGAAAACAGAAAAAAGCAGAACGCGAAAATCATTCGACCACACAAGCAGTATACACACATACACAGCGCAGATCGCGAGAAGACGAGAATGTCGAGAAGAACGGAACAAAGAACGACGGGAACATAGGCGCAAAGCAGTATTTGAATGGAAAATGTTTCAAATGCGAAAAAACTGGTCATCGAGCAAGCGAGTGCAGATCCAAGAAAAAGGGTAGCAAATCAAGTGGACAAAGAGAACAGGCAAGCAGTTTAATGCACTGTTTTGTCGGAGAGCAGCAAAAAAGAGTTTGGTGCGTAGATAGTGGCGCAACATCTCACATGTGTTGCGATCGCAACATTTTCTTTAACTATGCTGAGAAGGAAAAATCGATAATGTTGGCTACAAATAAATTCGTCTCATCACCCGGATCTGGCAATGTTAAAATTCAAAGTGAAAATATGATAATAAACTTGCAAAATGTGTTATATGTCCCTGAATTACATATGAGTTTTTTCTCAGTGAGCACAGCAGCTAAATTCGAGAATTCCACTACATTTATTGGAAAAGTGGCACTGATTAAAAATAAAGAAGGAGAAACCATTATAAAAGCCAAGCAAGAAAACAACTTGTATGTGTACAAACAGTGCTCAGAAAAAAGTGCAGTTTGTTTGTTGAACACAGTTTCGCCGGAAATTAAGTGGCATAATAAATTTGGCCATCTTAATTTCCAAGATTTAAAACAGCTGAGCGAAAAGCAGCTTGTTCATGGCATGAGTGTTGAAAAATTTAAAATGGAAATTAATTGTGATACATGTAACAGGGCAAAAATATGTACATTGCCTTTCCAACAGAAGTTAAATCGTACAACGAAGCAAGTGCTTGAGCTAGTGCACACAGATGTATGCGGCCCAATGAATGTAAAATCGATCGGTGGCAATCGCTATTTTGTGACATTTATTGATGACTACTCGCGCAAGATATTTGTTTACATTATGCACGCGAAAAGCCAAGTTTTTGAAAAATTCAAAATATTCAAAAGTTTTGTGGAATGCCAAACGGGCAACAAAATAAAGGCTGTGCGCAGCGATAATGGAACAGAGTATGTAAACAAGGATTTTTCAGATTTTTTTAACGAGTGTGGCATACAAAGGCAATTGACGGTTCCCTACACCCCTCAGCAAAACGGTGTAGCCGAGAGAGCCAATCGAACAATTGTAGAGATGGCAAAGAGTATGCTTATCCATGCAAATCTGGATGAGTTCTTGTGGGCAGAGGCTGTTACTACGGCAGTTTACATCCGCAATAGATGCCCCACAAAGGCCTTAAACGGCGGTATACCATTCGAAGCCTGGAAAGGACGCAAGCCGTCAGTAAAACACCTGCGAGTATTCGGATCTCGCGCATTTGCTTTGGATAAGACCAGAAGAAGCAATTTCCAGCCAAAGGGCAAAGAATATATTTTTGTTGGCTACTCCTTAGCTGCAAAAGCTTACCGGCTGTTCGATCGAGAGAAGCGGACAATAATTGAAAGGCGTGATGTCAAATTTGTAGAAGGTGAGTTTGACACAAAAAGCATTGCGAATTGTGATATTTCAGATAGAAATGACAATTTCATGACAAACATACTTCGCCTTGAGTCAATTGAAGTTCCAGATCAAAACTCAGATGTACCTTTAATAGCCGATCATTCAGACTCAAGCAGTGACTCCGGCGAAGAAGAGGAGGAGTTTTTGAGCGCAAGTGAACCAGACGAAAATTACGTGAGCGGCCAAGCACCGCCACAAGAGAATGCAGTACAGCGTGGGCGTGGCAGACCCAAAATTATCCGCAGCGGTCAACCTGGACGACCGAGAAAACAGTACCAGGCAGTGCTCAATAGTCTTCTCAATCAGGTGGATGACACTGAGACACCGCAGTCAGTTGCTGAAGCTTTGCAAAGCCATTACTCTAAAGATTGGATAGAATCAATGCAAACTGAATACGACGTTCTACAGGAAAATAACACGTGGTCATTGTGTGAACTGCCTCCAGGACAAAAAGCCATTGGCTCAAAATGGGTTTTTCGAATCAAGAGAAACAAGGATGGTCTCATTGAGAAGTTCAAATCTCGATTGTTTGCTCAAGGCTGTGGGCAACAATTTGGAGTAAATTATTGTGAAACATTTTCACCTGTAATTCGGTATGAGACCATTCGCATGTTGTTCGCGATAGCTGCAGAAAAACAGCTATATATGCACCAACTGGATATATCAAATGCTTACCTAAACAGTAAACTTCAGGAGACTGTGTACATGAAGCAGCCTCAGAATTTTGTCGACAAGCATCATCCAGAAAAAGTTCTAAAGCTGCGTAAAGCACTTTACGGACTCAAGCAATCCGGACGTGTCTGGAATAAAACGCTGGACGAAGTATTGTCTTCCATGGGCTTCAAGAGATGCAAGAACGAGGCATGCTTGTACGTCAAGAAAGATAAACAATCATACAGCTATTTTGCAGTATACGTCGACGATTTAATTATTGCGTGTCCAAACAAAAAAGATATAGCCGTAATTAAGAAGAAGATCGCATCAAACTTCAAGTTGCACGATGGCGGCCCCATAAACTATTTCCTAGGAATGGAAATCGAGCGAGACGGTGAACAGGGTTCGATTTCGCTTTGCCAGAAATCGCATATTCAAGGACTATTGGAGACGTATGGCATGAGCAAGTGCCGTCCAGTCAGCACACCGCTCGACCCAGGTTATCAAGTTGACTGCATTAACGATAATTGTGTCAATGTGAAAATAACACAATATAAGTCATTAATTGGTTCCCTTATGTATTTAGCCGTCTTGAGCCGACCGGACATTTTGCACGCAGTAAGCAAACTGTCGCAACGAAATACCGATCCCCATGCAGAACACGAGACTGCTGCAAAACACATTCTAAGGTATCTGGCTGGTACGAAGAATTTGGCCATCACATATCGCAAGTGTGGCGAACCAGTAAGAGGCTTCGCAGAATCAGATTGGGCCAATGACAGGCTCGATAGAAGATCTTATAGTGGCTACGCATTCTTTCTAGCAGGCAGTGCGTTTTCTTGGACTTCAACTAAGCAAACTGTTGTCGCATTGAGCAGCACTGAAGCTGAATACATAGCTCTATCTATGGCTGCTAAGGAGGCCGCTTATTTACGAAGACTTCTGAACGAGATTGGTTGGTCAACTGTTGCAGAGCCGCTAACCATCTATGGCGACAACATAAGCTCGCAGCATATTGCCAAAAATCCGGTACACCACAAACGCACCAAGCACATTGATATTAAGTATCATTTTGTTCGCGAAAAAGTAAAATGTAATGAAATAATACTGGAATACGTATCCACAAACGGCAATGTTGCAGATCTACTGACAAAATGTTTAAGCAAGCAAAAGCACGAGGATTTTGTTAAATTACTTGGAATGACAAAGATAAACATGCGTTAGTTTAAAATGATTATATGTAGCTTAAGAAGAAGTGTTAAAAATGTAATCGATAGTTCCCATTTAATAAGCAACAATAATCTGGCCACACTGCTTTGTATGTACGTATAAGGTATGGTTCTCATTTCCGGACACACTCAAATAAATGTTCAACCGAACCACTACGCGTCTCTCAAATAAACCCAATATATTTCCAACAAAAATAATAATTAATGTGAAATTAATATTGATTTAATATGATTTTATGGGCTGGTGTTATGGTCAGCAATTGCACCAGTGTTGTTGGCCTCTGAGGAATGATCGCATTGTCAGCAGAATTCGCTGCCGAGGCGGTTTTTGTTGACTCAGCTATAATGCTGAGTCGTGATATTTCCTGTTGACCGGATGAACTTTATTTGTTTTGGTAAAAGTGTCATGTGTATTACATAATGTATATTTATGTATGAAAGTGTCATGTATAATAATGCTTATGTATGATTCTCCGACTGAACATTCTCCCGGCCGTGTAACTGGTGTTCAACCATCGCATAAATTGATGGAAAATTGGCGTGACCTTGGGGTAGGAGCTGAAGATCCGCGCGGTTCTTGGGATGATATCCGTGGCTTCCATGATTTATACTTCTTCCGGAAAATTTAGCCAATAATCAATAGAATTGACATGGCTATGGGCAGCCTAGGCAGCAATTTGTTGATACTGCACTGCGGTGATATGGTGTGGCAGCTCGTGCTGATTGATTGCTGCTAGTTGCTGGCGTAGATCATCAAGTTTTTCGAGATAGTCTGAAGTCTGCTTCAGCTGGTGTACCATTGGTGGTGAAGGAGATGTCACCGCTGAACTTATGTCTCTAAATCAGGGCTCGGCACGCATACACTCAACATGCTGGTGTGTGTAGAAAAAACCCGAACATGCCTGATGGCGAAACCGGTTTACTGCTTTACACTGCGACAAAATTTTTAGTTAAATGGCAAATGTTTCACGCGGAAACTGTCGTATAAAATAAAAATTAAAATAAAATAAAACAAAAATAATAAAATAATAAAGAAAACAGCTTCCTTTTGAAATTGGAAAAAATTTCAAGCGCTCATGGATGACGTTTTTGTTATATTTTCCAAGTCAATTTCACCATTGTACTCTTTAATGCGCAATAGGCCGGCTAAATGTTGGTAAGATATTGAATTACGTAGCTTTGATAACATTGAGTACAGCTTGTACATTTCAGTTTTCAGGTTCGGATACTTTATGTCTTCAATGCGTACCCAAAATTTGTCTCCAGTTTCAAAAGGAATTTCCAGATCATCCCGCAACTTTAAAAGCTCTTCGCGTATTTCAAAATCCAAATCTTTCAATTCACAACTAAGTGGAAAATCATGAACGTCAACCATATTTCGAATCATATTCAAGTCTTGAAAACGATTTCCCATGTTTTCATGCAGCGACTTCACAATCGCTGTGAATTCTATAATTTTTTGAGAAATATTGATTTTATGTTCTGAGCATATAATCGTTGTTTTTTCTAAATTTACCAAAATATCGTTTTCCATTTGACGAATCAATAAGATGAGTTTTCGATCAAAATGTTGAATGGATCTTACTAATTCGAAAATTTTTTTATCTTTCCCCTGAAGGTAGAGATTGAGATCATTTAAAATAGCTGTCAGGTCACAAAGGAAAGCAAAATCCACTAAAAAATCGGGATTCTCAAGTGCTAAAATAAGTTCATCGGTGTCCTTTCCGATGGTTTTCAGAAAACTGGTAACCTCTTTTCTTAAATTAAAAAGGCGCTCCAAACATTTTCCTCTACTAAGCCACCGTACTTCCGTGTACATTAATAGATCTCCATGCTCTGCATTTAGATCCTGAATGAACTCTTTAAACTTTCTATGCGTTAAAGCATTATGACCCCCTCTTATTTTATTAATTATCTTAACACATATGTTCATGATGGAAATCATTTTCAACTCCTTAGCAAAGAGGGCTTCCTGATGTATTACACAATGGAAAGCCGGGCAACAAATACCATTATTTTTCAATATACCTACAAGGCCTTTGTTATTTCCAGTCATTACCTTTGCTCCATCTGTACAAATTGAGCTCAATTTTGTTTTTTCAGCTACTGCGAAAACTTTTGACAAGAGTGTTTCAAACAAAACTTGCCCCGTAACATGGCCGTGAAGAGATATTACATCAAAAACTTCTTCAAAACAAGACAAATTTTCGTCGACAGTTTTGATGCATATTATAAGCTGGCAAATACTATTTATGTCCGTACTTTCATCCAACGATAAAGAATAATATTTGCAATTGACCAGTCTTTTCTTAGCAGAAGTATGAATGAGTTGGCTTATTTCTTCTGTTCTACGTGTCAGGGTACGTGGAGATAGCGGTAGGTCCTCGCAAAGTTTTATAATTTCTTAGCCTTTGGACTTAGGAACTTAGGACATCACACATAAGATTCTTAAAAAATATCCCATCGGTGAAGGGACGGCATTGCTTTGCTAATGCTAGTGCAATGGTTTAGGATGCTTTTCCTATAGCTAAGCTTTCTTCATCTTCCGCTACATATAAAAAGAAAAATTTTGCTTGCAATTCCAAAACTTTTTGGATGCGCTCAACCCCTTCTAATTCTTTATACCCGCCATGTTTGTTATTGAAATGTCTTTCAATAGCAAATGAATCGCATTTGCAGGCAATATAAAAGCATATAACGCATTGCGCATCCATATTTTGGATGAAAAAAAAATTTTCTTCCCACTTCTCGTTGAACATAATTTTCTCCCAGATCCGAACCACGTTTTCCGTGGATAAAGCCATAGTGTTCGGAGGCGAGTGCAGAGTCTTCCGACACCCTGAAATTTTGGGGCTTAAAACCAAAAATTGTAAAAGTGAGTGCCGATAAATGGGGCGGGAATTTTAATTTTAAATTCATGCCGGTGCTATTATTCCTCCCACAGCCTGGCCCGGAACATCACCCCCTAGAACCGGGCCAGAGATTCTTCTTTTCTGCCGAGGATCACTTTTTCTGGAGGCGATCCACCACTTTTCTAGAGGCGATCAACTTACCTCTTCTGGAGAGGATCAATTTTACATATTTTACATATTCTGGAATTGCTCGGAGGGCAGAGTTTTTGAGGGAAGGCTGGATCACTTCACGCATGGGAATCACAAGTGTGCATTGGCTTAAACCGAGTGAGTCCGTGCCATAGTGGGTGTGTGCGCTGCCGCAAAGGCGTCTACTGACCGCACGTCTGTGTCGGGATATCCCCGTCCAGATCCGGACGAGACCATACGGTGCCTCCCCCCCTTTTGGGCGTGCACCCCGCCTGTGATCAGTGAGCACTCCGCGTATCCGCGCACATACAATTCACTGCAAAACTGTTCACTTAGGCAAGTTTGGGTCTGTACGGCCAGACTCCACGATCCCGCACATTCCTCACATTCGGGTCAGCCACAAAGGCTCTATACCCTGCGAATAAACGCACCTCTTTATGTTGTTTGTTCCTAGTGTTGTACTTTATGTGTACAAATTGTCATTAACTAGTACTTTAAGCATTTAACGTAAAACACTCACCTTGTCCAAGCACCAAACACATTTCACGAATCCAAATCAAAACAGCGATCAGCTGATCGGCGGTAGTGGGGGTCACTGAACCCCATCGTTGTTGTTGCCACATATATGTGGAAATCTAACCATTAATTATTCCTTCTGCCCCGGGGACCCTTAACAAGAGCTCTTGGTAGGACAGTCTCGGTAGGGCCCAACTCACACGTTTTCATTGGGTGAAGTTTTGGTGTTTTTTTTTTGCTATTTATTTATCGAAACAATGACTTATACTTCAACTGTTAAATATATCCCTGATTAAATTGAAGAGAATGAATTTCTAAATTAATAGAGAGGGGGGACGCGTGGCGTGGGCCATGGATTAGGCCAACCGTAGCCGTTCCAACAGAGGGTGGTGAAAATGCACATTCAAATTTGACCACAGGAAGGGCGGGCGCGCGAAGTGGAAACATCGAGGCTTCACCACTTGACAATCATCTGTTTGTTTATTTTGTCGTCTCTTTTGTTGGTATTGTTGTCCTGAGAAGTCGTGTGTCTCGAAACTGTTTACATTTGGCGGGCAAGGGGAACTATCCAGCCCTGGGATCGACAGCTAGCCGGCGTTTCCCACAGGGAAACAAGCCAAATGTAACAAAAGGCGCCCAATCGATTCGCATGCATCCGAACTGACGCAGGTCCAGGTGTCATTGAACAAATGGCACTCGGGCGTGAAGAGGTAGATTTTATGGGAAGAGACAAAAAAATAAATTTCATGGAGATGACGACAGCTCGCGAAGTGCAGTTTAACTGTCCCGGCAGAAGTCGGTGCTGCAGGCTTAAGGAGAGCATAAAGCTGGCCCTTAATGGCGCGGAGTGGCCAATGCTAGGGAGAGATAGACGGAAGCAGTAATTAAAAAAGGATTTATGGGAGATGGGATGGAGACTTACAGATTGCAATTGATCATTTCGTCACGGTTCGATGTCGCTGAAGGACGTAAGTCACTGCCGTTCAATTTATGAACGGGGAGTTTGCGACGTACACATTGTGATAGAATGTGATATTGGAATAAGTTAGAGTAAGTCATGTAGGTAAATGTTCAGTGTAGTTCTCACCTATTTGTTTGTAGAGTAGCCGCTTTAGTGTTTTGGTTCTGTCTTCCGTCTGCCGAGATGTTGTGAGGAGTAGGTGGCCCGGGCGTCGTAAAGACAACCCGCGATGCATCCGCTGTTACGTCAGATCGGTAGGATGGGGGTCAGGCACAAGGTACAAGAAAGGTGAGCTCATGCACCGTGAGGCTCTCGCTTATCGGCCATCGCTTAAAGCGATGACTAGAGTGGGTGACAGGTCACACAAGGGTGTTTGGAATTGTACGATATCCGTACATCCGTGGAGCGCAGAAACTGGAGCGGTTGCTGGTCCCGGCTGGTCACGTGTTCCCCTCTTAATGAATCCTGTTTGAAGAAGAAGGAACGTTAGGAATTTTTTTTGTTGGGTTGTTGTTTTTTTTGTTGTTGTTGAATGTTGTTGAAGTTTTCGGTGTCGTGTTTGTCGACTGAAAATCCACCTATATTATTAATTTATTTATTCAAATAATTATTGCCTCATTTATTTATTACGGCGCTACTCGGCGGCAGATTACTTAGTTAATTAAGAATTTATTTATTTATTTATCTGCATATTTAATGGTCAGGAGCAGTGAGGTTTATTTATTTTGCTAGTTATTTATTTGGGTATTTATTTAGTTTTTTAGGAAGCGGAGTACCGGGGTTGCTCAGGGGGAATACCAAAAGCGGGGCGCAATCGCCCGTATAACACACGATCTCACGCAAACGAAATGGTGGATCAAGATCCGGAAGAAATTGGAGCGATGGGTGGTTTGCCAAGGACGCCGATCTCGGCCAGGATAGAGGAGTGGCAAACGTCTGGTCCAACGACCGCGCTTCCTTCAGAACTGGCATCAGCGGTGAACGTAGCACTGGCGCAAGCTCAGGAGACAGATAGAACATCGCGAAGTGACTCGATAAGTCGGGTGTTGCAGAAAGAGTTACGCAAGGGATTTATGGAGATGATGCGCGAACTCAACTTGGTACTCCAGCCGATCAGACAGCAACCAGCACAGCTGAGTGTACCGCAAAGGGAAGAGGCTCATCAGCAGGGGCATCGAGGAGAAATTCCGAAAAGGAAGCCGTCGAGTACGTCCGATGCGCCAATGACACCACCGAAGCCATTTTTGGCTCGCTCGGCGCGAGGAGGAGCAGGTCCGGAACCGTCTTCAGGCGTAGGGGCGACCGCATCCGGGGAGCAGGATCGACCGGGTGAACATCAGGCGCGGAATTGACGAAACCCGATGGAAAGACAGTCAGGTCAGAGTCGTGGTGAGAATAGGAGAGCAGTCACGTGAAGATTCGCATGCAAATCCTTCAGGTCATAGACCGTGGCCACGTAACGTTCGACGGAGACAGTAACAAGATGACTGTCGAAGATTTTGTTTTCCGAATCGAATTCCTACAGGCTCAAAGCCCTGCCCTTGGGAGGAGATGCTGAAAGGATTTCATCATATCGTTACGGGAAACGGTATTGGCAGTACATCCGGGATCATGGCGGGGTTGCTTGGCAGGAGTTGAAGGATAACTTAGTCGCACGTTTCCGAGGCACGGCTTCCGAGTTCGACCGCATGAGAGAACTGCGGGAGAGAATGCAGCGGTCAAACGAGAGTGTGGAAGAGTTTTTCCATGCCATGCGGAAACTTGCTTCAAGGCTGGAGACGCCGCCATCTGAAAAGGAGATGATAAAGATCGTCAAGAAAGTACTTATAGATGAGATTGCAAGTTTCGTCTATGGCTTACGTGCTTATTCCCTAGACCAACTGCGGGATGAATGCGTGGAAATAGAAGCTCAGTTGAAGAGGAAGGCCCGATCTTCCTAGCGAGGAACACCAAAATCCATTAGTTATGGTCGCGGGGCGAATCCCAATAATAGCGAGGTCGTGCAGGAGCGGTCGAGAAGCGATGAGGAGGCAGAGGTCGTCGAGGAGGCGCAAGTGACAGGGCGGATTCCGCAAAAACTGATTTGCTGGAACTGCGGGCAAACCGATCATGGTTTTCGGGACTGCATGGCATCAAAAAAGGCGAATTTTCTGCTACAGATGTGGAAAGCCCGATGCGTACTGTCCGACCTGTCCAAATTGCGCGGGAAACGCGAAGAAGAGTGCGATTCAAGCACGCGAATCACGCTCACAGATGGGGCCTGCGCAGAGAAAGTAGAGTCGAAGATTGTTGAAGTTGATAATCGTAAGATGCATGCTAGGTTAAGGATCTTACCATATGAAAAACGCCTTAGAAATTATTTAGAAGCTAGGAATAGAATATTCTCCGAATTACGAGTAGATGGTATGAGAGCACTGTCGGTACGAGTGAGGAAGGCGAGATCCCGGCTTAAGCAGTGGCAAATTATGAGGAGGCAGGTGATTGCTTCAGTCAAGCGCTGTGGTAAGAGAGACCCAAGAGTATTCGCCGAAATCTCGATGATGGGCGAGTCGGTGAGAGGCCTTTTGGATTCAGGCGCTACACACAGCATGCTAGGTCGGAAGGGCCAGGAGTTCTTAGAGAAGCTGGGCGTGGACGCTCGCCGATATTCTATAGGGAATGGAGAAGATCGCGCAATAGTTGGCCGGGTACAATTGCCTGTGGAGTACAAGGGAGAGGTAAAAAGGTTAATGTTTTTCGTATGCCCTTTCTTGAAACAGGAGATTTACTTGGGAATAGACTTTTGGCGGGCATTCTCATTGGCTCCTGAGGTAACGGGAGAAGGTCCATAAGGGGCATCACCCAGATTAGTGGAGGAGGTGATGGCGTATCAAGTCGCTCACTACGTGGAAAGACCGGAGAAGGATATAGTGCAAGAAAAGTGGGAGTTGCCCGATATGCAGAAGGCAGCCTTGGATCAGGCGAAGGCAGAATTTCTAACGTTCGAAAACGTGGGCTTGGGTAAGACGTCGCTGGAGACACACAAAATTCAGCTGGTGGAAAATGCCGAGCCGGTAAAGGACCGACATTACCCACTGTCGCCAGCGATGCAGGATGTGGTGTGTGTGGAGGTGGACAAAATGTTGGCCTTGGGATTCATCGATGCAGTGATAGCCCGTGGAGCAATCGCACTACGGTGGTGTGACGGCCGGGCAAAAATCGGCTCTGCCTCGATGCCCGAAAGCTCAACAAATTGACAATCAAAGACGCGTACCCATTTCCTAGCATCAAAGGGATCCTGTTGCGGCTTGATCAGACGACGTACATCTCCAGTGTAGATCTAAAATTCGCTTTTTGGCAGATCGAGTTGGACGAGCAGAGCCGAGCGTATACAGCGTTCACGGTGCCGGGACGACCACTGTACCAGTTCCGAATGATGCCTTTTGGCCTCTGCAACGCTTCACAGCGCCTGTGTAGACTGGTCGATAAAGTCATTCCGGGAGAGATGCGAGCGAACATCCATGCATATCTCGACGATCTGTTGATCATAGCCGGGGACTTCGCGTCTCACGTGAAGATCCTCCGAAAGGTTGCTGAGTGTCTGCGGAAGGCTAATTTGACGATAGGGCTGAGTAAATCACACTTTTGTTATAAGGAGATTAAATACCTGGGATTTATAGTGGGAGGAGGAGCGCTGAAGATGGATCCGGATCGGTTATCAGCTATCTTACGCATTCCTGAGCTACGATCAGTCCGAGAATTGCGTAGTTTTCTGGCAACTGCGGTCTGGTATCGGTGCTTTATGAAGAACTTCTCTGAGTTGGCAGTTCCACTGACAGATGCTCTTAAGAAGTCGGGAAAAAGCAAGTTTAGATTGACGGAGGAGGCAAAACGAGCCATGGGGGAGTTGAAAGCTGCACTTACCTCTGCACCAGTTTTGGTACACGCAGACTTCAAGCGGCACTTTTACATACAGTGCGACGCGTCACACTATGGGGTAGGAGCCGTACTCTTCCAACGTGAGGACGAACAGAACGAGAGGCCCATAGCTTTTTTCTCCGCCAAACTAAATTGCCATCAGAAGAATTACTCGGTTACTGAGAAAGAGTGTCTCGCAGCTCTCATGGCGATCCTGAAGTTCCGTCCTTATGTGGAACTGATGCCGTTTACCGTCATCACAGACCAGTCTGAAATGGCTGATGACGATGAAGAATTTAGATGCTCGCTTAGCTCGTTGGTCCCTTCAATTGCAGTCCTTCGGTTTCCGCATAGAACACCGAAAAGGAGTGGACAATGTAGTGGCAGATACATTGTCGCGCTGTATCGAGGAGCTGGAGGTTGATCCGAGCAGCATACTGGGTTTCGAAACGGTGGAGTTCGAGTCTGAGGAATACCAAGAGTTAAAGAAGGAAATCGCAGAGAACCAGGAACGCTTACTTGATCTCAAAATCGTGGATGGCATGATATTCAAGCGAATGAGCTTTGAGCGATTGGAGGATCAGCTGGAAGGAGCCGTCTGGAAATTGTGGGTTCCGTATCTAGATGATAAGGCGGCGCACGCATGGCGAAAACCTTGCATTTATTGCGTAGGCAGTTTTACTGGCCGAACATGGCGATAGAAGTGCGGGATTATATCCGAAGGTGTTCCGTTTGCAAGGAGTCGAAGGCGCAGAACTATAGGATGCAGGTCGGAATTGGACAAGAAGTGGTCACCAAGCGTCCATTCCAAAAGCTGTACATCGACTTTCTGGGGAAATATGCGCGATCAAAGAATGGGCATGCGTGGATATTTATAGTGATTGACCACTTCTCGAAGTTCACCTTCTTGAAGACCATGAAAGCGGCCACCGCGAAGGAAGTTGTAAGATTTCTTGTACATGAGGTATTCTATAAGTTTGGAGAGCCAGAGAGTATCCACTCAGACAACGGCGCGCAGTTCATCTCAATCTAGGATTAGATGGATGTATAGGTGAGGGACAAAGGGATAAATAGAGGTGAAAACAGATCCGAACCACGTTTTCCGTGGATAAAGCCATAGTGTTCGGAGGCGAGTGCAGAGTCTTCCGACACCCTGAAATTTTGGGGGTTAAAACCAAAAATTGTAAAAGTGAGTGCCGATAAATGGGGCGGGAATTTTAATTTTAAATTCATGCCGGTACTATTATTCCTCCCACAGCCTGGCCCGGAACATCACCCCCTAGAACAAGGCCAGAGATTCTTCTTTTCTGCCGAGGATCACTTTTTCTGGAGGCGGTCCACCACTTTTCTAGAGGCAATCAATTTACCTCTTCTGGAGAGGATCAATTTTCCGAAAGACGGTTTATTACATATTCTGAAATTGCTCGGAGGGCAGAGTTTTTGAGAGAAGGCTGGATCATTTCACGCATGGGAATCACAATTGCGCAGGGGAGGAAATCCAGCTTAAACCGAGTGAGTCCGTGCCATAGTGGGTGTGTGCGCTGCCGCAAAGGCGTCTACTGACCGCACGTCTGTGTCGGGATATCCCCGTCTAGATCCGGACGAGACCATACGGTGCCTCGCCCCCCTTTTGGGCGTGCACACCGCCTGTGATCAGTGAGCACTCCACGTATCCGCGCACATACAATTCACTGCAAAACTGTTCACTTAGGCAAGTTTGGGTCTGTACGGCCAGACTCCACGATCCCGCACATTGCGTCACATTCCTCACATTCGGGTCAGCCACGAAGGCTCGATACCCTGCGAATAAGCTCACCTCTTAATGTTGTTTGTTCCTAGTGTTGTCCTTTATCTGTACAAATTGTCATTAGCTAGTACTTTAAGCATTTAACGTAAAACACTCACCTTGTCCAAGCACCAAACACATTTCACGAATCCAAATCAAAACAGCGATCAGCTGATCGGCGGTAGTGGGCTTAACCCCTTGTGTGTGACGTGGGGTCACTGAACCCCACCGTTGTTGTTGGCAGATATATGTGGAAATCTAACCATTAATTATTCCTTCTGCCCCGGGGACCCTTAACAAGAGCTCTTGGTAGGACAGTCTCGGTAGGGCCCAACTCACACGTTTTCATTGGGTGAAGTTTTGGTGTTTTTTTTTTGCTATTTATTTATCGAAACAATGACTTATACTTCAACTGTTAAATATATCCCTGATTGAATTGAAGAGAATGAATTTCTAAATAATAGAGAGGGGGGGACGCGTGGCGTGGGCTATGGATTAGGCCAACTGCAGCCGTTCCAGCAGAGGGTGGTCAAAATTCACATTCAAATTTGACTACAGGAAGGGCGGGCGCGCGAAGTGGAAACATCGAGGCTTCACCACTTGACAATCATCTGTTTTTTTATTTTGTCGTCTCTTTTGTAGCTAAGTGCAGGTTTTTTTCTTTTGTTGGTATTGTTGTCCTGAGAAGTCATGTGTCTCGAAACTTTGTCTACATTTGGCGGGCAAGGGGAACTATCCAGCCCTGGGATCGACAGCTAGCCGGCTTTGCGCACAGGGAAACAAGCGAAATGTAACAAACGTTTAAATGTTTGTTAGTCGTTCAATTTGTAGAATTAATGGCTGTATTCGTGTCTGTAACAGTTAATTAAAAGTGTAAGTCTGTGGGCAAAAATTAATGGGCTAGGATTAAACCCAAACAAGTCAAAATGCATAGTCATAGGTAAAAGACACTAGTACACTACAAAAATTATGTTTTGAAAATATTCACATAGAATATGTATAGCGGGAAAACAACTAAGGTATTCTCTTTAATCAAAGTGTGGGGATAATGGTTTTTATCCCCGATCGGCCGAATAATTATTTTATTTCGAATAAATAAAGACACGGCGCACAAATAAAATTACAAAGCTCTTTAATGCGTGAACTCAGAATTGCAAGTGTCTCTTGCTTGCTCTTTACATTATATCATTGCCGCTCCGATCGCTGAGCGCAGCTTCGCTCGGAAACATAGATAAACATAGAACATAGATGACAAAGAGCGAGCTTTGAGAGAGGGCAAGCAAGCAAAAGCTTTAACAAACAGATTGGCAAACAAATTACATCTAACTTTGGTCGTACAAATATGCTGCTGAAGGCCAATTATTAGCTGCTATTTCGAAAGCAACTAATCGGTGGGGGTCTGCCCCGAACATGCACCCCCCGTTGGAAGGCAAAGGCTTTCAAGAGATCCATCCTGAAGGGGCAGGACCGCTATCTTTCCAACGGCCCTTTTGAATAGGCCTCTTTGGGTGCGGATGACGGCTACTCTGATGGTTCCATCCTTTCCTGGGATGACGCTCTCAATGCGGCCGAGTGGCCACTTTAACGGTGGCAGCGTTTCTTCCTTGATCATGACGAGCGCTCCTGGCTTGATATTTGGAGACGATAACCGCCACTTGCCCCGCTCCTGAAGCAGTGATAGATACGCAGTACTCCATTTTCTCCAGAAAGCCTGCTTCATTTGCCACAAACGCTGCCATCGACTCAGAAGGTTGACCCGGAGATGAGTCACGTCTGGCTCGTCGAATGCAGCACTTGGTGCTCCATTAAGAAAACGGCTTGGCGTGAGCACATCCAGATCGTCAGGACTTTCTGTAATTGCATAAAGTGGTCGAGAGTTTAGCAAAGCAGAGATTTCACAGGTCAGGGTCTGAATTTCATCAAGGGTGAAAATGTAGGTGCCAACGATGCGATGAAAATGTTATTTGGCTGCTTTCACAGCAGCCTCCCACAAGCCCCCAAAGTGAGGTGAGCGAGGGGGGATGAACTTCCAATCGATTCCACTAGAAACGCATAGATTCGATACAGCCGACGTATGAGGATCACTGAGGAACAGCTGCCGAAGTTCCAAAAGTTCATTTTTTGCTCCTACAATATTTGTCGCAAATTTGTTGGGGCGCAGACTTATAAAACGTCTCAATGCTGCCAAAAAAGATTCTGTGGACAAATCCCGAACAACTTCCAAGTGAGTCGCTTTGGTGCTGAAACATACGAAGACAGCGATATAGCATTTGATTGGAGGCCTGCTTCTGACTTCCGACTTGTAATAAAAGGGTCCGCAAAACTCAACGCCCGTTGTTTGGAATGCTGGATTAGTCCTTACGCGATCCGCAGGCAAACTTCCCATGATATGCTCCCTCAGCACTGGCTTCAACCGAAAACATCGAACACATCTGCGAATGATGCCTGCCACATATTTGCGTCCGCCGATAGGCCAGAATTTTTGCCGAAGCAATCCTAGCAATCCTTGAGCTCCTGCATGGAGAAATTTTTCGTGAAAAAATACAATAATAGAGACAGTGACAGGATGCCCCTTGGGCAGCAAAATTGGGTGTTTTGCATCGTAGTCCAAATCGGAATTTTGGAGTCGGCCTCCAACTCGAATCAATCCAAACCTGTCCAGAAATGGATTCAGCGAGGCCATCGTGCTTTTTGGTGGTAAAGACTTCTTGTTGGTGAGAGCTCCTATCTCTTCCGAAAATTGTTGTTGCTGTATTGCCCTTATGAGTAAATGCGTGCCGTTCTTGATTTCGCTTACGGTAAGTTGTCCTCTCGACCGCGGTAAGCTTTTTTCCTTAAGACTGCAAAATCGATATATATAAGCAAACACGCGCTGCATTGATCCGAATGAGTTTTGAAATTTGCAATCGTATGATATATCCCTTTCCTTTGAAACAATTAATGCTAAACGACGACGTTCTGGTACATCAGTTGGCAATTGCAAGCCTGCAGGCCAGTCTGAGCTCGCACGAAGCAAAAATGGTGGTCCAGAAATCCAAAGGCTGTTATCCATTAGTTCAGTAGGCGTGGAGCCACGCGATATGATGTCGGCCGGGTTCAACTTCGTGGGCACGTGATGCCACGTCATTCCAGCCGTGAGCTCCTGTATCCGCTCAACCCGATTAGAGACAAATATATTAAAATTCAATGGTGATTCCCGAATCCAGGCAAGAGCTATGGAAGAATCCGACCAGCAATGCACTTGGCATGGGACCGATAATCCCTTAATTATGGTGGAAACTAGTTCAGCTAATACGAGGGCAGCCGATAGCTCAAGCTTAGGGATAGTCATCCTTTTCAAGGGTGCGACCCTGGACTTGGAGCATAAGAGATAACTTTGCACAATACCAAGAGCTTCCGAACGGATGTACACACACGCACCATATGCTGCCTGGCTCGCATCACAAAACGCATGCATTTCTAGTCTGGCTTGTTGTCGAAGCACGTAACGTGGAAATTTGAAGTTCTTGACTATCGACAACTGCGAAGTTAGCTCGTTCCACGCCGTATGAAGATCCTGGGGTAGACTTTCATCCCAGTCCAACTTGAGATTTTCGTTCCATAACGACTGCATAAAGAGTTTTGCCTTTGTGATAATAGGAGAGATGAGTCCTAAGGGATCGTAGAACCTAGCTAGCGTAGACAGGACCGAACGCTTCGATATTGGACCTGCGGCGGCTGCGATGTGAGCAAAACTAAACAGAAGGTTGTCCGTGGTGGGATCCCAGACTAGACCAAGGGCTTTAGTGACCTCTGTCCCGTCGTGAAAAGTAAGGAACTTTTCGCGATCCGCCTCAGACTCGCCTTCCAAAGCAGCGACTTCATTTAAGCACCATTTACGTATGGGAAAACATCCTTTCGAAAGTAGCTCCTTTACCTGATGACGAATCTCAATGACCGACTCAATGCTGTCCCCTCCTGATATGAGATCATCGACATAAAAATCTCTTCGAACAATGTCCGCACCAAGCGGAAAATATGACTCCTCATCATTTGCCAATTGATGCATAGCACGAATTGCCAAGAAGGCGGCAGGTTTGGTCCCATAAGTGACAGTCTCCAATTTGAACATTTGAATCTCCTCCTTCGGGTCGTTACGCCATAGGATGCACTGCACATGCTGATCGGGATGAGAGACGCGTACACAGCGGTACATTTTGCAGATGTCGCCACACAAGGCAACTTTGAAAAAGCGAAAACGAAGCAGTGTTATTAGAATTTTAGGTTGTATAGTGGGTCCGGCCATTAGCGCATCATTTAGTGATATTCCAGACGCTGTTTTGGCAGAACCATCGAACACTACGCGTAATTTTGTGGTTGTACTCTCCTGCTTGTGGACGCAATGGTGAGGCAAAAAGTACTGAGGGAGGTGTAACTGTCGTGCAGTTGGAGACATGTGTCCTAAATCCAGGTACTCCTGGAGAAATGTAGTATATTTTGCCTTAAGTTCTGCATTTTTTGCTAGCTTTCTTTCCAAATTTAGAAATCTACGAAGCGCTTGCTGATAAGATTCTCCTAATTTCTCCAAACTGAATTTAGTTGGCAAACGCACGGAGTAAGCTCCGGAATCTAGGCGAACGTAATTCGCAACAAAATGCTGCTCACAATGAACATCTTCCTCTGAAATTGATGAGGGCGAATAATCTCCGTCTACTTCCCAAAACCGTCTTACGATGTCGTTTAAATTGGTCTCGTCAGCGGCGATACTAGAGGACTCTTCAACAACTGCTAGCGCCGCACGGCTATTCCCGGAGTTGCTAATGCTTCCCGACACTATCCAGCCAAGTTTCGTCTTCTGCAATGTTGGTAACTGGCCCGACAGTCGAATCTGTCCGACGCACATTAAATCGAAAAACAAACCAGCACCTATCAACAGGTCGACCCGCTGGGGCTTAGAGAAGTTAGGGTCAGCTAGCTTTATATTGTTCGGCATTGGCCAATCCTTTGCGTCTAGGCCAAAGTTGGGCTGCAATCCTGTGATTGAGGCAGTGATAATTGCAGAGAGAGAACCGCGATAGCTTGCGTCTTGAGATTGCAGAACGATATCTACAGCCTTGCT
Organism: Drosophila helvetica; assembly: GCA_963969585.1. NCBI lineage: Eukaryota > Metazoa > Arthropoda > Insecta > Diptera > Drosophilidae > Drosophila > Drosophila helvetica. Next base: position 36,339,751 of record OZ018402.1, on the reverse strand, counting down.
CGAAGGTAGAACTGACTCTCCAATACCGGCAATTTGAACATGAGACGGATGAGGATCCAACTGGAGCTGATTGGCGAGTCTCGATGTTACAAAGTTAACCTGAGAAGCAGAATCCAAAATGGCACGACATGGGATAAGCGAATTATAACGGCCCTTTATATAAACGATTGCGGTAGCTAGCAACACGTGTTGGCTAGGAAGAGATTTCGGGCTTGAGGGGGGAGGGCTAGGAGATTTGCTTGCTACTAGGGCACTCGCAGGATCATTCTCGCTCGATTCCGTGCTCAGCGACGGCAACTCAGCATCGGTGCCCGCCTGCATGTGGAGCAGTGTGTGATGCTTGGCCTGACACTGCCTACATGTCCCTGACCTGCAACGTTGCAATGGATGACCCTTTTTGAGGCAGTTTAGGCATAAGTGGCTTTTCTTCGCCTCCTTGTATCGCGACATGACAGGGAGATTTAAAAACGCCTGACATCGGGATATGTAATGATCGGAGGATTTACAATAATTGCATATGAAGTTAGTATGGTCATGAATGGATGTGACAAGGGAACTGGGTTTATTTTCTCCCACCTGCTGGGTAGGACTTGCTACCATATCCATATCCATATCCGCTGCCACATTCTCGAGCATCCGACATTTCCTTTCCAAGAATGAGGCCATGTCTTTCCATAGAGGCAATCTCGAGTTGGGCACGCTCTCCTCCCATTTCACCTTCGTCTTGTGGTCCAATTTCGTGCACACGATGTAAACCAGCAACCCATCCGAAATCTCCTGAGGTGTAGCCAAGGTCCGAAGAGCACGTAAGTGCGCATTGATTTTGTCGCTGAGCGCACGCAAACCGATGGCCGAGCCCTTCTCCACCCCTTGCAGCTTGAAAATAGCCTTGATATGTGCCTGAAAATGCATGAGCTTATTATCAAATCGCAACTTTAATAAATTCAAAGCCTCTTCGTAATTTTCCTCAGAAAGACCCAACGAACGAATCGTGTCCAGCGCAGCTCCATCTAGACACCCACGCAGATACTGGAATTTCTCGATGACCGGTATACGCGACTCCTGGTGCACCATTGTCGAGAACATCGAGTGGAATTCTGGCCAATCCATATAGTCTCCACTAAATCGAGGAAGCTGCATCTCGGGCAGTCGGGAGCGGCCCATAACGTCATTGGCAAACGATGACGAGTGCTCGTCGAGAGTGTTGCGAGCCGTTGAATGAGCAGCATTAACCGTGCGAGCAGCCGTCAATTCCCGTGACAGCTTGGACCTGACCTTGACATAGATATTGGCGAAGTCCAGTCGGGCATTATTGGCCAACTGCAGCAAGTCCAGCCTTTCAAGGCTCGTTTGAGCGGCATCGAAATCCGCATTCATTCGTTCGATCTGCTCTAGGCGAGCTTGAAGCACCGCTTCATCTAAATCGGCCAGCTGTTCCTTGGTGAGAAAACTATCCATGGTATTTAATTGACGCGCGATGGACTCAGCCTTTTGTTTATAAAAATCGAGGTCACTAGGCATGACCGCGTTCGCGACATTGTCAGGCTCAGGTGCTACAATTTTGGGAGTTTTTTTTTTTTTAAAGTCACTTAGCACGATAGAAAAGACACCCTGTATACGTGTAAAAGTGGGAACCGCAAGCAAAGGGGTTACAGCTAATGCGTTTAGCTGTGTGATCTGCCCGATTCCGCTTTGTGCTCCGTTTGTGTGTGTTAGTTAGTTCACTGCACTGCCCAATGCACTGCAATGACCGAATTACCGCGACAGAGAAACGTATATATGTATGTATGTTTCAGCACCGAATTATGCTCGAAACGACGAAAAAATTGACAATGTTTGTATAATTGACTCTCACGTCGGGGTCACCAAATTTTATGTGGGGATAATGGTTTTTATCCCCGATCGGCCGAATAATTATTTTATTTCGAATAAATAAAGACACGGCGCACAAATAAAATTACAAAGCTCTTTAATGCGTGAACTCAGAATTGCAAGTGTCTCTTGCTTGCTCTTTACATTATATCATTGCCGCTCCGATCGCTGAGCGCAGCTTCGCTCGGAAACATAGATAAACATAGAACATAGATGACAAAGAGCGAGCTTTGAGAGAGGGCAAGCAAGCAAAAGCTTTAACAAACAGATTGGCAAAAAAATTACATCTAACTTTGGTCGTACAAATATGCTGCTGAAGGCCAATTATTAGCTGCTATTTCGAAAGCAACTAATCGGTGGGGGTCTGCCCCGAACACAAAGGTTGATCTGGGATGATCATATTAACAAATCAGTCGGAAAAACTTACGAAATCCTTAGAAATTTATATCTAACTAAAGACTTTCTACCACTAAAAATCAAACAAACTATGGCGAAAATGTACCTTACACCAGTACTTTTTTATGGAAACGAAGTATTTAGTGACTGCGACTTCGCCAACCAACGCAAGCTACAAGTTTCTTTTAATAATGTTACGAGATATAATAATAATAGACAAAGGAATGACCTATTTCTGACGTAATGATAAAAATCTTCGGTATGCCACTTAAATCTTGGATCAACCTTATGGTCTTAATATTACTTCATAAAGTTATATACACCAAAGAGCCATTATACCTATATAAACGACTTTAGTTTAGAACATCAAGAAGAACTACAAAATTATAAGCTTTAAATACAAGTACACAACCACAATGAACAATTATTTTTATATGCTGTTCTAATTTGTAATCAGCTTCCCCACACCAAGGCAATCGGTGCCGGAATGCAATTCAGAATCGCACTGGACGTGCGAACGACTGAACGTCTACGCACTACATAAGTTGAAGTTGCTATAATAGAGAGGGATGAAGAGAGAGCGAGAGGGAGAGTGAGTTTTCTAGAAACTTAATAAAATAAAATTATATAATATTATAAAATGTTAGTATATAAGTTCAATATTTTTGCAATCACTTTTTAATGTTAGTAATTTAAATTTCATACAGGATGTCGGGTCAAGCATTGTTTCTTATTTTAAACTTTCACTGTACCTTATTGTTATACACCCATACATATATGTATAAGCTCCCACGCCCGTTCTCTCTCGTCTCTCGTTCTTTCTTCGTCTTCGCTATCGCTCTCTCGATCATCGTACTCTTGCTTACATTAGGGCACGGGCAATTCGGTCCGCCTGCCCTTGACTCAGTCGGCTAATGAGCTTCGTCGCCATCGGGATAAATTGATATCCATCGGTCTTACTCCACCAAAAATTGTTCTACATATACAATAAATCATTCATTATAATAAACTTTTTATTTAAATTATATTCGCGACAGCTGGTGAAAAACCTCACCAGCTTAACATTTGGTGACCCCGACGGGATCGTGCAATAAATGATACATTTGTGCACTCACAAACTACAATAAACCATTAAAAATTGCCATCTCAACAAGTGTCATCGGCTACATAAGTGCACCTATATGCAATATACACCGGCCTCCCTCACATATTTGGGATTATACATAGCGGTTGGCTTGCGGTTTTTAGCCGTCTATTGCGCGTCTATTGGCCGCCCTTACATAAAGGGACGCATATAGCTTTTGGCTTGCCTTGCAGTGCTCGTTCGTTGTCGTTTTTTGCGCGAGTTACCACCCCAGCACCGGCCCTTGGCCTTCCCCTTCCAGCGCCCCCGCGGGTACCATAACGTACCACAACAAAGTAGCGGCCAACAACACCATACGACAAACATACAAACATCTGCTCCAATTCCATCAGTGGGCCACGTTCCATGTCCGCAGATTCCCGGCCACTCAAAATAGCTGACTCCACACTTTGTATTAGAATTAAGAACCAATACCAGAAATAAAGATTCAGATTGGATTTAACTCTCAAATCGGACAGTACACATTTACTCAAAACCTCAGAATATCATAACACAACCAGGATGCAGATAACTCCTCACACTCAACTTAACTATTATCATAACGGGCGTAGTCGGACACTCTCGTTTACGGACGGCAAAAATGGATGAATTAGGACCCCGGAGGACCCGAGACAGCGAGAGAGAACCAAGCAGAAGATGCTCTGGAGGACAGCAATTATGGTAATACTGTATGAGCAGATAAAGTAATAGAATATGAAATGAAACGGCGAGGTGTGAAACGGTGGCAAAATGAAGTGGCCAGAAGTATATAAATGAAAATAAAAGAAGTAATGCGGGGATATGATAACGATATGTGAATAAAGGAAAGAAAAAAAAAATAAATTCATGAAAATGCGGCAAATATATGGAAAAGTGTATATATGTGTATATGTGGTTGGTGTATATTTCAGTGGAGTGCATGGCACATGTGTGTGTGTTATATTTGTATTTAATGGAATTAATTCCAATAGAGCCACCGAAGAGGTGCGGGGCAGATGACGGTTCGAACGGTTGCAGTTGTGGTCGGTTCGGTGTCAAACCAACATGTTTGATCGAGCGGTTGGGGGCGACGGGCGATCGTGGCGGCGGTCGCGTCGGCTGTTGAAACGTCGCGCCGGCGTGGTTGAACAGGTTCGGCAGAGACCGAGTGGTCGGACCGTCGGGTGCGACAGCGCAGCGGCAGAACGATGGGCCGTCGGAAATATACACACACACACATGCACAAAAAGAATAAAGAAAAGACTGGGCCGGATCGAAAATAAAGGGCGAAGTATCGACTGGCGCTGCGGTGTTGTAACGAACAATATTCGTTGGTAGCCAGAAAGATACGTGAGATATACTTTAGGAAATAAGAATATATTTTTCCAGTCACTCACATGCGTAGGGCAAAGTGCTGCAGCGAGCAGTGCGGCGCCTAGTGTAGGAGTGACAGGAAAGGGAATACTACCGGGGAAGCATGACTGTCCGCAATTGGTTGTGAATGCTGTAACGCACAGCATCACAGCTAGCTTCAGCATGTAAGGTAGCAGCAAATAAGTTAGAAATAAGGAATTATTGACAAATTTCAGTCACCCACATGCGTAGGGCAGAGTGTTGCAACGCGCAGCGCGGACGCCTAGTGTAGGGGTGATTGGAAGAATGAAAATACTACCAGGGAGGCATGTCTGTCCGCATTTGGTTGTGAATACTGTAACGCACAGAATCACAGCTAGCTTCAGCATGTAAGGTAGCAGCAAAAAAGTTTGAAATAAAGAAACGATTAAAAATTTCGGTCACCCACATGCGTAGGGCAGAGTGTTGCAACGCGCAGCGCGGACGCCTAGTGTAGGGGTGATCGGAAAGGGGTATATTACTGGGCAGACATGACTGTCAGCGTTTGGTTGTGAATGCTGTAATGCACAGCATTACAGCTAGCTTCGGCATGCTAATAAGAAAGAAACAATTAAACAAATGAAAGAAAAGGGCATGAAAATCCATAGAACAGGCAAAAAAAAAATCAACAAATCTATTTCACATCACGCCACAATATTAAGCAATATTTTTCGAAGAAACATACTTATCACTACTAATTACAGAGCTCCATTTCACAACACGGATTGAGGAAAAACACACAAGAAACGTATCAGCTTAAGTACACAAAACACACCTTACTATAAGAATATATACATATACACATTATACACATATACAAATAATATATAAGCATACACACAAGTACACAACTAGTTAAGCATACGCACACACAAGTACACAACTAATACAAGAATATACACAAGTTCACAATTACTATAAGAAAACGAATACACAAGTAAGCAATTACAATAGGATATAAGATTACACATACACGACACATATACGCGTAGTAGGTACACACTAGGGAGAGATAAGAAGTGAGATAGAGCAGGCCAAACGTCAATAATAGAGGAGGAGTGTATGCCAAGAAACAGCAGTAGGCAGAGACTCATCCCGTTAGACGCGAGACTGTCAGAAGATAGTGAAGAAGAGCAGGGCCAAGTAGAGATGACCCAACCGAGCGAGACACCAAATCTGCTTGAGGCAGTCAAGATAGTAGACTTGGTAGAGATCATACCAAAGTATGAAGGAGGAGGAGAGAAGCTAGATGGGTTCATAACAGCGGTGGACCAAATATGGTCGATTATCAAAGGAGAAGAGAGGTCAGTGATAGGCATAATAGCCCTCAGAGCGGTGAGGAGCAAAATAGTGGGGGAAGCAGATAAGGTCTTGGATCTAGAGGAGGTAGAATTGCATTGGGACAGCATTAAGAACAAGTTGACATCCCATTTCAGAGAGAAGAGAACAGAGCAAGACTTGATTTTTGAATTAAGCAATATCAAGGGAAAGAATTTAGATATGAAGACCCTGTACACCACCATACTACTTAAGAAGGGCGCTTGTCAGGGTGATGGAAGGAATGGCGGCGGAATGCGAGACGAAGGACACTGGATTGCACAGAGAAATCTTCGAACCCGAGGAAGGGTATGTAGCGATCTTCAACGGAGAAAACGTCAAAGTACACACTGATTGCGGTCCAGAGAGGGTCGTCAATGGAGCAGTGATCATAACCTTCAGCGGATGCGGAGTGATGATCATTAATATCCAATATGAAGCGGAGGAACAATTGGACGTAGAAGGGTGGAAAATGGAAATCCTCCAAACAGGCGAGGTGAAACGAAATAGAACGATCCAAGAATTGGGGATCCACGAGCTAAAATTGGAGAGTATCCAAACAAATGGAGAAATCACCATACAGATTGGGACAACGATACACACGACAGCAACGTATACCACAGTTGGACTAATACTGGTGGGCGTAATATGTGCCATAAGCCTACCGAGGAAAACCAGCACCGACACCACAGCTGCCCCGACTGCAACCCTCACTCCAACCATCCCTTCGTTATGGTCAGTAGTTCAGACTGAGGGGGGAGGAGTTACCACCCCAGCACCGGCCCTTGGCCTTCCCCTTCCAGCGCCCCCGCGGGTACCATAACGTACCACAACAAAGTAGCGGCCAACAACACCATACGACAAACATACAAACATCCGCACCAGTTCCATCAGTGGGCCACGTTCCATGTCAGCAGATTCCCGGCCACTCAAAATAGCTGACTCCACACTTTGTATTAGAATTAAGAACCAAAACCAGAAATAAAGATTCAGATTGGATTTAACTCTCAAATCGGATAGTACACATTTACTCAAAACCTCAGAATATCATAACACAACCAGGATCCCGATATCTCCTCACACTCAACTCAACTATTATCATAACTCGCGCGGTACTCTTTGCGATCATCTTTCCGCTGCAGACGTTTATTACGGGTGGTGCTCTTTCCATCATCTTCCCGCAATAAACGTTTCCTAAGCTGCGGTGCTATGGAGATAGATGCTGCCAACGCTGCCGCTGCTAACGCTGCTAACGCTGCTGATGCTATGAATATGGATGCTGCTAACGAAGGTCCAAAGACCAGGGGGCAAAACAGGGTGTCATTTCTAAAGATGAAGGGAAGAGATTAAGTGCCACGTGGGAGGAGGAGTCATCGGTGTGTGACTATTACGTGCTAGTGGTGAGGCTAGAGGAGATCGATAAGCTGACCGGAAAATTTGAGACCTTACACGACGAGCTCGAGGACCTGGATTACTGCGAGCTTGGCAGTGGCTTGCGCGACGGGTTTCAAAACTATGTTCCGTATGCTGGAGCCTTCAATTACGCGTGAAATCGCCCGGAATAGTGCACACATGCCACCTCAATCTACCTTTGCTGGAGGAAATACTACCACTGAGTTTGCTTTCTACCTCGCCGTAGACAGCTACCTTCCCTGCCGCCTATATAATTGCCAACTTTCAGCGGTGGCTATGCGGACTGGACGGATTTTTATTCCATGTTTGTTGCCATCATCGACAATCATCCTGACTTAACCAACATAGAAAGGTTCCAGCATTTGCATTCCTGTCTGCGGGATGTGGCATTGGAGACTGTTTGGTCGTTTGAAATCTCGGATGGCAACTATAGAGTGGCATTAGATTTATTGGAAAAAAGGTTTAATAATCGACGATTGATTTTTCAGGCACACATCAACGAGATCTTGGCGTTTCAGGCTGTGGAACCTGGGTCAGTGGTTATGCTTCAGGAGCTTTCGGACAAATTTAACGCTCATATGCGTGCGCTCCAATGTTTGGGCACTACTGAGCAGATCGCAGGATGCATCCTCGGCAGGAGCTGCTCCGGAAACTGGATCCAGTGACCCAAGCAAAGTGGGAGGACCGATTCGAGGACCCAGCGTTTTGCGAACGTGATTTCGTCGTGGGAAACTATGGCCTCGTTCCTTGAGCAGCGATGCACGTCATTGGAGACAACGGATTTTTCTAGGGCATCCTATGCGCCGAGCAGTCAGGTGTGCAAGAATAAAAAGCATAATAATTCTAGGTCAACCTTGTTTGCAACTAACCACACCTCAAATCAGTGTTTTAGTTTTAGTTCCCTGCCGAGCCTTGCTAGATTCCGGCTCCCAGTTTTATCTAATACCTTCTCGTTTCGCGAATCAGCTTCAACTTCGAAAAAGTAAATCAGCAACTGCAGTGTCGGGAATAGGCGACTCTAGTTTTGTCACGGATGGATTTTCGGTCAACGTTAGCCTGCACTCTCGCTCATCGGAATACTCAACGCTCATCACTGCTATTGTAGCCTCCAACATAACAGGTCGTCAGCCTAGTTTTTGAATTGGCCTCAGCGTATCGATCTTTTAATTGGCGCAAGGTCAAACTACTGCCAGGGTCGTTTCTGGAGGCTACTCCCATTTAAAATGCTCTTCTTTAATAGTTGCCCGCACTCAGGCCGTAGCTGCTGAGGATAATAATCCAGAGGATCCACTTGAAGTTCTTCTTCGGAGATTTTGGGAGGTAGAGAATTGTCTCAACCCAGTAGTAAAGTCAACCAAAGAAGAGCTAGATTGTGAAGCGCACTTTGTTCAACATTTCCGTCGATTACCCAATGGCGATTATTGTGTTCAACTGCCAGCTAAATATAATTTGGATCTCTTGGGAGAATCTTACAATCAAGCGCGTCGTAGATTCCTATCCCTTGAGCGAAGGTTAAATCGTCGCCCTGAGATGAAATCTCAGTATGCTGTTTTCATAAATGAGTATCTTAACTTAGGCCATATGTCTCCTGTTCCTGTCCAGTCAATCTCCAACTGCCGATATTTTTTACCTTATCATTGCGTGATGAAAGAAGACAGTTCTACGACCAAGCTTCTTGTTGTTTTTGATGGATCCGCTTCAACTTCATCTGGCTATTCCCTGAATGATGTTTTAATGGCCGGTCCCGTAATACAACCTAAACTTTTTCATATCCTTGCTCGATTTCGTTCATACGCAGTTGCGATTACAGGAGATATCTGCAAAATGTATCGCTGTGTACGAGTCTCACCGGAGGATAGCAGCTTGCAGTGTATTCTGTGGAGAAACTCTATGCAGGAGGAGTTGCGTGTGTTTCAGCTGTACACAGTCACTTATGGGACGAAGCCTGCTTCATATTTATCTGTGCGAGCGATGCATCATTTGGCAATGGATGAGCAGATCGATTTTCTTGTTGGAGCTGAAATTTTTCGCCGTGTCTTCTACGTTGATGACTTGATATCTGGAGCCAGCTCTGAGGAAGAGGCTATCCGGATTCGTGAACGAACTGCTGGAATTTTGGTTAGAGGTCAGTTCAGACTGAGGAAATGGTGCTCAAACGTGCCCACAGTGCTGGATGGAGTTCCTGAAGAAGATAAGGAAACTTATTTGAAGTTCAATGATGGCAGCCATTTTACTAAAACACTAGGAATCGCTTGGGATCCGGTGTCTGATCAACTTTTGTTTTCTTTCTCGGCCCTACAATCATCTTCACATCCCTGCAGGCGTTCTGTTTTGTGCAAAGAGAAGTTTTCTGGGGATGAAAGCCTGCCAGCCTCACTGAGCACCGATTGGCAAGAAATATGCAGCAGTTTTGGCCAGATTCGTCGACTTGAATTTCCTCGGCTTGTACTCCTTCCAGGCTCCGAGCTAGAAATTCACGGATTCTGCGATGCCAGCATCGAGGCTTATGGTGCATGTATTTATGTCGTGTCAAAGGGTCAGCCTTCCAGCAGTCACTTACTTTGTGCCAAATCTCGTGTTGCTCCTTTGAAGACGCTCACGGTACCAAAGTTAGAGCTTTGTGGGGCGGAAATGCTGGCTAGGCTCATATCTGAAATAGCAGGAAAATATATTTGTCGCCAATAGAGTGGCAATGATTCAGGAAATGACCGACAATATGGCATGGCATTATGTTCCCACAGGCTTAAACCCAGCCGACATTCTCTCTCGAGGGGCTCTTCCAACTGAGCTGAATGACTCGCCTCTTTGGGCTCATGGACTTCCATTTCTTTGCGGCTCCTCCGATGACTGGCCACCCACGGTGTTAGCAGATAAGCCAGCCCTTGAACTTCGCCGGAAGGCTCTTCTGGTTAAATCACCATACATGGACAAATGGCTGATTCTAAGTATGTAAATTCATTTGCTTCCTGGCAACGCGTTTTCGGATATATTCACAAGTTTTGCAACAGAATTCGGTGCCCTGGACTCACTATTTCAGATATTGACGATGGAACCCAGCTATTGCTTCGACTAGTCCAGCGTACTCAGCTATGGGAGGACATGATGTCACTGCGGGCCATGGGAGCGATATCCTCATCTAGCTCACTTGCATCGTTGCATCTGCACGCTGGCCCTCGAGCTTTGCTTGGACTGATTCGATCCCAATATTGTCCCATTGGGGGAGGAAGACGGTAAACAAAGCAGTGAGATGCTTTCGAATGAAGCCTAGAGTATTTGAGCATATTATGGCGGATCTTCCAAAGGAGCGGCTCGGCGGTTCTCATGCTTTTGAGACCACAGGCGTGGACTTTTGTGGGCCGTTTTTCTACAAACCAGAGGTACGCAACAAGGCTCCAATCAATTGCTACGTCTGCGTCTTCATTTGTTTCGCTATCAAGGCTGTTCATCTGGAGCTGATCAAGGACTTATCTACAGTTGCTTTTCTTCATGGGCTTAAGCGCTTCATATGCACCAGACGAAAGCCGCGACCAATTTCGTCCGACAACGCAACAAATTTTGTCGGCGCAAGGAATGAGCTGGTCGAGTTAAAACGCCTGTTCCTCAGCGATGACCATCAGATGGCTGTACTGGACTTTTGCTTGGTCGAGGCTATAGACTGGCATTTCATTCCTTCACGCTTCCCGCATTTTGATGGCCTATGGGAGGCTGCAGTGAAGACGGCCAAGTACCACTTCAACCGGGCGATAGGCAATTCGGTTCTTGGATTTGACGAACTGCGGACGCTGCTATGCCACATCACGGCAGTAATTAATTCACGAACTTTAGTTTCCATTTCAGAGAGCCCTGAAATGCTTTTTTCGCTGAGCCTGACATCGCGCAACTAAACTTCGATCGCCTGGACGGCTGGCAGCGCGTTTCGTATTTGCAGCAGCTTTTCTGGTCCCGGTTGAAGGAAGAGTACATCACGTCACTGCAGCAGCGCTCAAAGTGGCGCACTGCGAAGCCTAGTATAGCAGTCGCAGATTTGGTCCTTGTCAAAGATGAGAATCTTCCTCCCATTAAGTGGACACTGGCGAGGGTGGTCAAGCTTTTACCTGTAAGAGATGGCGTTTCCCGAGTCACCGTGCTGAAGACTGCATCTGGAATCACCAAGCGAGCCGTCAACAAGCTGTGTCTGCTGCCCCTTAAGGATGCTGTTGAAAGTCAGGCTTCCAATGGGGGGAGTATGTCGGGTCAAGCAGCATAAATATTATAATTTATAGCCAGTGTGCGGCCTAAAGTAAATTAATAATATTGTTTGTTATTTTAAATGTCCACTGTACCTAATTTTTATACACCCATACATATATGTATTTGCTCCCACGCCCGTACTCTCTCGTCTTTCGTTCTTTCTTCGTCTTCACTATCGCTCTCTCGATCATCGCACTCTTGCTTACATTAGGGCACGGGCGATTCGGCCCGCCTGCCCTTGACTCAGTCAGTTAATGAGCTTCGCCTTTTGTACTCTGATTGTGAAAATACTCCAGCATCTGATGCCGTTCCGTTTGCTCCGACTTCAAAACATATTAATCATAATTTGCGTTCAAAATGGCCATCATTACAATGCTGAAGGTTTTTTTGTAATTAAAATAAAATGATCCTGATATGTAAGGCTTTTTGATATGCACATGCTTTCCGTCAAAATTTTATTCATTTTCAAAATCAGTCTCAATTTCCTTCCATTCGTCCTCATGCGTCGGCATCTGAAATAATTAAATAATAAATACGTAATTAAACGAATTTTTTTCTAGCCAAAGGCCCCTAAACTCAAAAGTGATGGAGGAGTTGAGTTCCTGCAACAGGCAGTCGCGCACTTGAACAATATAAACACAAAAAAAACAAGAGATGACGCTGTCATATACTCTGAAGGATGGGCAGTCATGTTCAGGCAAATGTCCAAGGAGCAGCAGCATTTAAAAAAAAAAGAAAGAAAGAAAAGATCCTTTTGCAAGGCCGTTTGAATATGTTGACATATCGTTCTACGTCAAGCACAGGAAATTTGCAGAATATGCCAGATTATTCTGCTGCTGCCTATCAGATTCCACCGCAGTTATATCCTCGTCGACAAGTTTTCCAGACGAGCACTTCACTATTTAGTGACTCCAATACAACATCTTCAATTATATCGCAGCACTCTGGACATGGAAGTGCAAATCCAGTATTGTTCACACAAACTATGGGCGTGCCAGCTTCCTTGTTTTAAGAATTGTTTAGCAGCAATGAATACAAATAAGCGATGTGCGATTTGTCATTTAGGAATGCCAGTCAAAAACTTAAGATCCTCGAAGCTTTGGCCACTGGCCAAAAATCGCAAGGTCGCAGAAAACCTTTCATTTGGAATTATTGCTTCTCTCATTGCGGTGTCCTATCGACGAATTTCTGGCGTTACAAAGTTCAATAGTGCTTCATACTTTTCACTGTCCATTCTAAGAAAATTCTTCAAGTCTACACGAGAAGTTTCTTTCAGTATGTGTGAATTGTTGGCGCTTTGCGTACCATTGCTTCATCCACATACTGTGCTTTCTCTTTTGTGCTTGCTCTTTTTTATTCTTTTCACACTCATTAAAAATATGGATGGCCATCAACGCAATTACTGCATTGTTATCGTCCGCTGACATGTTGCCCCTCTGAAAAATGTTCGACGAATGAAGGTTCGCCAAAATGTTCGCACTCGTTGGTGGGCAAATGAAATTTTTGTTCGACGAACAGTTCGTGGAGCAAATTCGACTGTGGATAGCCTATCGACACGATTGTGGACTGAGAGATCAGCTGGTATTCCCGCCAGTAAAATATATGCGCCTATTATTACTGAATGGATTGTGAAAAATGGATTCAAAAATGTTGAGGGGAAGATTGTTCTAATAAAAGCAGTTTAGGCCAGTATATGTATTTGGCAGATCCCGGAAAATATAAATATTTTGGTAATTTTGACAATTTGGTGTCTCCGTCTGCGCTGTACTTCCTCCTATTTTTTTTTTGAGACAATAATTGCCGCCCCCAACACAATAAATTCGTCGTCAGAGTCAATTTTTCCCCTTTTTCAATTCGACAATTCAATTCTCAGTTCGACAAACAAAACATGCCGATATATACTGGAAAAGTATTGCATGGTATTTGGGGTATTTTTACTGGCCCCTTGATTTTTACTCGCATGTCAATAAAAATGTGGTTGTGTGCATGCATATGTGTGAGGAATTCAAAACAACGCGGGATCGGGATCGGGTCTGGGCGAGTATTCTCTTTCGGGACCAGATACTGCTCCACTAATTTCTCCGACATATTGAAGTTCTCAAAGAACATTGATGGGCTCTGTGTCATATTTTCGAACTACGAAATGTACACAGATTCGTTAGATGTGTTTGCATATGTTATCAATAGTAATCACATCAGTATAAAATCGACTCTTCTTGTTTCGTTCCCGCAGATATGGACTTACCCAATGTTGTCTGCGTTTGCTGTGACTGTTGTCCTCCTCCTCCGGCACGTAAAGAGCCGCCAAAGCCATATAATATAAATTCATTGCTACTTTCAGCTTGTTACTTTTCAAAAAAAAAGGTAAACAAAATCCAGCTGACTGAGCAGTGATACCGCAGGGCATTCACACCTAGTCACACTCGGCCGCTAATTATAAGGATTCGAGAAAACTGAAAACGCAGAATCATAGAAAGTCCATATTTAGCAGAGTGTTGAATCTGGATCAGATCAGATCATTATTATAGAAAGAAAGGCTTTCCAAGCGCAGACTCATTCTTGTAGACAAGAAGAGAAGACAGATCTAAAAAACATCTAATATATACAAATTTCTGAAAGGGTTCGACTTAATGTTTTTCTTTTTTGGCTAAAATTCAATTTGTCCCTTTTGCGAACATATAGTACATTACATATATCGTAAGCGCACATTGACAAAAACTGACTGAGTGCCGGGTATAAAGTAGAGCCGCTGCCTTAGACACGGCTCACAACGTTCCCTTTCGTTTATCGATGAATTCGCGGTCACTCTGGTCGGCAGCACTTCTCTCATACGAATACAGAAGCTTAGCTGACCGACTAGGAGTGATCACTGCCTCTTGAGAAGAGCTGACGAGAGAACAAATTGTGTTACACAAATTTTATAAACAAAGTGAATTATGAGCAAAATACCAGAAAAATACTTAATGCTTGTACCTGCGACAATGTTTTGAAATGCATGTAAGCGGCGGGGATAGCTGCACACAAGTTAGAATTTGTCTTGAAACTAAAGTGTCCTCCATGCGTTGGATCCTTTATAAATAATGTATTCTAAATTGCAATCGCCACAATATTTTTCATTTTGGGAGCAGGATGTTGCGTTTTTTACAGACAGTCTCTGTTGGTGATGCCTAGCTTGGCTACATGCGCCGCAGCCAGACAGTGACCTGTGAGAATTCCTACTAGCAGTCTGCAGTCTTTCCGTAGAATGTGCAGTAGATGGTGAGCTAGTTTTTCATTGAGCTCTGTGCACATGGTTCTCGAGGTTCTGCAAGTGGTTGTGTTCCTCCATCTGTTTTCGGTTTGTAGAACGGCCTGCTTCTCCAGGTCGCTTTGTAAGGTTCTAAGGGAGATAGGCAAGTTTTCGGTTCTTTCGTTCGCCAGTCTTTTGATGCCCTGGTGGCTGGGAACCGAGTAGATTCGCACTGACTTAGTCGTGCGTAGTGAGTCTAGTGCCTCCCTGCTTGCCAGGACACTTCTGGAACTAACTGCGAATGACTGGATTTTATCGCCGCTTGGCTATCAACGAATATGTTCACCACGTTGTGTGGTCACTCTGTAAGCTGAGCGACCTCTGCTGCCTTCTTGACAGCGAAGACTTCCGCCTGGAATATGCTGCATCGGTCCGGTAGCCTATATGACGACCTTATTTCTGGGTCTGTGCAGTATAGGCCCGCTCCTACTCCTCCGTCCATCTTGGAGCCGTCTGTATATATGTTGAGGTGTTGAGTCTGGTCCCGTGCTGTTTTCCAGTCTTCGGGTTCCATAAGTGTGTTTGTTTTAACATCGAGGCAAGTTTGGGGGGTCATGTAATCAGTAGAACTGATCATGTCTCTTCCGATTGAACTGTGCCCGAATCCTTGTGGCGACATGTTACCTGATTCAATTAGGCGCTGCGCTGCCTTTCCTGCAGTCAGACGAGCGTGGATGTCCAGGGGGTCAATTCCTAGTATTATTTCGAGTGCTATTGTTGGGGTTGATCTCAGCGCCCCTGTAATGCAGAGCAGAGCCTGCAGCTGAGTTCTTTCCATAAGCTTGTGATATGTTTTCTTCTCGGTGGCTTTCCACCACACTAGGACTCCATACAGCAAAGTTGGTCGCACAACCGAGATGTAGATCCAGTGCATTAGAGCAGGTGACAGGCCCCATGTGCTGCTAAGTATCTTCTTGGATGCATAAAGCGCAATGGTGGCCTTCTTCACCCTTTCCATTACATTGGGTTTCCATGCTAGTTTGCTGTCCAGTACTGTGTCGAGGAATTCGACCTGTGTTTTTGGGGTTAGTCTTGTTCGGTTTATTTACTTATTTGTAAAGAGGGTGAGGTCCGTCTTGTCCGCGTTGATACTGAGTCCTACTCCATCCGCCCACTCACATATCTCCCTGAGTGTTCGTTCCATTATGGAACTGAGGGTCGATGGACTGACGCCCGTAATAATTATGCTTATGTCATCCGCATAGGCTGTTATTTTAGGGACCTTCCTCTCGAATCTCTTGATAAGGTCGTCGACCACCAGATTCCACAGGAGGGGCGACAGGACTCCACCTTGAGGTGTGCCTCTGTGTGCTCCCTTTAAAATGGAAGCGCTGCCCCACTCTGATTGCACCCGTCTACAACTCAAGAGGTTCTTTATCCATAGGTTGATTGCTGGGTGTATGTGGGTCGCTTCAAGGCGATCCATTATTGCGTTCGTGGCTACGTTGTTAAATGCTCCGGATACTTTTTATTGTTGAGAGCTTTCTCGACGATAGCTACTAACAAATGTAGAGCTGTATCCACCGATTTCCCTTTGTTATAAACATGATGGTTGGTCGACTTTAGTCCCCCCACCTCATTCCTGATGTGTACATAAAGTAAAAAAGAGGTGAGGCTTATCGGTCTGTAATCCTTGGGACTAAATGGCTGCACTTTCCTGCCTTGTAAAAAAAAACAACTATTGCTGTTCTCTATTGGATAGGGATATAGCCTTTACTTAAACACGTCGAGTATATTGCGAAAAGCCATTGGATGATCGCCTCTTTGGTCGCTTGCAGCATGGCTGGGAATATTTCGTCCAGTCCAGCTGCTTTTATACCTGCAAAGGAGTCTATGGCCCATTGGATTTTATTGTGCGTTATTTAATCTGTCGGGGTATTTTGTTGCTCGGTTGCTAGGTCCTGTTGCGCTTTGGCATCATTGACATCGGGGCATCCCGGGAAGTGGGCCTCCATTAGTGCTGTCAAAGCTTCTTCGCTTAGTGGGCTCCCCGTGCAATCCCCTGATGGGATCTCTGGGTTTTGGCGCTGCAGCAGCTTCAGCTCCTTGTACCCTTGGATAGCGATGGGGAAGAGTACCTTCGCCTTTTGTATGGACGGGATCAGCTCCCTGTCGACTACCTCCAGCTTGGCCCCCTCCCACATCGCCTCCAACTGGCAGACCGTTTACGTCAGCCACCTGAGCGTTGGGTCGTCGTTGCACTTCAGGATTTTGACCGCGTTCAGCCACCCAGCTCCATCAATGGTGGGCATGGGAGCTGTGGGGCTCTCCTCTATCCGTGCAAATAATGCGTCGACGAACCACGCGTGAACCATCTTCCACTGCACCGCCTTCATTTTCCCGTTTTCGTCACTTCGATCAATGAGCGCCACGATCAAGTGTCTTTTAGACACGTCACTTTGACCTTTGAATTTAGGGGCTTCTTCGTGGGAGGTTTGGCCACTTACGGTGGCGGTGGTGCACCTTTGGGCCCGCGATGCCGCTTGCTTTCTGGAGTGTCTTTAAAGGCACTCTCAACCGATCGTTGCCTCTTGTTGGCCAGCATCTCCTACACTTTGTTGGCATATTGGCCAGTTGATGCCCTCATTTGGGGCATCTGAGAGAAGTGTGCTCGGCCCTCTTTCACACGTTGCACGGCCCAGGCTAGCTTGGCTTTCTCCTCCTGGGAGATGTCCGCCTAGCCTCGGAGCCGGCTTTGTATTTTGAGGGCGATTTCGCCTTCATCCCCCCCTGGAACGTTTCGGTCCTTTCCTACGCAGGGAGCTGGAACAGGGTCCGGGTGAGCGGAAAAGACTTTCTTCTTTGGTTCTGCTGATGAATAGCACGCTCTCCAGGTCCGAGTCTGTCTAGACTACAGCACCTGCGCGGCTCATCCCACTGCGAGGAGTTTCTCCGACAGTAGTTTTACAGCTGACGTGACCTGCTCCCGCCACGTCAGAGGTGTGGCCGCTGGCGACACGCAGAGAGGATTGCTCCTCCCCGTGGCCGCCGGTGGTAGCAGCCACGCTTCCTACCGACGTTTGGGCTGACATCCCAACGCGTGTTTGATCTCCGATCCGCTCCATAGTTGGCCCGAAGGTCCATACGGCTAATATTTTTTGGGGGAGCCACCCCCTAACCATGGCCCTTACCCGGCTCTCCCCAGTCGAGGTCGAGATGACGCCAAATCATAACCTTAGCTAGACTTAGCAAGCAACAATGCATTACGCTTGTCCGGGATAATACAGTTGCCCAGCCGACACCAGCCATGAAGACGAGTACTTTTGACATTCTTGTGGGACATCTGCCTAATCCCGAAAGCAAGATACGAATTTTCGACAGAAAAGGATAGTCATAGCGCTATATTCCCTGAGATCCTCTGCGGAGTATTGCACAATAGGGTATCTATTCGGTGTGTCCAAAGCCATTGTGTGTAGAATATAAATGGAATTTTGTCGGGAGGTGATTGCTAAACTCGCTGACGAATATATGCCTGCAGAATTTGTAAGGATTGTATGTATATTTATACTGTTTCCCTCAGCCATAATTCTTACCTGCCAAAAGTTGATTTTCGATCTGCTATTTTTTGTTGTTGCCAGTGGAGATAGTTTCGCTATAAATAAAAAAGTATGAAAATGTACCGTTAGGCACAAAAAAAATCGAATAAAACAAAAAGACGCACCTACGTCGGAAAACTACGCAACTTCTTGCCACCACTAGGGCCCTATGCTTAAAGCCTAATACTCAGATCCGAAAACAGGCGGTCCCATATGCAAATACTAGCGGCCGAGTGTGACCAGGTGCTTATGCCCTGCGGTAACACTGTATACAAATAAAATCTATTTATGCAATAATATATCGGCATGTTTGTCTGTCGATATGAGTAC
This sequence comes from Drosophila helvetica, assembly GCA_963969585.1. Classification (NCBI taxonomy): domain Eukaryota; kingdom Metazoa; phylum Arthropoda; class Insecta; order Diptera; family Drosophilidae; genus Drosophila; species Drosophila helvetica. The sequence goes on along the minus strand of OZ018402.1, from coordinate 36,320,874 downwards.
TAGCTGCGGAATTTTTCTAGCAAAACCATTTGCCAAGGAAAATGTTTTTATCGGTCTCATACGAATATCAAACCTGATTCTGTTCGCAAGCTCTTTTTTCGGTTCTGAGTAATAAGCTTAACCTATGTAAGAACTGTGTCTCTGGGAAGACGTAAAGAATCATGATGCAGCCTTAGTGTAAACGGCACATTAGTGCTCAAGTATAACAAAATATTACTTCATATACAAGAAAATTTTACATAACGTCAAAACGGATTCGTTTTTTTGTGAACATTTTCATTTCATTTTGTTGGTGCGAATTGTTAGGTTCTTATTTTTTTCTCAGATTTTAAAAATTTTATGAAGGTAAGTCATATTTATATATTTAGCTCTTATAGTTCGGGGTGGCGTGTGAGAGAGAGCGAGAGGAAACGATGCATTTCGAAATGGTTTTCTTCATTATTCATTAAAAATCCGATCTGATCCAGATTCAACACTCTGAGAGATATGGTCATTGTCTATGATTCTGCGTCTCTAGATTCTTCTTATCTTTAAAATTGTGCATGCCACAGATTTTCGTCCTTTGTGTTGGCGGAAGGGGGCGGGGCGAAATTTTGAAATACACTTGTAACAGTGCAATAGGACAGGAATCATGATACAAAATTGTGTTCCTCTAGCTTTTATAGTCTCTGAGCTATAGGCGCTAATGAAGACGGACGGACATACGGACAGACGGACGGACAGACAGACATAGCTATATCGACTCGGCTATTGATGCTGATCAAGAATATAAATACTTTATGGGGCAGGAAACGCTTCTTTCTGGGTGTTACAAGCAACCGTTATCACCACAATTCTAATATACCCATATACTCTTCAAGTGCCGGGTATAATTAGCAAAAATATACTGCTAAAAATTATTTAGTTTTATTTGAAAGCTTAATAGTTTCCAGACAATAAACTGAAGCTATTAAGTGTTTGGTTCCGATTTATAGCATTTATCAGCTTTTCAGAATTGCGTAGTTCAATATAACCAGATGTGAGAAACGATATCTCTGAAAAATATATTTTAAAAAATAACAGATATAAAAAAATAAAAAAAAATTACACCTTCGGAAAACCCGTAATTCCTTCCTTCCATTTTTAAGCCTCAAAACTAACAGAAAAAGTTGATTTGGTTCATCTTTGTTTGTCTAGTGCAGGGGTTTGAGACCTTTTGAGACGGAAGAGCCAAAAATACCAATTTACAACATTTTCCAGCTCTTAAAGGGCCGCAAAAAATGTATTTTCAATTGACTAGGATTAGGTATATTCATTTTGTTTTTTTTTTTTAAGAATATTAAATTATTCATTAAAAACTTACACATTTGTCGACCAAAAAGTTTTTATTTTAACTAGCTCTGCTAGAATAATGAAAATAATAGGTAGCTGTAGAAATTAATTGATCTTGCATGTCTTTTGAAATTTTTTTTAAATTAGCTTCCTAGCATTTCGTTTTCACTACCACAAAGGAGCGCGGTACTCCTCTTAAAGCGCCGGAGGGACAAGACCGTCCCTCTACATCCGCACATGGGAAACCAGTGCCAAGCAAGACGTTGAAGAAGACTAAGTCGGTCCACCGTCTCGAGGCAGTAAGCGCTTTGAGGATAAGTCCGAAGAGACAATCGGGCCAATCTACATCGGGGGGACTTAGGTGCGAACCGGCTACTGGGGTGGCTGCCAAGCAGAGCGAATTTGCGGCTGGTAAGCGCCGTGGGGCCGAGAAACCCTTGACAGCCCCGGCAGGTGGAGCTGCTGCCTTGAAAATCAAGCCGAAATTTCAAGACAGGAAACGCGCGGCTTTCATCCTTGCCAACGAGGACCCGGTGTTCCTGGCATTCGCCCAGGGGATCGAGTCGCAGCTTTAGGCCAAAACGGTTCTGCCTAACTACAAGCCATCCATAGCTAGTAGAGGCGCATTCAAGGCTCCTAGCAAACGGCAACGATCGGTCAACGAGACACCGCCACACAAGTCCAGCAGGCTAAACGGACAAAATCGCTACAAGGCAACCACTCGTTCGCCGGGGTAAGACCCTCATTGGCGTCCTAGACGGGGTCTCCAGTGATGGGCTGATCCCTCGAGACAAATGGCACCTGGTGGAGAATGAGCTCCAAGGCCCATCCAGGAGTTGGAGGAAAACGGAGGGCCGCCCCCCAAATGTTATGATGCCGGGTGGCATCAGGGTAGGCGCTTTTCATTAAGGCGGTGGCGGCGCTAGGTGGGGCCTATCCAGGAGCCAAGCTGGAGGCCGTAAGCTGGGAAGACGTCCCGAGCATATCGAGAGCCCGAGATTCTCAGGCTCCTGCAGGTCTGTAACTCCCACCTTTCTACAGACAATTGGAAGGTGGCCAAGGTGGAAGAAGCATCTGGCCAGAGGCGCCAGGTGATTCTCGTCATTAACTAGGAGCCAGTGGAGCTGCTCGAGGAAACGGGCGGTCTGGTGGACTACGGGTACAGGAAGGTAGCCGTGGTCCCCTACAAGTCCAATTCCAAGGGCCGGCATCCGGATGTCGAGTCAGACCTGGAGCCCACAGAGACGCCGGACGCGGAAGCAAATCCCGCAATATCCGACGCAGGGTCTATGGTGTCAGATGACATCCTGGGCAGCTACGACTTCGATGAAAGCAACCTAGCCGGAAGTTTCAGGCTTATCGACGTCGGGGAGGAGGTGGAGTCCTCCGATATTGACCCAGACAAGACAATGGTTGAGGTGGGCCTAAGGTGGGCCTGTCTCTGACAATCCAGCAGATCAACCTCCATCATTCTAAAGCAGCATGCTCTGCTCTCCTGCTCCACCTAGCCAAAGGTGGAGCCGATATAGTCCTCATCGAGGAACCCTGGATATCCGAAAACAGGGTATCCGGTTTGAAGACCCAAGAATATAAGCTATATGTCGCTGATACCACAGGTAAAACACGTACCTGCATTCTTGTATTCTTATTTTTGCTTGCAAATTTCATCAATGAAGACCATACAGAAGTGAGCCTCGAAGGTCAGGGGTGCTCACTGAGGATCTGTTCCACATACCCAGATGTGGCCCAGACTAGCCGGACTCTCCTCCACACGTGTCCCTCCGGCGCTCACCACAGACTGCGAGGCCAAAGACATCGGCCTCATAGTGGGGTGCGACGCCAATGCACACCACTATCAATGGGGAAGTACTGACACCAACGAACGGGGTGAGTACATCTTCAGCTACTTACTAACCACCCAGATGGTTATATTAAATCGATGTAATGATCCCACCTTCATAATTAAGAACCGCAAGGAGCTCCTGGATCTCACTCTTGCCTCTCATGGGATACAGCGGAACATAGTATAATGGAAGGTCCTAGAATAACACATCTTCTCTGACCACAGGTACGTGGAAACTGTACTCCTTTTTCTCAGTACTGAGTCCAGCCCAATTCCGGAACCTCAGGTGGACAAACTGGACTCGGTATTCAAATCACCTGGGCCGTACTCCCCCGAGTTCCCGCTGAAGGAAGGGTTCCCGCGGGAGGCCACGAACGTACTTGTTAAAAAATTTACCGACGCCTGTAGTGAGGCGCTTGATAAATCCTGTCCCTCTAGTAGAACCAGAGGCCGGAAAAAAACTGAATGGTTGACTCCAAAATTAAGAGAACTTCGCAGAACCTCGGGGAGACTCCTCAACAAAGCTACGGCGGTTAATATTGAGCAGATTTGGGTCGAGACAAAAACAGTCTGTCAACCTACAATAAAGAACTCAGGAAAGCCAAACGTGCCTCATGGAGTAAGTTCTGCAGCGAAATTGAGAACAATTCAGAGGCCTCATGCCTGCGTAAAGCTCTCTCTAAGACAACACCCACCCTGGGCTACCTGAAGAAAGCCGACCAGTCCTGGACAACTTCCAGCAAAGAGTCGCTAAGCCTTCTCCTTGACACCCATTTACCGGTCTGCAATGTGAACAGACCTGACCTGCCTCCAGTTCTATTCTAAGCCTGTTAAGTCCGAAGAACATTTTCTGGGCAATCAAGAGCTTTAAGCTCTACGAGTCTGCTGGAAAAGATGGCATCATTCCTGCCCAACTGATCCACGCAGGTCAAAAAACCATTAACTGGCTCAAAAGGATTTACGAGGGAATCTTCTCCAACAGACACATCCCTGACACTTGACTTCAGACCAAAGTCGTCTTCATTCCCAAGGCAGGCAAGCCCTGTCATACTGCCCCAAAATATTTCAGACCCATAAGTCTCTCGTCCTTCCTTCTGAAGACGATGGGAAGGCTTTTGGGACTGCATCTCATGGCGAGCATTCCGCCCTCTCTAATCTCAGACTCCCAACATGCCTATCGGAAAAGAAGATCCACCAAAACGGCTCTACACACGATCACATCGATCATCGAAGCGTCTTTTAGCTGTAAGGAGTACACTTTGGTCGCCTACATAGACATCTTCAACTGGGCACTCGGGAATCTTGAAGAGATTCCCGCAATTAACAGAGAGGACTGATTATTGTATCCCGAGTTATCACCTCTCGACGCCTTTCCAGCTATCAATCCCACAGGGAGGACTGGGAGATGGGCGAACCTGGGCCTTCAAATGCGGTCCACATTAATACTGATGGCTCAAAGCTAGTCAAACGCGTGGGAGGGGGAGTTTACTGTAACGAGCTAAACATCAGTTACTGCTTCAGGCCCCCGGATCACTGCAGTGTGTTCCAAGCCGAAGTTGTTTCAAGTCGAGCATTCAAAGAGGCCATTTCTATTTTCTCCAAACTACTAGGCTCAATATCGTCGAACTAAAAATACCTGCTGTAGGTCTCTAAGTGAGACCTCAGAGCAGTTAAAGCTTTTCCTAATGTGGGTTCCGGATATAGGGACATACAAGGAAATGGGGCTGCCGACGAACTGGCCAGACAGGGCACTACAATTCCTCTCCAATTGGAGAGGTAGAAGGTAGCGATGCCAATGGCTACGTGTAGGCTTCACACGCACGAAATTTTCGGCCTTGTCAATCGAAAAGACGCTCGGAAGAGCTATATAGACTCAATAGAGTCCAATGCTCTTCAGTAACACGAGCCATAACGGAACACTGGCAGATCGGCACTCACGCCTCTAGACTGTCAATCCCCCACAACGACTTCTGCAAAAGCTGCCGCCACGAGGAAGAGGAGGTCCCCCACTTCTTCTGTCATTGCCCGGCACTCGGAAACCACAGACTCCGTATTCTTGGGGCTGCGTTCCTCACGGACATTCCGGACCTTTCCGAAATCAAACCAGGGCTCTTGTCCAAGTACATCCAAGCCACCGGATGGGGCGGCCCTTAAAACGGCAACTTTTGCTCACCACGTGTACTGGGGGGAGTCCTCTCCCCAGCTACCTCCTTAACCTAACCTTACCGACTTCTCTCCTTAATCGCAATCACTTGAGTTCTCAGCGTCAATTCAAAAAGACTCCATTTTGTTGTCAAAATGTCGAGAGTTGAGCATCGCTTTCACAACTGAAGAGGAATTGGAAATGGACCCAAGCTCTAAGAAGAGTTAAAACAATTACGAACTATCGCACCTGCAACCATCAAACGGCCATTGGAAGTTCTTCAATACATCTGTAATATTTCAATTAAAGTACAAAAATGTATGGGTAGACGTATGTGTATACGTCTACCCATACATTTTGATTTTGATTTGATTTTGTGCTCAATGTGTGGGTTTCTCTTAGAATCTTGCTGAATTTGCCAGTAAATGTTGTTTGAAAGTTCGAAAAGTTACTTTCTTGTAATATTTCCAAAAATGTTTATTTTATTTTTTCATATATACATACATTTATATTCCAATCGCTAAAGAATTTATATTTTTATGGTAATGCTCTAGTCAGAACACGGGTCTGATATAATATAATTTAAAATTTTTGGTGCGTTTGCTTTGATTTATTAATAAAAAATAAAAAAATAAATGATAAAGACTACTCAAAGGGTGCCTAATCTCATATTCGCCTCGGGTGTCATAGCACCTAAAACCGGCCCTGGTGTCAAATATGATTGCCTCAACTCGCAGATTAGAGCTGCTTTTCCATTCCACCAATTGCATTTGAAGCGAACAAGTATTAATTCGAAATGGCTCAATGTTTTTCTTATTTGTTTTTGTTTGAGGAGTTTTACTATGAAAAATATTTAATTGCATTCGTTTTGAATTAATCAAATCTCATAGCGAATTCACCCTTCATTGTTTTAATTCAACGATAAAGTAACTTTTGTCAATACTCATTAGTTTGTCCGCGACATTGCTTGAGATTTGGGAAGTGAAGTAATTTGCCGCTTTCCATGTCTTCGACAAAAAGAAGTAATTTATTTTTGAAACAATCCACTTCTTCAAGCCAGGTACAGGTGTACTGGAGCCTGAAGCGATGGATTAAGTTTTTTAAAATGCGCAATAGAATAGTTGACAATAGGCAATAGATGGCAGCTGGAATCAGAGATGATTTTCTTTGACAAACCAGAGGGCGTATTTATATTACACAGGGTGGCTCCAATCAGCGAAATTTGACAAGTGACAGATTAAGGCTTACGGCTTCATTCTCTTTCTGCGAAATCGCCAAAACATTCGATCACGGCATCGGAAAAAAATAAAATAAAAACAAAAAGAAATCGTTTTGAAAGAGTGACAAAATGCCAAGATTGAACAACAAATAGTGATTCTAAGGGTGTCATGTTCTGTCCTGAAATCGACGATCAATTTTCGGTTATTGAAGGATTGCGTGGAGTTAACAAGAGTTAAATTAATCCGAAAACATCCGTGGATGCCTTTACTTTCTGGATAAGATTTTATCCAGCTCGTACTCTATTGCCTGATGATTAACGGAGGGAAACCGTATATCTTCTCAGCGAGAGATTAACGCAGGGAAACCATATATCTTCTCAGCGAGAGACCTGCATGAGATTTTCCTGATCGATGGTACAAAAGCACACAGCGTTGCATCGGCCGGCCAGCTTGACATCGTGCCGGCTCTGCGTAAGGGCATTAAGTTTTCACTCTGAGAGTTACCACCATATTGGAGTGCCTATTGTGACTTGTGAGAACCACGTGCAGTCTCACGTCGACACACTTTCTTCTTGAACGAGTCGGTTCAACTGTGCGGCAACTGAGAACACCAGAGAGTGCATTGTGTACATTGTGACTTGCGATAACCACGTGCGGTCTCACACCGACACGCTTTCTTCTTCGACGAGCATATTGGAACCCACGACGACCTCGTGTGGCCTCACGACGGCACAATATCTTCATTGATAAGTCAATTCGTCTGGACGGCGTCGGAGATATACCAACCCTTCTATTGGGGTGCAAGATAAACCACGTGCGGTTTCACACCAGCAAGCTCATTTGGTGTGTGACAGTGTTCGGGATTTCGAAGATTCATTATTTAAGAAAAACTAGTTATAATAATTGCGTCTATAGCTGAGGACGAACCACAAGCAGACTCACAATATCGAGGTATCTGGCCAGCGTAGACATTGATTGCTGGATAGGACGGCAAAAGGTTTTCTTCTGTGGTGATGATCAGATTAGGTTCTACTTAATTTCAGAGCGAAGAGGGGTCGGCGGATAGATAAATAACAAGAAAAAGTTAACATTTCCACGTTCAAAAGTTAGCTTGCGATAAATTGAAAATGTTCTGCTAGGAAGAACTAGGCCGCCTGGAAACCTTGGGAATCTCGACTCAAAACGGATTATATCGCATTTTATATCCTAGACATTATGTGAATAACTTATATATTTCACATACATATATGTATATGCTTTCTAATAAGATTACATTTTGAACATAAAATGTCTCCAATTGAATATAATTTTTATTACCTAAAGGTTTAAATATGAGTCTTAGATAAAACTGCTTATAATGAACTCTATGCGCGTATCCGCAGTGGTCGAATGGGTCACCTTAAACTGTCAGTTTCAAGGAAGGTCATCTTAGGTTGGGTGGGCAAAAGATGCGACCACGAATACATCTGTGGATTCGCAGCCGGAATCTCTCTGTTTCTTCTCTCTTCTTTCCCCATTTCTTTTCGTCGATCTACCATACAATTCTCGATGGAGAGCGATCTGGACGCGCAAGACCACCACTCTAAAGCCGACAAGCTAGAGCTGGATATATAAAGAATGCACCGCCTATCCAGATCGTGAACCAACCGGCCCAAAACTATCGTTGCACGTTACACAGACAGGGTTTCTCTCTCCTTGCAGTTTTAAATTTAGCTCATTTTGTTGCATTGTGATATCCACCATGAAGTTAAAATTTTTTTAGTAATTTTTCTTCATTTAATTTGATATGGACAATGCTTATAAATTTTTTCAAGAAATTCCTAAGACTGGCGGTGAAAGAGTGGTATTCCCAAAATTTAGTTAATGATCTTAATAACCAAGTTCATGACCTCAACTATTTCGGATGGAAATGTTTGATAACAAAGAGCCTCTTGATCAATTATGCAGTGAAATAATTAAATTTGATGGTTTTTTTTTTGCCGTAGAATTGTTGTTACTCCTTTATATATCAATGTCATACTTCTAAGTCCAATAGTTGAAATTGAAACGATTTTATAGTTTTATAGGGTAACTTGTGCAGTGTCTTTTATGCCACAAGACGCATTCATAGCAAGGGATAATAAGCCAGTTGTTTGCACGGGGGCTAAACCGGGAGGTTTCCAAAGCATTCCAAAAAAACCAAAAGATGCAGAACGTCGATTTTGTCCAATATATATTTACGATGTATATGCAATGTATTCACAATATTACTGTGGGTATGTAGAGGTATATAATTAAATTAAATTAATTATATAAAAAAACGTAGCAAAAGTGCGGCCGATCGGAACGGTGGTGGAGGCGAGATTGAAATATATATGCTATGTAAGCTCTCAAGCTAGAAGCGCTCGAGCGACGTGTGGATGTAAAAGCGCCCACGAGAGCGCGGACCGGAGCGCACTCTACAGTACGCGGCAGCCCTGAGAGCCCTAAGTGCCAGCTCCAATCGAAAATCACTCGTCTTTGACCGGATGACCGCGGTGCACACCATTTCGTCCCCGACTTGGGCAACTTGCACGGGTCGATGAGCTACACCGTCTCCAAGTTTTTGGAACCCGTATCCCTCCAACGCCGTCTGGAGGAGTTTGAGGCTCTGATGTTGTAGAAGAGAGTCTACGGATGGCGCCGGGGTTGAGCGGGCAGGACGACGAGACGCGAGTATGTGTAGTAGTGTGTGGTGATTATTTCTACATACCCTGCACAGCCCGCCACTGCGACAATCCTTGCCGGAATGCTGGTGAGCTATGTAGTTTGCTCAATACTTATTTATCATGACTACTCGGAGCCTCTTTACGGGGCTCAAACGGAGAAAGTGGTGGCAGATCCGTAGCGGATGCACTCCTGGGCAGGCTTGGTACCGGTAGGAGTTTAGGCTCCCCAGGATACGAACCGACCATCAGCGCCGAGATATACGGACTGTACTCCTCCGAGCCACCATTCATTGGACGGCAGGTTGTCTTCTTTGACGACAACCATATCGCCAATCTGAAGGCTCGGCGCTGGCGTCTGCCACTTCATGCATTTGTGGAGTTCCTTGAGGTCCCGGCGCCCTTTATTTCGTTTGCGCCGGGGACCTTTTAAGTCCACTAATAATGAAGTGTCCGGAAGTGAGGACTAGCAATTCCGTCGGATCTTCGGACATCTGTGAGCGCGGCCTGCAATTAAGGCATGCTTCAATCTTCGCGAGAAGCGTGGAAAGTTCTTCGAACGTATATTCATGTGTGGACGTGGCCTTGTAAAACAGTGTTTTGAGACATTTTATCTCGGCTTCCCACAGAACTCCCATATGTGGAGCTCCTGGTGGGATGAAACGCCAAGAAGCCCGCTGATTGCTATATACATCAGTCACCGAGTCCATGACTACATCTAGGAAGTCACGGGAAAGCACAGATGCCGCACCAATGAAAGTTTTACCATTGTCTGAATCGATCCGAGCGAAGGCCGCCTTCCAGCGATTCCCGAGGGTCTTGGCCGTACTCTCGGCCACAATCTCAAGGAAGTTGTTGTGGAGGAGATGGTCACTCACAATTCCGGTCAAAAAAAAACCTTGTGGTTGGAAGTCCACTTCCGCAGCAGAAAACCAGCAGAACTAAGCGTGGCCTTCAGCTCGCGGGTAGCTAGCTAAGCCCCAGTTGTGGAATCTGCTCCTGCTCGCCGACATACATAAAGGACCTAGTAATAAGACTTGCTCTAGGGAAACGGGCTGTTGCAATACCCAGATGGCAAGAAAGGAAGCACACTTGACTTCAAAGGTTACTGTCTTCATTTGGTAGTCGCGGATTTCTCCATCCTTGTTCCTGAATATTATTCGCTGGAAAGGAGTGTGCTTCGGATCCAGCCAAAGCTGGCGATATATCTTAGTGATTTCAGCATTGCACAGAAACAGGAAATAACGCCACTTCAAGATCTTTAGGGTTAAGTCCGACTGTAGGAATGGACCAGCATGCAGAAGATCAAATAGGCTCATGGCGTAGGTCGAAGGGCTGGACGCGTTGAATACAACGCGGACTTGAGGGGTCGTGTTTGCGGAGGAAAGTAGTTGGTGGAATTATGAGTCGGAGGAACCTTGTTCATATGTGTTCAGGGTAGCAGCAGATTGTTGCCGCGCACTGTGCAGAAGAGTGCGCTCCGGTCCCAACTTGCTCTCGCGCGCTCGGGGCGATCTCGCGCGTTCGTGGTTGCTCTCACGATCTACACTTCGTTCACCGCAGCATAGATTTTAAGCTAAAGTTAGTTAGTTTCCACCCCCGTTTCCACACCGGCCCTTATTCCACGAACTAAATCGTTCCATATATACGAAACAACAACAACGAAAGCAACTCCAAATACATATATATATATATACATATATATATATATATACATATATACATATATACATATATACATATATACATATATACATATATACATATATACATATATACATATATACATATATACATATATATATATATATATATGTATATACATATACAGAAGACGTTCCCAACTAGAGTTTTTATTCAATTCCACTTTGACTGCTTTGGAAGCTACGGTTTGATCCGCCCTCCTACAAACATTGGTCCTTCGAGCCGAATCTTCGCCTTTAACAAAGGGAGAAGTCCACCCCAGATAGCATCGGTGGATCACTTCAAACATTCCAAAAATAAGTAATACTCTTCGTTTTCCACACACCAGTGCAAATACAGTGCAATGTATTTTTGGAGTTTCCCCCTCCAAGTCCGAAGTCCGCCGTACATATACATATATGTAAATATATATTCTTATATATGTATGTACATATATTCGGAAAGTGCCATCCACTTTTTTCTTCCGTTCCTACATCTACATACATATATTATCACTATGCTTCCAATTAAGACACTATCCCATGATTAATTTGTGATCAATAAAAACATCTTCCAGCCGAACGCCCAGCTTTCGTTGCTAATATATGCACCTACATACATACCTACACGCATATATGTACATAAGCAACGCAATCCAAGCTACCGCCAACAATTCCAGTCCAATAAATACACTATAGTGAGTTTTATTTGTGTTTTTTCACTCCGTTCCATGGTCCACTGCCCAACCTAGTCCAAATACCTATCACATTCTTCAAATTATATTGGGCAAATAATACAAACATCCACATTTACTCAAAAAATATATCTACGTAATATTTACATATAGATAAACATATACCTATTTTCTGCATTAGCCCGCGATCTCAGCATATATGTAACTAGTCCACTAGTTATTACAATGAAATTTCACTACAACACGGCACAATACATTTCAAATTGTCCGGTACATAATACTTACATCCAGCAATACATACATATGTGCATAAAAGCATCAGTAGCGGTGCATTATTTTCGGTTTAGCTTCTCCACCGCTGCTCGCGTTGTTTTCTTTGGGCGAGCATGTTAGCGGCAACGGCTCTTGAGCAAAACGGAGTGCCAAGTGACGCGCTACCCTGCATTCCGCGGATATATCGATTTTGGGCTAATACTTGTCAAGTGAAGCGCTATCCTACATTCGAAGGGTATATTATTTTCGGGTGTCACGTGCAACCGACTCTACATTGATACCTCGTACCTAGACTTCCAATATTACTGTTCGGTTTCGATTGTCGTTCTTGTTGGAACATTTATTTTTTCTCTTGCCCGATTTCCATAATATACCTACCTACCTACTTGACGCTAGAGGCAATCGAGGGCAATCCTTCCATTCCACACTGTTCGAAAGGCGATCCGAATTTGCCACCTTTCAAAAACAATCCGTTCCGTTCCCAAGGAAGTCCTGTTCCAAGGAGGGTTCACTCGTTTGTGACCACAATGAATCCGCAGATGAGGACTTGTGATCTCTGCTCCAAAGAAAATAACCCAATACTTGTATGTCCTCGCTTCCTCCAAATGACCGCTGATGCTCGTTCCAGCTGCATTAAGCAAAAACAGCTTTACTTGAACTGCTTCGCAAAAGGCCATCAAAGCCGAGAATGCCCAATTGCCCACAACTGCATCACTTGTGGAGAACGGCACCACACGCTGCTACACCGTGGAAACCCAAGATCCAGCGAGTACACTTCAACTTACATGCCCGCTCCAAATCCAAGTTCTTCCGAATCCCAGCTCAAAGTTCAGACATATTTCGCTTCCGGCACAAGTGCCGTTCTTCTGGGCACAGCCATGATTAATATTTGCCACCTGGGAACAAGGCAACGTTCATTACGGAACGTCTGGTCAACATGATCAAATTGCCATTCTACCGCATCCAGGCACAGGTCTCCGGCATCAATCATACCGTATCCGCTCAGTCCAAGAAGCTCTGTAATTTTTCCATCCGCTCCAGGCCGGGCTTACAATTAACAGCCACAGCATACGTTATTCCGGAATTGGCACAGAATATTCCATCGTATCCGATCTCGTAAGGTTTCTTGAGAGACTTGCCGAGATTTCCATTCGCGGACCCTACATTTTTCGAGAGCTCACCCATCGATGTGCTGATTGCTGCTTACAGACTTACATTTGTGGATCTCTCCTCGGGCAAGAAACAGTTTTCGGTTGGGTACTCACTGGCCCAGTGTCCAATACGGTAAGCCATAACATTGCATCCTTTTCGAGCCAAGTTTCTAGAGGTGGTAGGAGTATCGGATTCTGCTACGAAAGCAATTTCCTTCCAGCCCACTCCGCAGAATTTCTCGAACGATGTCCTACTCTTGACCGAAGAGAACATTTCCAAAATAACGGGTTACGGGCACACGTAGGACATTGGAAACATTGGAAACGGGTCTACGGTTCGTAGCTCCGGTAGCTACGGTTTGATCCGCCATCCTACAAACAAAATGGTCATCCTCTAAATAGTCTCGGATCTCGGAGTCTTCTCTTTTAATGGAAAGTCTCTCATTAAACGATTTTGGTTTCTCAGAAATGGAGCCAGTGCCATCACGTTGTTGAGGTGTTGTTGAGGCATTGTTTTTACTTTTTCAATTTTTGTTGTTAACATAGCAGCCCACGTATTATTTAGACTAAAGTGTAAATTAAATTCAACTTTGTGATGGAAAATTAAAATCGACAGCTGCAAATAGCCCCCAAGTATTAATGGACAATGAATTGCCTCAAACTGTTAAAAATCTAGAAGTTCTTATAGACAAAATCTATCCCGACATCGAAAATCTCACAGGAAGAAATTTCCATTGGCTCTGTTCGAGGGCGATATTGTCACCGAGAAACGATTCAATAAATGAGATAAATAGAATAATTATGGAAAACGTACCGGGTAATTTTAAATTTTACAAATCTATTCACACCGTGTGTAACATCGAAGATACCGTGCACTACCCACAAGAATTTCTAAATTCCCTCAATCCTAACGGCTTGCCACCCCACGAACTAAAATTAAAAGGAGGTACCCTTATTATGCTTAGAGAAATTTAAGCCCTCCCAGTATGTGTGGCACAAGACATCGTAGTAACAATCATCACTGGGCCGGCGGCCGGACAGCTCGCTCACATTCCGCGAATCCCGATGATTCCAACGGATTTGAAAATATCCTTTAAAAGCTTACAGTTCCCTGTGAAGATATCGTTAGCCCTTACGATAAATAAATCACAAGGACAAACTTTTTCGAATATTGGCATCGACCTTAGAAAGGACTGCTTCTCGCATGGGCAATTGTATGTAGCACTTTCTCGAGTAGAATCTCCTGAAAATCAATACTTTTTGTTATCATCTTCAAAAACCACTGCCAACATACCTTACAGTGAATTTTTATTATACAACTTTTGTAAATAAAAGTAATCTACACTAATACTATAAAAAGGAAAGATTTGTATTTTTGTGTGTGTGTGTGTGTGTGGTAATGTATGCTTGCTGAAGCAGCGAAGCGTGCGGGTCTGTATGTACAAAAAAGTATAAATGTAGGTACGTGTATTTTGGTGATAATAAGGAGTGGACTAGGTATAGGCTGCGATCGCGGGCTAATGCAGAAAATAGGTATATGTTTATCAATATGTAAATATTGCGTAGATATATTTTTTGTGTAAATGTGGATGTTTGTATTATTTGCCCAATATAATTTGAAGAATGTGATAGGTATTTGGACTAGGTTGGGCTGTGGACCATGGAACGGAGAGAAAAAACACAAATAAAACTCACTATAGTGTATTTATTGGACTGGAATTGTTGGCGGTAGCTTGGATTGCGTTGCTTATGTACATATATGCGTGTAGGTATGTATGTAGGTGCATATATTAGCAACGAAAGCTGGGCGTTCGGCTGGAAGATGTTTTTATTGATCACAAATTAATCATAGGATAGTGTCTTAATTGGAAGCATAGTGATAATATATGTATGTAGATGTAGGAACGGAAGAAAAAAGTGGATGGCACTTTCCGAATATATGTACATACATATATAAGAATATATATTTACATATATGTATATGTACGGCGGACTTCGGACTTGGAGGGGGAAACTCCAAAAATACATTGCACTGTATTTGCACTGGTGTGTGGAAAACGAAGAGTATTACTTATTTTTGGAATGTTTGAAGTGATCCACCGATGCTATCTGGGGTGGACTTCTCCCTTTGTTAAAGGCGAAGATTCGGCTCGAAGGACCAATGTTTGTAGGAGGGCGGATCAAACCGTAGCGTCCAGAGCAGTCAAAGTGGAATTGAATAAAAACGCTAGTTGGGAACGTCTTCTGTATATGTATATATATATATATATATGAGCATATTGAGCATGAGCATATTTGATCTTCTGCATGCTGGTCCATTCCTACAGTCGGACTTAACCCTAAAGATCTTGAAGTGGCGTTATTTCCTGTTTCTGTGCAATGCTGAAATCACTAAGATGTATCGCCAGCTTTGGCTGGATCCGAAGCACACTCCTTTCCAGCGAATAATATTCAGGAACAAGGATGGAGAAATCCGCGACTACCAAATGAAGACAGTCACCTTTGAAGTCAAGTGTGCTTCCTTTCTTGCCATCTGGGTATTGCAACAGCCCGTTTCCCTAGAGTAAGTCATATTACTAGGTCCTTTATGTATGTCGGCGAGCAGGAGCAGATTCCACAACTGGGGCATAGCTAGCTACCCGCGAGCTGAAGGCCACGCTTAGTTCTGCTGGTTTTCTGCTGCGGAAGTGGACTTCCAACCACAAGGTTTTTTTTTGACCGGAATTGTGAGTGACCATCTCCTCCACAACAACTTCCTTGAGATTGTGGCCGAGAGTACGGCCAAGACCCTCGGGAATCGCTGGAAGGCGGCCTTCGCTCGGATCGATTCAGACAATGGTAAAACTTTCATTGGTGCGGCATCTGTGCTTTCCCGTGACTTCCTAGATGTAGTCATGGACTCGGTGACTGATGTATATAGCAATCAGCGGGCTTCTTGGCGTTTCATCCCACCAGGAGCTCCACATATGGGAGTTCTGTGGGAAGCCGAGATAAAATGTCTCAAAACACTGTTTTACAAGGCCACGTCCACACATGAATATACGTTCGAAGAACTTTCCACGCTTCTCGCGAAGATTGAAGCATGCCTTAATTGCAGGCCGCGCTCACAGATGTCCGAAGATCCGACGGAATTGCTAGTCCTCACTTCCGGACACTTCATTATTAGTGGACTTAAAAGGTCCCCGGCGCACTCGAAATAAAGGGCGCCGGGACCTCAAGGAACTCCACAAATGCATGAAGTGGCAGACGCCAGCGCCGAGCCTTCAGATTGGCGATATGGTTGTCGTCAAAGAAGACAACCTGCCGTCCAATGAATGGTGGCTCGGAAGAGTACAGTCCGTATATCTCGGCGCTGATGGTCGGTTCGTATCCTGGGGAGCCTAAACTCCTACCGGTACCAAGCCTGCCCAGTAGTGCATCCGCTACGGATCTGCCACCACTTTCTCCGTTTGAGCCCCGTAAAGAGGCTCCGAGCAGTCATGATAAATAAGTATTGAGCAAACTACATAGCTCACCAGCATTCCGGCAAGGATTGTCGCAGTGGCGGGCTGTGCAGGGTATGTAGAAATAATCACCACACACTACTACACATACTCGCGTCTCGTCGTCCTGCCCGCTCAGTCCCGGCGCCATCCATAGACTCTCTTCTACAACATCAGAGCCTCAAACTCCTCCAGACGGCACTGGAGGGATACGGGTTTCAAAAACTTGGAGACGGTGTCGCTCATCGACCCGTGCACGCCGGTGAGATGCATTGGCCACCTTTCTCGTAATTAGAAATTATAAAAAATGTTGGTTAAATTTTGAGTGAATGTGATTGCAGATCGGTTCCAATAGAAAAGTGGTTCGGGATTTTCGAAAGCTTACTGAAAAGAAAAAGTATGTATATGCCAGAGGAAATATTAACGGTGCAGCCAAGTTGTTTCTAGAAGCTGAATGCCTGTGCACCAATGATGAACTCAAGATCGTTTTATTGGATGAATTCACATGTAGGTATAAAAGTGCGGACATTCATCAGTAGCCACAAGAAAGAAAGAGGAAAAGTAACGAATCGCTGCACGAGTACTTGCTTCAGATGAGAAAAATAGCAGCAGTTGGACATGTTGAAGACACGGCTGTCATAAGCCATATTTTGAATGGTTTGGAAATAAAAAACTAGTATAGGTACAGCATAAGGCAAATTTCAAGCAGCAAAGTGGGCAAGGCGCTAAAAAGGAATATTGCTATTAATGTGCTGAAACAAAGCGTTTTAAGTGCAATAAGAATGGTCATATTTCGCGTAACTGTCCTTATGAAGCCAACAAAGTTGATAAATTTCGCGTCATTTCTGATCGCAGTCGCATGAAAAAAAATCGGAATTTAAGTTGGCTAGTGGATACAGGGTATGATGTAACCATAATCAAAGAGAGTGTGTTGAAGACCATGATGAACGTTAAACTTTTCAAAAGCACAACAATGTTGCGCGGTCTGGGTCATACATAAACGAAGCCTGTCGGATAATTTGCAGACCAACCAGAAGTTGGTCCCCAGAAACCAGATTGATTTCGACGTACTGTTGGGGCACGATTTCATTCAAAAGTTTCGTTTCGTCGCTGATAGGAAAGGATACCCGTTTTTGAAGCTCGACGCTGATCCTGTGCCAACAGATGAGTATGCTCTTATATATAATGTAAATGAAAAATCATAATTTCTAGCTCCGCCTCCATATTGCAAAGAAGTTGAACAGATGATAAAAAGCAGTTACCAGAAGCCCACAGAAGTTGCAAAGCAGTGCCCTATCCAACGGAAGATAGTTCCCGACGGCGTAATCAAGCCGTTTCATCACTCACCCAGTCGTTTAGCAGCAGACGAAGCCAGCGCCGTAAAAAAGCAAGTAGAAGAATGGAGCGAAAAAGGAATTATGCGCAAATCATCGATAAACGTGGCTAGCAGAGCTGTCGTCGTGAAGAAAAAAGATGGTACACTAAGATTATGCGTAGACTACAGGAAGTTAAACAGCATGGTGTTAGTGGACTGATTCCCAGTCCCGATCATAGAGGAAGTCTAAGAAAAGCTGCAGTCGGCTTAGTGGTTAACCATAATGGACCTTGAAAACGGATTTTTGCATGTTCCTATGGAACAACAGAGTAAATCTTATGTGTCACAAAGGAGGGATTATTCGAATTTAATAAAGCTCCCTTCGGATTCAAGAACTCGCTGCGTTCATTCGGTTCTTAAACTATATTTTTTTTCAAGAATTAATTAACTCTGATGTTATACAGCTTAATATGGGCGGTATAATTGTTTACGCCGTGTCGACCTAGGTATGCATGAAGAAGATAAAGTTGGTCCTTGAGAGCTGCGCAATATGGCCCAAGGATCAAGTGGAAGAAATGTAGCTTTATGCAACCTCGCAAAAACTTTCTGGGTCATATCGTAGAGGACTATCGAATCTGGCCTTTCAAAGAGAAGACAGCAGCAGTCGTTCGGACTGCAACGCCCAAAGACATCAAAGGAGTAGAAGCATTTCTGGGACTCATCGGATTTTTCAGAAAATTCATCCCTGTATATGCACAAGTTGCACGGCCGCTAAAGAATCTACTCAGGAAGAAGACAGTTTTCAACATTAGAGAAGCAGAGCAATAGTCGCTACAAGCCTTAAAGAAGCTGCTTGTCAATACAGGTGCGTATTACATATATACTCACGAGAAACACCAACGGAACTCCACACGGATGCATACAAAAACTATTTCGGATCTGTTTTTTTGCAGAAGTTTGATGGCAGATTCCATCTAATTTACTATTAGAGTAAAAGACTACAGAAGCTGAGTCCAAACATCACAGTTACTATTTGGAGGTCAAAGCAGCATATCTCGCAATCAAGAAGTTTTGTCATTACCTGTTGGGGATCAAATTTGATCTTGCCACTGAATTTGCGGAGTTTAAGCAGACAGCAACAAATGCAGACGTACCGAGAGATGTTTCCCAGTGGGTTCTGTACATGGAAAACTTCTCATTCAAAGCAGGACACCATCCAGGGGAACGAAAGAGACACGTAGACTGTCTCAGTCGTTTTCCGCAGATATGCATGTTCGTGACGACGGAGCTAACAGAAGCAGCACCCATACCAAGACTACAAACAAAAAGGAGGTCTTCTCTTCAAAGCTGTGAATTGCAATGACGTTTTGGTTGTTCCAAGGCTGATGGAAAGGGAAATCATTCAAGGATCTCATAAAATTGGCCATTTCTCAACAGCGAAGACAATGCACTCAATTCAGCAGCAAAACTTGATTCCGCACCTTGAAAGGAAAGTAACAAAGTCGACTGCTAATTGTATCAGTTGTATCATTTTCAGCAAAAAGTTAGGCAAAAGAGGGCTATCTCCATTGCATTGACAAGGGTGACACGCTACTATACACGCTGCACGTTGATTATTTGGGACCAATGGACACGACAGCTAAGCAATACAAATACACATTTGCTGTGGTGGATGCGTTCTCCAAGTTTGTGTGGCTGTTCCCAACCAAGTCAACCGGACACGAAGAAGTTGTAAGGAGGCTGAGCGATTGATCATTTGTGTTTGGATTTCCCAAGCGCATATTCAGCGACAGAGTCACAGCGTTTGCATCCAAAGGTCCAAATGTAAAGGGCAGGGTATTAACCCAACCGATAAGCGATCATCGATACAACACAGTCAGTTTTTGGAAGCAGCAGCGAAAAGTAGAGCTAAAGTTAAGCGAATGTTTTTGTTATTTACGATTTTGAAACACATTTTGAACTGTTATTTGATCTTTAAATAATTAATAAACCATATTCTATTATAAATCTTTCATGTCTGTTTGATTATTTTTTTTCCCAATATCAATTGAAGAATATGTTAAATATTTAGACTAAGTGTATTTATTGGACTGGGATTTTTGGCGGTAGCTTGATAGCGTTGGTTATGTGTAAGCGTGTGTGTATGTATATATGCAGGGTTGGATTTTTGTGAATAATTTTGAATTCACAGTGGCGGAGGCGCATGCACAGACAACGGAACAAAGAGAACTACCGGACTACTTGGATATATGTATGTACATATGTACGTAGGTAGGAACGGAAGATCGGAGAACGGCCGTAATAGCCGAAAATATGCTGTCGCCGAAACAGAGGGTGCGAAAAGTACAAAATCGTGTCACTTGTGTATAAGGGGGAAAAGCATTGAAAGCCGATAAGTGTATGACTTGGAGTTATCTCACCCATTAAATACCCTCCTACTCTCCGTATCCCTCTCGCGGTAGGAACGCCGAAGTATTACTTCACGAGGGGGAGATGGTATGAAAGCCGTCACTAGATCCTATCTAGGTATTGAATTTGGTTTCGCTGTCTTTCAGCGCGACGCAATGTGATCTCTGCAGCATGGGGGCTCACGGAATCCCAATTGTTTTGCAAGCTTAGTAGGATATCCATGATGAATATAAATGGCCTTCCAATGCCTAGGCTAAGCTCTTCCCGCTCTGCAGTAAATCTTGGACAGACAAAAAATACATGTTCGGCGTCTTCTATGGTCTGTGCACAGTGTGTTTAAAACGGATCCGTCTCGCATTTGAACCTATTTAGATAGGCTTTAAAGCACCCATGTCCTGTTAAGAGCTGCGTGAGATAAAAATTAGTTTCTCCGAATTTTCTACTCACCCAGGTCCCCAAATCCTGGACGTCTTATCAAAATGCCGTTTTCTGAGGCACACAATCGCGTTTGCCATCTACGGTGTGTTTCCACTTCTCGCCGGTCCTGGTCTTCGACTTTGGTTGCAGCGGCGAGTCGGTCTACAGGTGCTATTCCATCCAGTACTATGGCTGCATCATCGGAAACGGTAAGATACGCACAGCAGACGCGTAGCATGCATCATCGGTAGGCCGTCCTGCAGGTGCGGCTGTCCATAGCTGGTGCCCAGAATGAAGCTGCGTACTCTTACGACAGAGCAGATGAGACGTCTGTTCCGCTGACGTGGCACTCCAATGTTGGCCATTATGCCAGAGAGCGCATTTGTTGCTCGGCCGGCTTTGTCTCTTTCAAGATACTGTTTAAAACTTATTCTGTGGTCCAGGAGTACGCCCAGGTATTTTATTGCTGAGGACGACTCAATTTCGTCCATTCCAATCACCACTCTAGCAGTTTCGACTTTTTTCTGGAGCTAATCAGGACCGCTTCGGATTTTTGAGCAGCAAGGCTAAAGCCGTTCTCCTGTAGCCAATACATTACTCACCTGATTGCCAAGGCTGGAAAGGGAGGCGATGGTTTTTGGCCATCTGGCAGAATTAAATGCGTTTTTAAGATCTAGAGTGGTTACCAGGAGAATCTTTTTAGTGCCGCCGCGCCATCTCTTTCCTGCTACGGCTTTACTGGCTTTGCCTACGATTACTTGTATGGCATCGATGGTGCTTCTCTGCTTCCTGAATGCAAATTGGAGGTCGGATAAACCCTGGTAGCTAGCGACCCTAGTTTCCAGCCGGTTTTCTATGATTCTCTCGAAAAGTTTCCCCGCTACGTCTAGCATGCACAGCGGCCTATATCCTGAGGGATGGCGTTTTCATGCCCTTGACTGCCTTTGTAAGCTCATTTTTGTCGATTTGTGATCCAGGGGATGTTCCCAGCTGCGTTAGTTAGTTAGTTATTTGGGAATAGTGTTTCTACGGTTTTAGTCAAAAGTTCTGGACAGATGGGCATTGCCTTGCGCGTTAGCTTACCCATCACCAGCTTGTAGGCTAGGCCGAAAGGCTTTATTTCCGCTTAATCGCACAGATCCCTCCAGCAGTTTGACTTGCTGCGTTTAATCCCTAAGGTGAGCTTGGACCGCTTTTGGTGGTAGTTGTCTTGTTCCTGTTCCTGTATTGCTCAGGGGTCTTGACGTCTTCACCTTGCCCTTTCCATTGCTATCTGGTATTGGCGCCTTGCTGCGTGGCTTCCGCTTCTCAGATCAGCAATATTCAGCGAGTACCAATGCTATGGATTTCGCCGCGTTCCTCTCATATTCTTCTTCAACATGGCGGCGCCGCAGACCGTTTCCATTGCTTTCACTAGCATGTTGGCCCGTCGTTCAGCATCTCCATAGATTTGTTCACTGTTAGATCGAACATTATTAGGAGGCACTGCGAGTCCATTTCTTTAGTTCCCCAGGCTGTACGCCTCGGGATTTGTATCCGTCTGGTGGTCGCTTCATCTATGCAGCACGTAAGTGCCCTGTGGTCACTGTGAGTGTATGCATTAGATACCTTCCAACTGGAACACCGAGCTAACTGTGGACCGGCGACAACGACTGTGACATCGATTACCGATCCGCGATCACCCTTTGAGTAGGTGTGGGCTGCTCCAGTGTTCAGGAGCACCCCATTTTGTGTAGCAAACAGACGCTCCAGCGTGCATTTGTCCTTATGCATCCCCATTCGGTCGCCCATGCGTTGAAGTCGCTGCGATGATCACTGGGGTACGGCTGCGTGCATCGTCTGCTATGCTTTCTATTATAATGGCAAACTCCACTAATTGTACGCCAAATCGCTGCTCCGTAATTTGAGTTTGCATTTTGGACCTATGACTTGGAAGGCTTCGCTAGGTGTGGCTCGCTTAAGATGGCGACGTTGACATCATCTTCTTTTACTGTCTGCATGAGAGGGTCCTGTGCTGCCTTGCAGTGATTCAAATTAAGCTGCAGGAGCTTAATTTTGCCTATGAGTGTGCGCTTAAGTAGCCTTCACATACATGGGGCATGCTCTGCTGAACGTCCCATGTGCCGTATTATCAAGCCCTGCTCTTGTGAATAAGATGCATGTGGGCTTCTGTTTGCAGTCCTTCGAATTGTGCTGAGTGCCGCCACATTTAAAGCACTAATTTGTTTCGTCGTGGCCGCTCTAGCATCTCGCCGCGATGTGCGCAAACGCTAGGCACTTGAAGCACCTCCTCGGCTCGTTCTTCTGCCGGATTCGACAGATTGACCAACCAATTCTTAGTTTCCCCTCCTGGAGCAGCTTGTCCGCAAGTTCCCTGGGGAGGTATGCTTTCCGAAGTTTGGGAACTGCTTCGATCGGCAGGTCTCCTTCAATTTTGGCGAAGATCGCTTCAAGGACTTCTTCAGACGTTGTCATTCCGATAGATCCCTGCCCTCTTCTCGGAGATGGACTTGACCTCGGCTATCTTGCCCACTTTCATTTGAACTGCTTTGAGCAGCTTTGCGGTGCCGTCGTCCCCAAATTTTCCCATCTGTAGCAAGAGTTCTCCTGCCGCGGCCC
The DNA here is from genome assembly GCA_963969585.1 of Drosophila helvetica. NCBI lineage: Eukaryota > Metazoa > Arthropoda > Insecta > Diptera > Drosophilidae > Drosophila > Drosophila helvetica. Next base: position 36,297,630 of record OZ018402.1, on the reverse strand, counting down.
GCCGTATTTCGGACTCTGATTCTCTATACTCCATGATATTCTTGTCCGATTTTACCGCCCTGAGTACCTCTTCGTAGGACGCCTGGTCTTAGCATTTGACGATGAGTGCGTCTTTTCTTCGGGCTCTCCTCGACTGCTTTGCCTGTTGTTTCGGTTCTTGGCCCTGGGTGTTTCTTCTCTTATTTGGCCTCTGCTCGGACGTTTCGGCCATCCATGTGTTTGTCGTTTTTCGACTGATTATCCGTTTATGGTTTGGTGTCTTCTCTTTGCTGTTCTTCGCCTTTCCTTTCAGGGCATTTCGCGCTGGTGGCTACTCTCTGCTCCTCTTCGTGCAGCTGCTCACTAACTGCTACCTAGATTTGTTTTATCTCTTTAAGAGAATCCTTCATTGCCCGTGTTATCGTTCGTACCACGGGCCGCTTGTCATTCATGGGGTAAATAAGCTCATCCAGAATGCTTCCAAGCTGTTGAGTTCTGTCCTGCAAGACCGCTCGTTTCCCTTCGCCCTTTTTGAGGGCGCCATCCTCGGTGGAGAATCCGGACTTGTAGACTCTCTGCTTCTTTGGGGAGTCTCGCTCTCCAATTCAACTACGCTTTCCAATGCGGCAGCGAGCTTCGATTTCGGTGTCGTCGTTGGGGTTCGCGCCATTTTCTGCGACTTATTGAAGGCGATTCCTTCCTCTTCCTTCCTCTTAAAGTTTCATCTTTTGTGTGTCTGTGCGTTTTTTGTTATTCATTTGGTCTCAAGGGTCCCACCTCGGGGCCGTTATTGCACTACGTGCATGCAGTTACCTTAATAATCCCGTGGGTGCCTTTCTATAGAGTGAGGTCCAGTCGACGGTTGACTCCAGCCTTTATGGGGATTGAGGTTCAGAGCCAGATCAAAGTTAGCCAGGATATTGTCAACTGGGTCTGCACGATCAGGTTGGTGCCGACGGAGAGCAAGCGTTTCCCAAGGCCTGCCAAGATTTTAGCGGGACGGGGGCAGCTGCAGCATTTGCCCGGCAGCCATTTTAGCGCGATGTCACTCGGCATACTCAGGTGTCGGAATACTGCAATCTGTTAGCCTGGGGCCGACAGTTTCATAACGGGGCTTCCGATATACTATAATTGGGACCTTACTGGGCTGAAGTCTCAATGAACCTTGCTGTGTACGAGGTTCAATTTGCTTGCATTCTGTTAATTTCTTAGCAGCAGACATCAGTTGGACCGATATACAGTACAGCGCCCTCTGTCGGTGGTGTAGTTATTACTTCATGACAGCGCCAACTGACGGCGGACAACCGTCTGTGGTTATATCGTTGGAGCCCTGGTTCGCAGCTGGTGCTCTAAGCGATCTAGAATCTTAATAGTTTTCAGCCATGGTGTTGTGCAAATTTGTTAAACCTTAATGCTTCAAAATGTAAACTAATGACATTTCATCGCTCCAGCGCCTGTCTGGCTAATTACACCCTTAGCGGGGGTTCTCTTGAGAGAATTACCCTAGTTGATAATCTTGGTGTTCTTTTAGATCCTAAGTTAAAGTTTCCTGAACACACTTCTACCATGAAAAATAAGGCCATGGGAGTGCTTGGGTTTATAAAGAGATGGTCAAAGGAATTTGACGACCCCTATATAACAAAGATTCTCTATTTATCGCTTGTTCGTCCGATTTAAGAATATGGCTCTTGTGTATGGTTCCCTCAGTACAAAGTACACAAGGACCGTATAGAATCAGTCCAGAAAAGCTTTTTAATTTTCGCTCAACGCGGCCTCAACTGGGATGCAAGTGTGAGACTGCCGTCTTACTCTAGTAGATTGCTTTTAATAAACCTTCCATCCTTAGTTAACCGTAGAAAAATGCTGGGTGTGATTTTTGTGCACAACTTGATCAAGGGTGACGTAGATAGCCCGGACTTGTTGAGCCGCATAAACTTCACTATTCCTGTTGGAAACACTAGAAAATATATACCGTTGTTCGCGCGTAATGTAATGTCCCATGGGCCACTTGCTGGTGCAGTCATTGCATATCAACGTCCAAATATAAATATAAAAATTTTCTGGCTTACACCTGGTGACGCCCTAGATTCAGCTGCCTCCCCTCAGACCACGAGGGTTGTACAAGCAGCCAATAAAACGCCCAAACCGAGACCCATCACCATCCTGGGGGTCCTTGATATAGCAGCAGTGGAGGCATCGCTATCCCCCCCCGTCCCTGAGGACGACTACGACTTCAGGATGGCCCCATCAGGAGACTTGCGCATCTACGCGAAGGATGCCACCACTCACCGAAGTATAATCAGAGTTCTAAATGAACTGAATGTGCAATATACGCATTTCTGTCTAGCTGAGGACAGAAGCTTCCGTGTTGTGGTGAGAAACCTTGCAGCCTCAACCCCGAAAGCCGCCATATTAAAGGATTTTGAAAAGCTGGGCCACAGGGTGATCAACACCTTCAACCCAAAGTCGAAAAGGAAGCCCACACTCGATGAGAAAGGCACACCTCAAAGCGCACCCAACCAAAACATCTGGTTTATTGACCTTGCCCAGGCCCCAAACAACAAGGAGGCTCTAAAAATCTCCAAAATAGGGAGGCAGAGGGTAGTTATGGAGCTGCCCAGAAAGACCAACAACATCAGGCAGTGCTATCGTTGCCATGAGTTCGACCACACCAAAAATTACTGTCTGAAAACCCTTACTTGCGGTCGATGCGCAGGAAACCACTGGACTGGCTCTGAGGATTGCAAGGCCACCACAACGGCGGATCTCATCTGCGCCAACTGCGGAGGCAACCACGCAGCCTTTGACCGCTCATGCAAAATATACGCTATTTTGCTTAAAAACAAAAGAGCAGCAGTCAATCTCAGCCCCCAAAGATCGGCTGGCCCGAGACAGGCAAGCCGAAAATCTACGTATGTGCCTGCAAAAACAGTTCAGCAGGGCATATCTTTTGCAGATGCATTCAGGGGGAATGCACCCCAGCGGCGCCAAGATGATTTCACCACACGCCCAAACTACAACGACCACTTCCCTCAGCTCCAAAGTGGCCCCAATTATCTACAAACTCGCAGACCAGACCAAAATATTAGCCACTCAGATGGCGCCTCCATTGCACAAGTGCTAGCGGAGCTTCAGCGTACGGTGGCTGGCCTAACCTCAGCTGTGGCAGACATCTTAAAGACAATAAACCAGTTAAAAAACCCAAACCACTCGCAACCCAGTTCCCAAAACAACCATGAACACACAAAACAGCGTTAAAATAGGAATATGGAACGCTCGCATCATAATCGCGAATGCAAACGAGCTAGCCCTCTTTATGAGCAAACACGACATCGACATTATGCTCATCACTGAGACACATCTCCACTCAGGAAGAAGGTTTGAGCTCCCCGGATACGACTGATACAGAGCTGACCATCCAAGCAGCAGAGGCAGAGCAACCAGAGGAGGAGCTGCGATCCTTATAAAGAAGACCATTGCACACTATCACGACCACCCAGTCACTATAGACCAACTGCAGCTGGCGCACGTCAACATAGAGACCCAGATAGGAGATGTCAGAATTGCAGCCGCCTACTTCCCCCCCTCCGCCAGCTGGACCAGAGCGGACTTCGACTCCTTACTGAGTCAGCTAGGGGACAGAGTCCTAATTGGCGGCGACTTTAACGCCAAAAACCGCCTCTGGGGAAATCACAGAGCAGACCGCAGAGGAACAACACTCGCAGAAGCACTATCTGCCAATGCGTTCCAGGTCCTGGCAACAGGAAACCCAACCTATTACCCGGCAAACAGGAGATACACGCCCTCAGCCATAGATTTTATGAGCTACAAAGCCATCCCCAGCCGACAGCTAACAATCGTTGATGAACAGGAGTTGAGCTCGGACCACGTCCCACTTCTTGTCACCTACGCTACCACCCCCGACGCTGTGCCGCAAAAAACAAGGCTACTAAATAACTTCTCGGACCTGCGCACCTTCCGTGATACGCTCAACGCATCATTCAACCTGCGCAGCAGCCTCCTATCCACAGATGACGTGGACAAAGCCATAGAGGACCTGACCACTGGAATTCGCAACGCATCTGCTGCTGCAAACCAATACACCACACAAGGGATGCAACCACCGCGAACAAGAGGTCCACTAACCACAGGAGAGATAGATGGCCTCCTTCTCCTCAAGAAAAGACTTAGGAGAGAATATATCAGGACCAATGACCCGCAGGTTGATAGGGTCTATCGCAGAGTAGCAAACAGAGTAAGAAAAAAACTCGCTATCCTCAAATCGGAAGCCACAGATCGGCAGCTTGCAGAAGCAACTGCAGATGAAACATCAAACTACGCACTATGGAGACTTTCGAAAAACTACACAAGGCAAGCCACGCCCAACTTCCCCATCAGGAAACAGGACGGATCCTGGGCCAAAAACGCATCTGAAAGAGCAGAGACCTTTGCCGAGAACCTGGAGGAAAGGTTCTCACCGTTCCAAACAGCCTCTAGCAGGAGAATCTCAGTGGTCAAGGAGTCCCTGGAAGAGGCCTGCCAACTGGAGCTGCCGGTGGTACCCATTACTCTGCAAGAGGTAAAAGGCCATATCAAAAACCTTAAAAACAAGAAGGCCCCGGGAGAAGATGCCATTGATAACAGGGTAGCCAAAGCCTTGCCCACAAACGCCCTACTCTTCCTGGTACTCATCCTCAACGCGGCACTTCGGCTGAGCTACTTCCCAGAAGCATGGAAGCGAGCCAATATTGTCCTTTTCCTTAAACCGAAAAAAGCCCCGGAAAACCCAAAAAATTATAGGCCAATCAGCCTGCTACCCACATTCGGCAAACTGTTTGAGCGCTGCATACTGGGGAGAATCCTGAACACCAGCGAGATTGCAGACGCCATACCTGACTACCAGTTCGGTTTTAGGATGCAGCATGGCACACCGGAACAACTTCATCGTGTGGTGGAAACTATCCTGCAATGATACCAAAAAGGACAGTACACCGTAGCAGCCTTCCTCGACATCCAACAGGCGTTCGACCGAGTATGGCACGAGGGCCTGCTCTTCAAGATAAAAAACTTGCTAAACCCGCAGCTGTATCTACTCGTCAGGAGCTTCCTAAGCGACCGCAGCTTCAGGGTATGTCAAAGCGGCAGGACCTCGTCCCCCAAGAACATTCGTGCAGGAGTTCCCCAAGGCAGCGTTCTTGGCCCTATACTCTACAACCTATTTACTCACGACATGCCCAAGTCTGGAGCCCGTAACAACAGAAACCACAGTACAATCACACTTGCAACCTTTGCGGACGACACTGCAGCCTTAGCAACATCCGATTGCGTTTATGAGGCCACTGACGCCCTGCAGCAGTACCTCAAAAAATTTGAAAACTGGGCATGTCGTTGGAACATGTCCATAAGCCCGAACAAATGCGCAGTGGTGACATACACTCTCAAGAAAGGTAGCTGCCCGGGCCTCTTCATACATGGCATGCTTTTGCACCAAGCAAACGAGTTCAAATACCTAGGGGTCACCCTAGACGCAAGACTCACATTCAGAAGCCACACCCGAAACATCGCTGACCAGATCTTAAATAAAGCCAGAAAAATGTACTGGATATTGAACCCGAAGAACAAACTCACCCTTCGCAACAAGGTCACACTCTACAAAGTAGTGCTGGCTCCAGTCTGGAAATATGCTGCCCAGATCTACGGCATAGCGGCTAAGACGCATCTCCAAAAGATTTCCGTAGCCCAAAATAAGATACTGCGCTCGCTCTCAGGGGCAGAGTGGTATCTACGAAACAAAGACATTGCAAAGGATCTAGGTGTCCCGCTAGTAGGAGATGTCATCAATGTGCTGGCAAGGAATCACCTGGACAAGCTGGCCACCCACCCAAATACCTTAGCAAGAAGGCTAAGCATTATAAACCACAGAAGGAGGCTCAGGAGGACTCACCCTGCTGATCTTCCAAGCAGAAGCATCTTATAATACTCCTGCAACTCACAAATGTTTTCAACTCGCTCATACTCATGATTTAAATCCTTTAAATTACTCCCAATGTATAATGTCCCAACACTAACATATAAGTAGCTCTTAAGTTACAGTAAATGTTAATATTAAGCTTTATTAAGGTGATAGCCCCTAGGGGAACCATATAATAAAACTTTAATTATAACTCTAAAAAAAAAAAAAAAAAAAAAAAAAAAAAAAAAATCCTTAGTTAACCGTAGAAAAATGCTTGGTGTGATTTTTGTGCACAGCTTGATCAAGGGTGACGTAGATAGCCCGGACATGTTGAGCCGCATAAACTTCACTTTTCCTGTTAGAAACGCTACAAACTATATACCGTTGTTCCTTCCGATTTCTAGATCGAATTATTCCTTGCATGAACCTTTTAGAGTTTTATGCTCGGATTATAATTCCCTCTACCATAGCATATCTACAACTAATTCCCTTTCTCTTCTTAGAACGCTATTACTCACATACCTTTCTCGTAATTAGAAATTATAAGTGTACGATAGTTTTAATGCATGCTTAGTTCCATTAGTTCTAATTATTCTCGAATACTGGTCTAACATCTATCTTTCCTGCATGATCTCGATCGGTTCAGTTATCGAGTCACGCGTCATGTGGCAGCACCCCTCGGTCGGTTGGGTGGGATTCCGTTCTGGGATGCGTTCCGGTCTGGGATTCGCGCGTAACAGCATTCGACTGGTGTCCCATGGGCCATGTCATTGCATATCAACGTCCAAATATAACTATAAAATAAAAAGAAGGGCAGCATGTCGAACCCTATTTTATCAGTCGCATTGACAATTGGTGAATTTAATTTTGCCTTAAAAGTGGTCCAATTTACGCGCGTGCACTATGCTGGCGAATCTGCTGCAGATCTCGGCAACTCCCTCACCAACCATCTTGAGTCGGAGAGAGGAAGAAAAAACTCTCCTCCCGAGTGAGGCTTTATGTGTTCGTTTGAGTGAAAATACGTCACAAATAAACTTACGTTTCACCGCGGTAGACTGTGTGGAGGCCTCCTTCGCCTGTGACCCGGATTTGCATGGCCCAAGCGAACGCGACCGCAGGATACGTATTTGCGGATATACACTCACTTCCACGGTCTATTACTTTCTTTGAGTTTCAGCCAGTGACGACACTCATGGCATGCGCGATTAGAAAACGCCAATAGCCCGGCTTAGAGACGTCTTCCACGAGGAAATATACCGGCCCGGACGCCAGCGCCTCCGCGACCGATCAGGCCCGAACGCACCTTCTGCAGCCTCCTAGAGGCCACAGAACGCGATGTCGAGGCAGGAGCGTCGGCCGCGACGCATTGTTCTGGGATTCTAATTCTCCATGTTTGATATGGGAAGATCTGGCTCGAAGGACCAATGTTTGCAGGGGGCTTCCAAAAAAATTAAAAAAAAACCAAAATGTGCTGCACACCGATTCTCCAATATTTATTTACAATGTATTTCTAATGTATTCACAATATTCCCGTGGGTATGATTTAGTATATAATTAAACGAAAAAAACGTAGCAAAAGTGCGGCCAATCGAAGCAGGTATGGAAGGGAGATTGAAATATGTAAGCTAAGTAAGCTTTTAATCTAGAGCCGCTCGAGCAAGTGTGGATTGTAAGAGCGCGCGAGAGCGAGTCGGGACTGCAGCGCACTCTGCAGTGCGTGGCAGCAAACTGCGGCTGCGCTGAGCTCCAGTTGTATATCTTCCACTTGCATATGGGTTACAATTGAAGACATTTTAATTATTATATTTTGTACAGTCTTAGCAGATACAGATACAAATCGTAATAAATAAAAAATAATATAACAAAGAACTGCTTATTTATATCCATCCTTTAAAAAACTCATAAGATCGCTCTGAAATTTTTTTTTGGCTGTTTATTAACTACTGCTTATGCATTGAAAATGAAATGTGCTGTGTTTTTTGTTATAGTTTATTGTTTTTCTTGTCAGTCATGAATTTCATTTTTTCACTGTGAAAGAAAATTATTTAGGGTCGCATTTGAAAACAATATGCTAAATATCACATAGAAACGTGCGGTTAGGACATCAAAAATAGACGGTGGAACTAACTGGGAGATTTTCCGAACGGCAAAACCATACGAACCGTCTAGGAAATAGACGGTAAACGGTGACCAGTGTAAATAGCCTATTGTACGAGAGAGCAGGGCGCGATACTCAAAAAGCTCAGATAACAAAGTTGCGCACGCCAAAGCTGCTTATGCAGTAATCGTATTATATCGTAATATACATATTTTATAAAACCTTGCAAATCACAATCTACACATATTAACTATTCCATGGTACATATGTACCTTATACCTTCATAATGCAGAAAACAGATTTTACTTAAAAAATATGACTTCCACTTCGAAATCTGCTTAGCTGAAAGAGCACGTGGAAAATTGCAATAAACCTTACAGCTGCACCATATGTAAAGTTCGATGGCCGATAGCTGTAACGAAACGATAACGTAAAATCCGTAAATACCCCTCTTGGAAGAATTCTAAATCGATTCCGCAATAATTTTTGTTTTTCATTCCCCATTTTTCTTAAATGGAATCTGCTATTTATTTCGTGTGTGAGGAACGAAACTGAAATAGTGAGGACACGCACCTAACCTCTGATCAATCAGCTGTACTTTGTAAAAAGCGCCAAACGTGATAGTTCAATTAAAATTGAAAAAGGAGAAAAATTGACTCTGACAACGAATTTATTGTGTTGGGGGCGGCATATATTGTTTCAAACAAAATATAGGAGGAAGTACAACGCGGACGGAGGCACCAAAATGTCAACATGATTACATTTTCCGTAATCCGCCAAGGAAATGGCCTTGCCTCCACTGCTCTTATTAAAGAAATCTCCTCACGTTAAAATTTGCATATCTTTTTTTGGTTTTTCGCCCATTTCTTGACTCCATTTTTCACAATCACTTCAGTAATAATAGGCGTATATATTTTACTGTCGGGAATACCAGCTGATCTCTCAGTCCACTATCGTGTCGATAGGCTAACTATCGATAGGAATCTGTGGATTTCGTTCACCTTGCTGGATACTGAGGCCAGTAAAACGCAACCAAAACAGTCCTGGCCCAGTTTTTTTTATATGGAGGTTTCCAGTAATTTTTCGTTTCCGCGGTGATGGGTACTAGACTTTATGCTTTTCGGAAGCAGCGGAAACGTTCAGATAGCCTACTGTTTCAATACAGTTGATCCAATAGCAACCGATACCTCGAAAGTAGAACGTAGTCCCTAAAATAATAGTTGGACATTTTTGGTAATACACCACTTGGTTCAAAGCAAATTCAATTTAACTTTTATTTTTGATTTTAACAATAAAAGTTACGGAATGCTTATTCAGAAGTTATAAAATTAAAATCGAAAAATTCTTATTTTCGACGTATATTTAAAAAAATTTTTTTTTTTACTTTTATTGATAAAATTATTTTTAATTATTTCGGATTTTTTTTAATACAAAATAAAAACATTACTTCTGATGTTTTCCAAATATATGATATTGTTAAATGCGACTAAAACATGAATTTTCCCGTATATTCCCGTAAAATATTTTTTTCACTATGATTAATTTAGTTAAATTTTGCATTCATAACTCATTAAGTTATTTCAAAGTCTCTATTTTGGTGACGCTCTATACAACTTGTAATTGAACCAGAGACTGTATTACAAGACCCGTTGGCTTTTCATAACGAATTAATCTATTCTGAAATGTTTTGTGATCTTTGTTGTAGTCTGTATCTACTACAAAGACTTCTACAACCTTTTCTATTGAGTAATTTTCATTGTTTTCGGTGTCAATCAATAATAAATGGGCAATTTTTATAAGTCCCAACTTCGAAGGGGAAACCGATAGTGGAAACTCGGCATTTTCTCCAGTGTTTAGTTCATCCAGCTTGAAATCAGCACACCCCGTATATTGACATTCCGAGGATAACTTAGTAACTAGTCGAACATGCAATTTCATTGTGTGTTCGGATGTATTTGTTACTCTACAGTTAAAAGTAAATACTGTTCCAATTTTTACTGTATTTATAGCATTTAAGACTTCGAACCGTAGATCCTTACATTCATAGGGCTGTAAGTAGTTTTTAAAATGAATTATCAAAATGATTGCGAAATCTTAGTTTAGTTGAAGACCATACCAAACGCTGTAATTGACTAGTTTGCAATCGTCCTTTTTCACCGAGATTTGACCGCCAAACGATGTCCAGTTTTCCTACATTGCTTAACTGTCGAAGAATATGTATGTTTGTAGCTGTCTGTGCTTTAGGCTGTGGGCAGTATACATACATTTTTATATTTAAAGATGTTTATAATATTCCTTGCTACTTACTTTTATGCAATAAAGAAACTGACAACTATTGTTAGGTTGCAGCATGTTCTTAGTATTAAAAACAGACTCTCCATTGGGCAATGTATTTAAAGGAATTACTGTAAATTCTTCAGAGCTATCCAATTCCACTTTTTCGAGACAGAACGGACTGCTGGTTACATTTTGTATTTGAGCCTCCAAATATATTTCTTCAATCTCGGCATTATAAAATTTCGTTTTTACGTCAAGTGGTTTTAAGACTTGAAACTTAAAAAATTTTCGTAAGGATTGAGCGTACCCCGCTGGACTCATATAATTCACCTCGCAAACAAGTCTAAAAACATGAAATTGACATTAATTCAAAAATAATGTACTTAATACGAGTTTACACACATATGTGTTCCAATCTCTTTTACTTCATATCGTATAACATCATCAATAGTGCCTCCAGGTGCTAAAATGATTGCAGACTTGCTATTTTCATGCAAGGATAAATTTATACGTGTAGTGTTTGACTGCAGGTCCGTTTTAACGTTAATACATTCTACAGATTGGGGAGAACAATTGTGAACACATATATAACTTGAAAATGTTTCACCCAGATATATGTTTCCAAATGACTGTGGTAACAACAACACTTGACCTGCCGACAGTGTTTCAGCAATAATCCCAGAAAAAACATCACTATGCGGTTTAAAAGAAAAGCGTTGAACCAAATCTTTGTGTTCACAACTTACTACCGGCCCTAGTTCAACTAATGTCGGTCGCATCAATCGCATAACTGGAATACATTTGAAATCAAAAAGGCATAATGTCTATTACTTGGAATATATTTATTTCTGATTAAAAGTTATAAGTGATTTCTACCTTTTAAAGCCAATAAATGTGCATCAGGTTCTACTGTCTCCATTTTGTACAGAACTATGAAGTATGGTAGCATGACATTGATTATTAGGGTTGGAAAAAAATCGATAGACATCGATGGTTAAAATTATTTTCCGAGCAACGGTTGTTTCTGCCCCATTGATGGTATTTCGGAGAAAAATTTAAGGGAAACATATGGGCACTGTTTCGATTTTGCCTCATAACTTTTGATCAAGAGCATATTATACAAACCTCTGAACACGAATTAAAAGCTAGATATCTTGGGTAAACGTCAGTGAAAAAAACTAAATTGATTCCTTTGAATATAAAATATTTATCAAAAATTCACTGAAGTGATAATTTTTTGAAAATAAAAATTATATAGCCTGTTTTAGGCACCCTGGAAATATAGAAATATGATAGAATATGAAATATGAAAAAAAATCAACATATTTAAAGAGAAAATGTATATATTTTCAGAGCCTTCACTGGGTTCCTCTTTCTTTCTGCGCCTTTAGCCTTTTCCCACACAGCACATTAACGAGGAACGGTGGGATTTTTTACAGATGTGAAACCTCGATTCCCACAGGCCACCATCCACCATCCTCCATCCATTGAAAACACTGACAATAACAAACAAAAAATTTTTGCTCTACATTTTTGTGGAAAATTTTATTATGGCTTCGACTGTGAATAACTAGTAACATATGTTGCTGCAAAAATTGATGGTGGCGTTGGTCAAAAATTAGGAATTCGATGAGGAAGAATAGATTAGTCATAGACTTCCAAATGTACTTCATTTTAATTAACTTCAGATAGAGATTTTTGCAAGTGAGCATGGGCTCTCCAGGAAGGTGTAACGATTCGAGCCTTGTACAACGGATTGAAGCATCGCACAGTGGGACATTCTGCCATTTCAGCTTGCTCAATTAAAAACTTCTGAACGAATGAAGATATCTTCATGAAATAAACAGCATTTAAAAGATAAATCTTTTAAAATGTAGTATGCAATTTTACGTGAGGCTACATTGTTTAGAAGCTTACCTTTAAAAAGCCAAAGTTGAACTTTGTTGCCGGTGCATATTTTCCTATGTAATGTGCTGAATTTAAATTTGTTTGGATTGATAAAATACTTTTATTGGTCAATTTTACTATACATAATTATTTTAAATCATTTTTTTTAGCTCAATCTGATTTTACAAAAAAAAAATTTGTATTCTGGAATTTGGTCTAATTTATTGTTTTCTGTAAAATATGCCTCCACTTCCAATTAAGAGGGAGCAATATATAACAACATTTCAAACGAATAACAATTCCCGAATTTTTTGAGATCTCACATGTCTATTGGATGAAATATATGGATCTGAAGAGGCTGCTAACATGTTGAAAAGATCCCTGTTTTGGGTATTTCGTGATATCTTGCAAGTATTCATGTACCTGTATTTCATTTAATCCTTGTTTCTCGCTTCCTGTGCTTCCTCTGAGTTTTTCAACGGGTTTTTTTGCAAAACGCACATTTCATGGTAGATTTAGTATTAGTTAGTTCGTTAAGTACTTTTCCATCCATCATTGTAAGAAAAAATTCAAAATTGACATGAATGGTTTTTTCTTCCTTGATTATTTTTACCGACCTTATATTAGAAATCTGGTTCTTAATATAGTTTACTGTGGACTTTATTAACACCGAAAATTCTTTGGCGTATTTGAATAATATAGGGCGGCAATAGTGAGCAGACGAAGGTCGCGGATTTTTCCAATATTCCGATGTATCCGATTAAAGCCCCAGGGGTACAAGAGAAGCCATAAACATGTTAGAATCTGTTATGGTTTTATCATCTGTGGATATTGCTTGCTTATATTCACTTTGCCCAGAAGATCCATCACAGCCCCATTTGCTGAGCAATGTGAGATTTTGCGGAAGACTCTCAATCTGATAGTGAGGTAAACTCTCAATGAGCCGTTTCGCAGTGTGTTCCATCAGATCTTGAAGTTTTACTTCCGCTGATATCTCTGTAGATATTGTTGATTCCGGCACTGCCTTAAGTTTTGCTTGTGTAATGTTTCTGTATTCAGGCAGAATGTCTACATTATGATGGATTAAGGGATTCCGCAATATTGATTATTTCTCCATAGACATTCTCAACCAAAAACAATGCTAAAACCTCTTTAAATGTGTACTTCCTCGGTTGTGAATTTGGTGGCGTGAGGATGCTATCCTTAATCCTGTCAATTATCACCGGACTTGCATTATAAATAGCTTTTGTAATGCACGACCTCTTGTTTTCCTTGTCGTTCGTATATTTGATTGACAGTGCCTCTGATAAATGATCCATACGTATATAACATGTCGCATCTACAAGTTTTCTCTTTCTTGTATAATCTGAACAGTCATCCAAGGTTTGTGTTGGTCTTCCTGTGTCTCGTCCTGTGGAGAGTTCATCATATAGCAAGCTGTTTCCAATCAACCAGTTTGCGTTTTGGCTATTAAAGAAGTCAGTTTTACGGAATGCGCCCTCACATTTCTTTTTAATATTAAAATTAAAGTACAATGGTTTTTTTTTATTTATTCGTCATCTGCTCGCGAAGAAATTGGAGCATTTCGAATTGAAAATTGTGCATCCGCCATTAAAAAACCTTCTGGCTCCTCGCCATTTGCTGGAGAACATCGGCTATATATCGCACAGAAACGTACGGTTTAGGAACATCCAAAATGGGGTGGAACTAACTGGAGCGGCAAAACCTTACGGACCATCCCCGAAATGGATGGGAAATGGTGGATGGTCGCCTGTGGGAACAGGCTATTAGGTGATGGCTTATAAAATTAAAATTAATTTTTTATTAAATAAATTGGAAATTAACTGGACGTAAAATGCATTAGGGCAGTGTCAAAATATGTCACGGTAACAAAGACAATTATATTAACAGGGTGCCAAATTAGAGGACTCGTACTTGGAAATAATAATATAAATTTCAAGAGACTACAACATGATTTTTTGCATACATTTTGGTTAAATAAAAAGATAAATCAGAGAGTACATTGACAACACTGAACAAAAATGAAACACTAACATTTTTAAAAATATGTAAACATATATCGCAATTCGAAAACAATAAAAAGTTACTTTAATGTTTTTTTATTGGACATTTTTTAAATATGCTCACAGCTACTACAAAAATGCATATATTGGTTTCGTTATCAGCACAAAAACTTCATACTGTCAACCAACACGACTCCTCATGCTCAGATCAGTAGCTTCTGCTTGCTGTCCAAGTCTACGTGGGGGTGCCTATTACTGGGGGGTTCCTAGAGTAGGCATGTTTCTCCCATACATATATCATTGTACATTCATTGACATATTTTATATTTATAGATGGAAGGGGTTGAAAAATAAATGGAGTAGTTTTTGAAGTGTAAAATTTTATGTTGTTTGCTGTTGTAAGCCGTGTTTTCAATGGATGGTGACCTGTGGGAATCGAGGCTTCACATCTTTACAAAAATCCCACCGTTCCCCGTAATTGTGCTGTGTGGGAAAGTCAATTAGGAACATGGAACTAACTGGAAAGTTTCGGTATGGCAAAGCCATACGGACCATCCCCGAAATGGATGGTGGATGGCCTCTTGTGGGAACAGGCTATAAGCCTCACGTTTCAATGCGATATTTAGCCGATTGTTTACAAATGCAACTCTAAAAAACTGGCATTCACAACGAACAAAATGAATTCACTGCGACAGTGCAAATAATGACTGGCAAGAATAACTGGATAGAACCAGGAAGTTTTTCAATCGAAGATTCTCAGTTTTCAGTTAGAGAACCTCCCATTTCTTCGGGAGAAGAAGGCAAATAAAAGAAAATAACAACTTTGTCTTTTAAAAATTTTTTTTATTTGTTTAAGCAATGTTCTGCTTATTACTGGTACCGACACTCCGCAAATTTAATTCGATTTTTCCGACAATATTACCGACGCTTCGATCCGTTGTGCAAGGTTCAACTTTTGATATATTCTCAACTTTCATGGAAAGCCGATTTTCACATGCGTAAATCTATATCTGAAGTCATTTGAAATGAAATACATTTGGAAGACTATGACGAAGACAAAAGGTGGCGTACCAGAATTGTTTTTCAGAACAATTCTTTTTTCATGCAGTCCGACTGTGGAATCAGCTCCCAAATGACATGAAACTGATAAGAAACGCAGCGCAATTTAAATTAAAACTCCAGACACACCTAAAGACCCAACTAGAAATTTAAAAATTGAATTAATTTAATTTAACTAATTAAATGTATAAATGTTGAGAATTGAAAACAAGTATGTAAACTATATTAAAAGATTAAATAATTTTGTGACTAGTGCTGTAAATATAAGTTAATTTGTAGCACTAGGTTAAAGGAAATCAAAATAAATAAATCGACATGCGCCTTTTTTGCTGGATGGTTAAATTATGACAGATCAAACGGGAACACACCTTTTTTACACCCAGGTGACCATGGCAAATCTTATTGATGGACGTCATGATGCCTCTATCTCAAGGTATGTCACATGACGATCTTTCTTAATCAGTTCTTGCACAGCATCGATATTTTGTGCCACAACAGTTGCTTTTGGATGACACTGACGGAATTCGTCGCTGAGCGAACAGCGAAAACGAGCAAACTAATTTTTTAAATTTAATTTGGACGTTGATATGCAATGACTTCACCATCAAGTGGCCCATGGGACACCAGCCGAATGCTGTTACGCGCGAATCCCAGGCCGGAACGCAGCGCTCCTCCCACCCACCGACCGAGGGGTGATGCCGCATGACGCGCGACTCGTTAACCGAAACGATCGCGACCATGCAGGAAAGATAGATGTTAGACTAATATTCGAGGAAAATTAGAACTAATCTTACTAAAGGAATTAAGCATGCATTAAAACTATCGTACACTTAAAATTTTCAATTACGAGAAAGGTATGTGAGTAATAGCGTTCTAAGAAGAGAAAGGGAATTAGTTGTAGATATGCTATGGTAGAGGGAATTATAATCCGAGCATAAAACTCTAAAAGGTTCATGCAAGGAATAATTCGTTCTACAAATGGGAAGGAACAACGGTATATAATTTCTAGTTATTCTATTAGGAATCGTGAAGTTTATGCGGCTCAACAAGTCAGGGCTATCTACGTCACTCTTGATCAAGTTGTGCACAAAAATTACACCAAGCATCTTTCTACGGTTAACTAAGGATGGAAGGTTTATTAAAAGCAATCTATTGGGGTAAGACGGCAGTCTCACACTTGCATCCCAGTTGAGGCCGCGTAGAGCGAAAATTAAAAAGTGTACTTTGTACTGAGGGCACCATACACAAGAACCATATTCTAAAATCGGACGAACAAGCGATAAATAGAGAGTCTTTGTTATATAGGGGTCGTCAAATTCCTTTGACCACCTCTTTATAAACACAAGCACACCCATGGCCTTATTAACCATGGTAGAAATATGTTCAGAAAACTTTAACTTGGGATCGAACAGAACATCAAGATCTTCAACTAGGGTAATTCTCTCGAGAGAACCCCCGCCTAGTGTGTAAGGAGCCAGAAAGGCGCTGGAGCGATGAAATGTCATTACTTTACATTTCGAAGCATTAAGGTGTAACAGATTTGCACAACACCATGACTGAAAGCTATTAAGATCGGATTGCAACCTGGAGTGAGATTAGCTATCCTTGAACTGGACACACAGCTTAACATCATCCGCATACATAAGTACTCGAGAGTACCGAAGGTAGGTCATTAATAAAGATTGGAAAGAGTAGGGGGCCTAGATGGCTGCCCTGTGGTACGCCCGAGGTAACCACAACTGGTGAAAACAGGGAGTTTTTGAAGAGGACTCCTTGGGACCTGGAACAAGGGTAGATAGATATCCATCTCAAGAGATTGGGTGGAAATCCTAAAAGGTCAAGTTTTTGTGCTAGGAGAGAGTGGTTTGCAGAGTGGAATGCTTTACTTAAATCTGTGTAAATGACATCCGTCTGTAGATTACCTTGGAAGCCTTTAATGATGAAGGAATTGAACTCCAATAAATTAGTGGTTGTTGATCTCCGCCTTATAGATCTATGCTAAGCAGGAGATATAAGTGATCTGCAAAGATGCTGCAGGTGCGGGGTTAAAATTTTCTCAAACACTTTAGGATTAGCGGATAACTTGGATATACCTCTGTAGTTCTTCGCGTCAGACATACTACCTTTCTTATGGAGAGGAATAATGAACGACTCCTTCCATATGGAGGGGAAGCATGAAGAGTTAATGGACAGGCTGAATAGTTTAAGCAACGGTCCACACAGAGACTCGGCGCAGTATCTAAGTACACAGCCGGGAACTCCGTCCGGACCCGGTGAAAACACCGGCTTAACTTTCCGGAGGTCAAGAAGCAGAGAGCTTTCATTTAGCAAGGGACTGAAGATGCCGTTCGACCTGGGTAAACCGTATGGGTACGGCTGCCCGGAGTAGCATTCCTGAGAATAGGTTGTTTGGAAGTATTGGGCAAAAAGATCGGCAATTGCCTGATCAGTGTTTGCCGACGTATTAAGAAATGATAGCGAGGATGGATGAGCGGACGTTTTACGCTTACTGTTTACGAAGCTGTAAAACTGCTTAGGGTCCTTAGAAAAACGTATCCTGCATCTAGAAAGGTAGTTCTTATAGCACTGGGAATTAAGAACTGAAAAGTTTGACCGAGCCATTACATAGCGAGAGAGAGAAGAAGGAGAGCCAACTTCTTGAAATTTTTTGTAAAGTCTTGATTTTAAGTTTTTTAGACTGGATAACTCTTTGGTAAACCAAGGGGGCTTCCCAGATCTAATAGGACAGGAAAGTGGGACACAAGACTCAAAAAGTGAGTCAAGTGCATCATAGAAAATGTTTGTGCATATTGTAACATCAGTGCACAAATACAAAGCGGACCAATCAAAATCCCTAATGAGGTTATTAAGCTTCGCAAACTCGGCTTTACGAAAGCAGCACCCACATAAAGAACGAAAATCTGTGGCATGCACAATTTTAAAGATACGAGGAATCTAAAAACGAAGAATCATAGACAATGACCATATCTATCAGAGTTTTGAATCTGGATCAGATCAGATCATAAATATAGCCACAGTGAAGAAACCCATTTTGAAATGCATCGTTCCCTCTCGCTCTCTCTCACACACCGTTGTGAGTGCTATGCCTCATCGAATTTTTTGACGCCTAGATCTCAGAGACTATAAGAGCTAGATCCACCAAACTTTCTATCCAAGCTCCTGTAATATCAAACCGAGACGAGTTTGTTTAAAAATTTGGCCACGCCCCCTTTCGCCCCCACAAAAAACGAAAATCTACAATTTTGAAGATACGAGAAAACCAAAAACACAGAATCATAGAAAATTACCATATCTATCAGAGTGTTAAATCTGAATCAGATCGGATCATTAGTATAGCGAGAAGGAACAAAGGAACAAAGAAGGAAAATTTTAGTGGCCTTCCAGGCGCAGACTCAATCCCTCTCTCTCTCGCACACAGCCGTGTATGTATATGTAGGAAGTAGACACGTAGAAAAGACAGATGTAAAAAAAGTATGTTAACAAAAATGGAAACTTCTAGTATATATGAAGTTAAATTTGTCCCTTTTGCGAACATATAATAAATTACAACAAGCTCACATACATATATACTGACTGAGTACCGGGTATCGTGGCCGTAGACGCGGCACACAACGTTTCCCCTCGTTTCATTTGTTTTGCGAAAACATTTTCCTTTATATGAATTAATTTCTTTCAGTGCAAAGCAAGAAACGTTTTGCCTTCGTGTTGCTTCGGCCCTATGCACACACCACTTCATTATTCTGCTCGGCAGCGCCGCGGCAGAGAAAATGCTTTGTTCATTTAGTCTGCGCACACATACGCACTAAAATAATGTGAATGTGTGCGTGCTGACCCCTTCCAACAAACAATTGGGTGACTGTACAGTCGCGGATCGCCGAGAAGTGTCTCCTGGGAGTCGCGGGGGAGATCGCTAGCAGATACATCTTCCAGGCGATTCCAGGTGATCGTTTAACGATAGTTGTTGCCTTGCGTTGAGAAAATGCGCATTAAATTGTTTTTTGTGAACTGTGCGGAAGTGTAAAAACAGTGCGGAAAGAAAACGTTAAGTGGTTTGTTGCGGAGCGGGAAGTGAACGAATAAAAGTGAAATTAAGCAGTGAAAGTGCTGAAAATCGAAGTGATATTTATCAAAGTAATAATGAATTATCTAGTTTCAGCGATCAGTCACGAAAACGTGGGAATAAAAGAATCCCTGAAAAGAGTCTTCTGGGAGTCTCAAGGGAGATTGCCGGAGGATTACTTGAAAATTAAAACTCATTTGAAGTATTGATTTCCGATGAATTGGCGGTGAACCTGACGTGGCGCGGAACCAATTTAAAACCCAGTATTCAACAGTTTAATCTGTTTTCGTTAATAAAAGGCAATGTCCAGAAGTTGGACATAATACATTTTATATGGCTACTGACCAAGAATTTAATAAGATTTGCCAGCAGCATTTAGTATATGCACAAGACCGGATAAATAAAAAAATAAAAAAAAATATTTAAGTTATAAATAAAATAAACAATAAATATCACTGACCTCAAAATATGTGCCTATACATATAAATACAAATGTATTACAGAAACAAGTTTTCATATACATATGTATATAATTCATAGTAGCTTGCTCATAGTTGATCTGAAAAAAAAAAAAAAAAATGTTGTTTTATGGGAACTCTTCTGAGAGTCTTCTTTCAGGAGACTCTTCTACGACTCATATGGAAGACTCTTGCGACTCTTCCAAACGGCTCTTCTGCGACACTTCCGAAAGACTCTTCTGCGACACTTCCGAAAGACTCTTCTGGAAGACTCTTCGGCAACTCTTCTGGAAGTGTCGCGGAAGTGGCTCACTTAATCCCAATAGAAGATCAGAAAGCGATCAGAATGCGATATCGCGGGCGATAAAATGAATCTTCTTGGCGAGTCGCCTGCGACTCTTCCGCTATAGAAAATGTTTGCTGGGCTCCTTTAATTCAATTTTTCTACCAATGTAAATTTTTGGTTTATCGTTAATCGATATCAAACGTGGTCGAACATGAAAAAGTCGTTAAAGCCTAGTATTCAGATAAAGCCTAGTACCCAGATCCAAAAAAAGAGCTAGCGAACAGAATCTGGGTTGAAATTCGTATGAAACCGATAAATTCATTTTTCTTGGCAAATGGTTTTCTTAGCGAAATTCCACAGGTAGTCCTCAGCTCGACAAAAAATCATGCCGATATATACTGGAAAAGTATTGCATGGTATTTGGGGTATTTTTACTGGGCCCTTGATTTTTAGACACTTGTCAATAAAACTAAGGTTGTGTGGTGCATACGTGTGAGTATGGCCTGGTGGCTGGGAACCCAGTAGATTCGCACTGATTTAGTCGTGCATAGTGAGTCTAGTGCCTCCCTGCTTGCAAGGACACTTCTGGAACTAACTGCGAACGACTGCATGGATTTTATCGCCGCTTGGCTATCGACGAATATGTTCACCACGTTGTGTGGTCGCTCTGTAAGCTGAGCGACCTCTGCTGCCTTCTTGATGGCGAAAACTTGGAACCTGGAATGAAACTTGGGACCTGGAATATGCTGCATCGGTCCGGTAGCTTATATGACAGTGACCCTTATTTCGGGGTTTGTGCAATATAAACCCGCTCCTACTACTCCTTCTATCTTGGAGCCGTCAGTGTATATGTTGTGGTGCTGATTCTGGTCCCGCCCTGTTTTCCAGTCTTCGGGTCCCATACAGGTATTTGTTTTTACACGTCTGGGAGCTATGTAGTCTGTAAGACTGGTCATGTCTCTCCCAATTGAACTGTGCCCGTATCCTTGGGGTGACATGTTCCCCGATGCAATCAGTCGCTGTGCTGCTTTGCCTGCAGTCAGCCGAGCGTGGATATCGAGGGGATCGATTCCGAGTATGGTTTCGAGTGGTATAGTTGGGGTTGACCTCAGCACCCCTGTGATACATAGCAGAGCCTTTCGCTGGATCCTTTCCATAAGCTTGTGGTACGTATTCTTTTCAGTTGCTTGCCACCACACTAGGACTCCATACAGCAGAGTTGGTCGCAACACCGAGATGTAGATCCAATGCATTAGGGTGGGTGACAGGCCGCATGTGCTGCTAAGCATCTTCTTGGATGCATGAAGCGCAATGGTGGCCTTCTTCACCCTTTCCACTACATTGGGTTTCCATGCCAGCTTGCTATTCAGTACTGTGCCGAGGTATTTGACCTGTGTTTTCGGGATTTTTGGGGGATCCATGCCGGTACCTTGTACCTTGTCCGCGTTGATATCGAGTCCTACTTCGTCTGCCAATTCGCATATCTCCCTGAGTGTTCGTTCCATTATGGAGCTGAGGGTCGATGGACATACACCCGTAATAATTATGCTAATGTCGTCTGCATAAGTTGTTATTTTTGGGGCCTTCCTCTCGAAACTCTTGATGAGGTCGTCGACCACCAGATTCCACAGGAGGGGCGACAGGACTCCACCCTGAGGTGTGCCTCTGTGTGCTTCCTTTATCGTGGTAAAGGTTGATTGCTGGGTGTATGTGGGTCGCTTCAAGGCGATCCATTATTTCGTTCGTGGCTACATTGTTAAATGCTCCGGATATATCTACGAATACTCCCAATTCATACTTTTTATTGTTGAGAGCTTTTTCGACGGAAGCTACTAGTGAATGTTGAGCTGTCTCCACCGATTACCCTTTGGTATAATCATGATGGTTGGTTGACATCAGTCCCCCCACCTCATTCCTGATGTGTCCATCTAGCAGCTTTTCCAGTGTTTTTAGCATAAAGGAGGTAAGGCTTATCGGTCTGTAATCTTTGGGACTAACATGGCTGCACTGTCAGGTCACCGTCCTCATCTTCTTGAAAGTCCTTTAAAGCCATAGAAGAATCATAGACCCTGACCTTATCTATCAGAGTGTTGAATCTGGATCAGATCGGATAATAAATATAGCCACAATGAAGAAAACCATTTCGAAATGCATCGTTCCCTCTCGCTCTCTCTCACACACAGGGGTAGGCGCTATGCCTGATCGAATTTTTTGACGCCTAGTTCTCAGAGACTGTAAGAGCTAGATCAACCAAACTTCCTCTCCAAGCTCCTCTGATATCAAACCGAGACGAATTTGTGTTAAAATTTGGTCACGCCCCCTTCCGCCCCCACAAAAGATGAAAATCTACAATTTTGAAGATACGAGAAAACCAAAAACGCAGAATCATAGAAAATGACTATATCTATCAGAGTATTGAATTTGGATCAGATCGGATCATAAATATAGTCAGAAGGAACAAATGAAATTTCACTGGCCTTCCAAGCGCAGACTGATTCCCTCTCTCTCTCGCACACAGCCGCGTATGTATATGTAGGAAGTAGATTTAGACATGTAGAAAAGACAGATGTAAAAAACGTATGTTAACAAAAATGGAAATATCTAATATATATAAATCTCCGAAAAGGTTGACTTAATTTTTTTTTCTTTTTTGGCTAAAACTAAATTTATTACTTTTGCGAACATGTAATAATGTAATTCATTACAAGCTCACATACATATATACTGACTGAGTACCGGGTATAAAGTAGAGCCGCAGCGGTAGAAGCGGCTCACAACGTTCCCCCTCGTTTTTTGTATAAGTTTGGATAATAAAACAATTTAGTTATCTGTTTGTAGTTTTCATCTAAACCTCTGTGTGCTCTGCAATGTGTTTCTTCTATAATTAAGGCTTTATATTCTGGATTCTCAATATCTTGGAGGAATTTCTTCGTGAAGAGAAATTTTTTTATGAAGTTATCCTTTAGTACTTTTTGAATAAAATATAGATCTTCTGATGTGCAATGTATTCCAGTGGTTAAGTTTGGCTGAATATATTCTTTTAAAGAATGATGTAAATTCTTAACTGAGTCAAATTCAATTATATATCGGGTATTTTCATGAATTCTTACTAGCTCATGAACTGTGTGAAGGAGCATACCCCTTCACAACGACTTAGGCCAGCGATAAGCAACATTCGTCCTGGAGGCGAAGATATACAGACCAGGCTGGAGCCTGCTAAGATTATTTTTATTTCATTTCTTCCCCTTTTGTTTTCTAGTTAGTAAGTCTTAATCACATAGTATAAATATATTGTAAGAAAAGGAAAAAAGGAAGTATTATTTAAGGGCAACTAATCACAGGGACCAGCGGAGCGCAGCACTGGCAGAGACCAGCAGAGAGCATCACTGACAGCAGACGCGGCAGCAGAGGCCGGAGCAGAGACACGAAGCAGCAGACACCGGAGCAGAGATCAGAGCAGAGATCACGGCAGAGACCAGCAGCAGAGGCCGGAGCAGAGACACGAAGCAGCAGACACCGAAGCAGAGATCAGAGCAGAGATCACGGCAGAGACCAGCAGCAGAGGCCGGAGCAGAGACAGGAAGCAGCAGACACAGCAGCAGAGGCCGGAGCAGAGACACGAAGCAGCAGACACCGGAGCCGAGATCAACGGCAGAGACCAGCAGCAGAGGCCGGAGCAGAGACACGGAGCAAAGACAAACGCAAGCCCACCCTCACATGCCGAAGCGAGCCACGCACGACCAAGAGAGAGAGAGCGAAAGCTGCGCCAATAGCGCCCACGCACGACCCAGGGAGAGCGAGAGCGGGCCAAAGCACCCAAGCACGACCCAGAGAGAGAGCGAAAGCTGCGCCAATAGCGCCCACGCACGACCCAGGGAGAGCGAAAGCTGCGCCAAAAGCACCCACGCACGACCCAAAGAGAGCGAGAGCAAAAGGCACGCGACAAAAGCGCCGGGTCGCGGCAGAAGCTGGGGGCAGAGGCTCGAACGGCCGGCTGAGCCGGCTGCCAAAATTATGGAGATCGAGAGTCAAGATCGAGCCTCCACCAAGGACAGTCGTGAGTGCGGGAAAGTAAATCCGAATCGATCGCGCTTGGAAAGCAAAACGGACAGCGCCAGTTCTGCCATTTTTCTGGATCAGCGAGGAGCAGCAGCCGCAGGAAAGATGATGGGCCAGAGTTCTGCTGAGAAAGAGGGGTAAGCTGGCCTTGCGTAAGCGAGTTAGAGTGAGATAGGTGCGACAGTAGGGAACAGCAGTAGGTTTTACACACATACATACATAGATAGCGAAGCAGGCAGACAATAAAGAAATGAAGTAAGACAACTACCGCGACTCTCATTTAACTTTTCACTATCAATATATTGATCGTTCATGGACCAACGCCCGATTGTTTCCTCCCTTCCCCTCCGTCATGGTACCAACTTCCTTTTGCATGCCCGGGACCTCAGCCAGTGGAGTTGTACGCGGATGCCATGGCTTCCACGAACTGAGCTCTCCCCCTCCCAGTAGAAAACTCCTCCTGTAGAACACCCCCTTCCCTATCCTTGGGGACGCCAGCTAGCAAGTTTGTACGCGGACGCCACGAATTTGCGAACCTGACGCTCCCCCTTCCCCTTGGTTTTTCTCCTTAACTTAGTCTTCCCCGTTGATGGTACAGTCGACACCACGTGCTCCACTCCACGTACACCGAGCCCCCCGGGTCATACGCCCCGCCTCCGCACGCTCCACGAGGTGCTGAGCACACCCTACCCCCCGGGGCCACGGCCCCGCAACACGTGTATTCCCCGCAGGCGGCCACAGCCAGGCTGCCCGTGCTACGACCAGTCACCGTGGAGGGTACACCCCTTCCGCGCCCCTGCAAACCTAACCTAGGGTAATCTGTACTAAGCGAGCCACGTGTGTCGCCGGGTGACCCTCACCCGAGCGATCCCTTCGCACTCGTTTTTCCCCCCCTCAGTCGGAGCGAACCCCGCACCTGACACGCGCCCCCCGATCCCTCTCTTTGGTCTGCAAATACAAATTGGCTGTATGGAAGATCGGGCCCTGGTCAGACTGAGAGGCTGTACCCCGGCCTGAGACTGGAACTTCCTTACACATGGCGCCCGAGCAGGGACCTGACAGTAGATCGAGAGGAAAGTTGTGCGGGAAAGGGAAAAAGTGGAAAAGCGTTCATAGAATGAGTGACAGGTGGTCGGTGGCCGCCGATGCAAGATTTTTACCCCCCCCCCCAACCCAAATTTCAAAGCCGGACAGCCAGGAGAAGTATAGAGGAAAGGGAACGGCAGTGCACCAACCTAAACTCTAGCTCAAATAGAGCTGAGGCTGGTTTTTCCACTCCCCTAGCAACAGCAACCGCAAGCTTAAACCTCGCGCTGTAAACCAAATCCTTTTCAAGAATCCCTGACCTACAGTACCTTGCCACGTATCCTCGCGCCGTAATCCAAATCCTCACCGACGATCCCTGACCTACGGTGCCGCGCTGCGTATCTGGGCATTGTAACGCATATCCCTTGCAAGGATCCCTGACCTACAGTGCCGCGCCGCGTATCTGTGCATTGTAAAGCATATCCTTTGCAAGGATCCCTGACCTACGGTGCCGTGCCGCGTATCCTCGCGCCGTAACCCAAATCCTTACCGAGGATCCCTGACCTACGGTGCCGCGCCGCGTATCTGTGCATTGTGAAGCATATCCTTTGCAAGAATAACTGACCTAGAGTGCAACGCCGCGTATCCTCGCACAGTAACCCAAATCCTGACCGACGATCCCTGAGTCCGAGTGTCAAGCCGCGTACCGCGCCCTACCCAGTGTCACGTAGCCTCGAGACCTTCACCAATCATCGCCGACCCGCCCGGGCAGTGCAGGCCCCGCGTCAAGGATCAACATATCCCGGTGCCCCACCACCTCAAGGAAACACTAATCTTCTGTAACTCCCGAGACTCAACCCTGAGCTGGGAAATACCACACCAAAAGGAAGGATGAACACTCGGTGGTTAAATTCCCGCCGCAAGGAGGATCTCCTGATCCTAGCCCGGGAATTTGGCCTCGATGAGAGCGGAACCTTGGAGGAACTCCGCATCCGGGTTGCCGCGTTCATTACCCGTGAAGGCCACCCCGAGGACATACAGGCAAGGATCGACGAACTGGGCGCCCACTTCAGCAGTATTCCCAGCCCTAGGCAACCGCCCAGCCCCGCCGCTTCGACAAAACCGGAAAGCCGAGCCAAGCTGGAAGACAGCAAGGAGGTGAAGCCGCAGCGACTCACTCTACCAGACCAAGCAGGTACTTCTCGGACGACGGGAACCAGCCCCACCAGATCTGTGGAGAAGACGCTCGACCCATCGATCCCCGCAGGTATTCAGCAACAGAACCCACCGACAGGACCCCTGAAGATAATCATATCCGATGTGGCCAGCCCGAGTCAACCAGCAGGAATCTTGGCAATCGGACATTCCAACGCCACAAACGAGCCTTCGGCATACCCAAGCCGCCGCCCTCAAGCCACCCTTCCGGAACCGGTGTTCGTTCTCGAGCCACGCCACCGGCCTGAAGGACCAGGACCTTAGGCATACCGGCAACCGACCAGTGCAATTGAACCAGCGGCCCTCGAGGGGAACCATCCAACTCATGACCGACAACTGCATCGGCCAGGGGGAGGAGGAATTTCGTACTCCCTCCTTGCAGACAAGCTCCGGAAATGGGGATTCACCTTTGACGGACATGACGACCCACTGGCATTCATCGAAAGGCTAGAAGAACGAGTCGATTCCTACGGGGGAAGCCCAGAGCAGCTGCCGCGCGCCATCTCAGGACTCTTAACCGGAAAGGCAGAAGGATGGTTCCGTACCTTCCAGATGCAGGGACAGACTTGGACAGATTTCCGCAAAGAATTTCTGGACTTCTTCCTGCCCCCCAGATACTTCCAACGCTTGGAGGACCCCATCCGGAGCCGGGATAAGAAGCCCAGAGAATCTTTCCGCGACTACATGATCGCCCTTCGGTTGATGATGCAGCGCGCCAAATACACCCGAGCGCAGGAACTGGACCGGATATATGAGAACCTCCGACCGGAGTACCAAATCCACACACGCAGGCAGGACTTTCACACTCTGTCTAAGCTAACGCAGCTAATCTCAGCCTACGAAACAGCACGGGACCGAGATTCTCCTCGTGGCAAGGGGGCCGGACGAGCCAACCGACCC
This sequence comes from Drosophila helvetica, assembly GCA_963969585.1. Classification (NCBI taxonomy): domain Eukaryota; kingdom Metazoa; phylum Arthropoda; class Insecta; order Diptera; family Drosophilidae; genus Drosophila; species Drosophila helvetica. The sequence goes on along the minus strand of OZ018402.1, from coordinate 36,270,328 downwards.
CGAGCATTCGCCGGGAACAAAGTTACAACACCACGGAACCCAACCAAAGAGACCAGCGGAGCATCCAACGGCATTAGTCGGGTAATCACACAGGAGAAGGAGTGGCCAATCGACGTGAGCCGAGGAAGGAGAGGAAGGACATTTCAGGGATGGATGTACCAACCGACGGAAACTCCTCTGCTGGGAATGTGGACGCCGAAACATCAGGACAATCTACTGCTGCCGAAAGACCCAGTCGGGAAACGGATCAGGTCTCCGTTCAACCGGGACACGGACGGAGGCACACACCCGGAACCCGGAGTCCCCCAGCCATTAAGTATGATTGGGGGAAGGATCGCCGCTCTGGTCACCATCGACGGGAGAGCCTTCTCAGCCACCCTCGACACTGGAACAACCCGATCTTTCGTTAGTCAGCGAGTGGCCGAAGAACTGGGAACGGCGGAGAATCGACGAGAGGGGAGGACTCGGATCAGCCTAGCAGACGGAACACGGAAGGACATCACTCAAGCGATCACAGCGAGGGCGCGGCTCGACCAAAGGGAACCCCAAGTAACCCCTCCTTATTTTGCCCACGGCATTAGACGACATCATCCTTGGCCTCGACTTCCTGTGTGGTATCCAGGCAAGGATTCACTGTGGCCGAGCGTACCTTCAGTTGAAATTGAGGCAAGACCCTTCCATCCACACGGCGGTACTGCCACCACGGAACGTAACGTTCGCCGAGCCCCTCAACACGCAAAGTCAAGTCTCAACTGTCCCCCTGTCCTCGACCACCACTTCCGAACATACGGCCAGCCCAATCCAGAAAGCCAAGCGCCGCAAACGGCACACGACGACCTTAGCACTACACGGCGGGAAACCATACGCGACCACGACCCCGAGCCCTATAGGCCCGAAAGATCAAACCACGACCAGATCTACGGCCCATAGCTCAGACCCACAGCAACGACAACACCCTGGAACCTTGGCCGAGACGAGCGAACGCGCCTCGTCGACCCAAGCTCTTCCGACAACGCAACGACACCAGGCAGGGACTTTGGCCGTGTCGAGCACACACGTCTCGTCGACCAAAGCGTCCTCTGCAGCACCAGCAAGCAGGACTGGAACCTTGGCCGAGACGAGCGAACGTGCCTCGTCGACCCAAGCACTTCCGACAACGCAACGACACCAGGCAGGGACTTTGGCCGTGACGAGCACACACGTCTCGTCGACCAAAGCGTCCTCTGCAGCACCACGTAAGAGCAGGACTGGAACCTTGGCCGAGACGAGCGAACGCGCCTCGTCGACCCAAGCACATCCGACAACGCAGCGATACCAGGCAGGGACTTTGGCCGTGACGAGCACACACGTCTCGTCGACCAAAGCGTCCTCCGCAGCACCACCGAGCAGGACAGGAACCTTGGCCGAGACGAGCGAACGCGCCTCGTCGACCCAAGAACTTCCGACAACGCAACGACACCAGGCAGGGGCTTTGGCCGGGACGAGCACACACGTCTCGTCGACCAAAGCGTCCTCTGCAGCCCCAGCAAGCAGGACTGGAACCTTGGCCGAGACGAGCGAACGCGCCTCGTCGACCCAAGCACTTCCGACAACGCAACGACACCAGGCAGGGACTTTGGCCGTGACGAGCACACACGTCTCGTCGACCAAAGCGTCCTCTGCAGCACCAGCAAGCAGGACTGGAACCTTGGCCGAGACAAGCGAACGCGCCTCGTCGACCCAAGCACTTCCGACAACGCAACGACACCAGGCAGGGACTTTGGCCGTGAAGAGCACACACGTCTCGTCGACCAAAGCGTCCTCTGCAGCACCAGCAAGCAGGACTGGAACCTTGGCCGAGACGAGCGAACGCGCCTCGTCGACCCAAGCACTTCCGACAACGCAACGACACCAGGCAGGGACTTTGGCCGTGACGAGCACACACGTCTTGTCGACCAAAGCGTCCTCTGCAGCACCAGCAAGCAGGACAGGAACCTTGGCCGAGACGAGCGAACGCGCCTCGTCGACCCAAGCTCTTCCGACAAAGCAACGACACCAGGCAGGGACTTTGGCCGTGACGAGCACACACGTCTTGTCGACCAAAGCGTCCTCTGCAGCACCAGCAAGCAGGACAGGAACCTTGGCCGAGACGAGCGAACGCGCCTCGTCGACCCAAGCTCTTCCGACAAAGCAACGACACCAGGCAGGGACTTTGGCCGTGTCGAGCACACACGTCTCGTCGACCAAAGCGTCCTCTGCAGCACCAGCAAGCAGGACTGGAACCTTGGCCGAGACGAGCGAACGCGCCTCGTCGACCCAAGCACTTCCGACAACGCAACGACACCAGGCAGGGACTTTGGCCGTGACGAGCACACACGTCTCGTCGACCAAAGCGTCCTCTGCAGCACCAGCAAGCAGGACTGGAACCTTGGCCGAGACGAGCGAACGCGCCTCGTCGACCCAAGCACTTCCGACAACGCAACGACACCAGGCAGGGACTTTGTCCGTGACGAGCACACACGTCTCGTCGACCAAAGCGTCCTCTGCAGCCCCAGCAAGCAGGACAGGAACCTTGGCCGAGACGAGCGAACGCGCCTCGTCGACCCAAGCTCTTCCGACAACGCAGCGATACCAGGCAGGGACTTTGGCCGTGACGAGCACACACGTCTCGTCGACCAAAGCGTCCTCCGCAGCACCACCGAGCAGGACAGGAACCTTGGCCGAGACGAGCGAACGCGCCTCGTCGACCCAAGCATTTCCGACTACGCAACGACACCAGGCAGGGACTTTGGCCGTGACGAGCACACACGTCTCGTCGACCAAAGCGTCCTCTGCAGCACCAGCAAGCAGGACTGGAACCTTGGCCGAGACGAGCAAACGCGCCTCGTCGACCCAAGCACTTCCGACAACGCAACGACACCAGGCAGGGACTTTGGCCGTGACGAGCACACACGTCTTGTCGACCAAAGCGTCCTCTGCAGCACCAGCAAGCAGGACAGGAACCTTGGCCGAGACGAGCGAACGCGCCTCGTCGACCCAAGCTCTTCCGACAAAGCAACGACACCAGGCAGGGACTTTGGCCGTGTCGAGCACACACGTCTCGTCGACCAAAGCGTCCTCTGCAGCACCAGCAAGCAGGACAGGAACCTTGGCCGAGACGAGCGAACGCGCCTCGTCGACCCAAGCTCTTCCGACAACGCAGCGATACCAGGCAGGGACTTTGGCCGTGACGAGCACACACGTCTCGTCGAACAAAGCGTCCTCCGCAGCACCACCGAGCAGGACAGGAACCTTGGCCGAGACGAGCGAACGCGCCTCGTCGACCCAAGAACTTCCGACAACGCAACGACACCAGGCAGGGGCTTTGGCCGGGACGAGCACACACGTCTCGTCGACCAAAGCGTCCTCTGCAGCCCCAGCAAGCAGGACTGGAACCTTGGCCGAGACGAGCGAACGCGCCTCGTCGACCCAAGCACTTCCGACAACGCAACGACACCAGGCAGGGACTTTGGCCGTGACGAGCACACACGTCTCGTCGACCAAAGCGTCCTCTGCAGCACCAGCAAGCAGGACTGGAACCTTGGCCGAGACGAGCGAACGCGCCTCGTCGACCCAAGCACTTCCGACAACGCAACGACACCAGGCAGGGACTTTGGCCGTGAAGAGCACACACGTCTCGTCGACCAAAGCGTCCTCTGCAGCACCAGCAAGCAGGACAGGAACCTTGGCCGAGACGAGCGAACGCGCCTCGTCGACCCAAGCACTTCCGACAACGCAACGACACCAGGCAGGGACTTTGGCCGTGACGAGCACACACGTCTCGTCGACCATAGCGTCCTCTGCAGCACCAGCAAGCAGGACTGGAACCTTGGCCGAGACGAGCGAACGCGCCTCGTCGACCCAAGCACTTCCGACAACGCAACGACACCAGGCAGGGACTTTGGCCGTGACGAGCACACACGTCTTGTCGACCAAAGCGTCCTCTGCAGCACCAGCAAGCAGGACAGGAACCTTGGCCGAGACGAGCGAACGCGCCTCGTCGACCCAAGCTCTTCCGACAAAGCAACGAAACCAGGCAGGGACTTTGGCCGTGTCGAGCACACACGTCTCGTCGACCAAAGCGTCCTCTGCAGCACCAGCAAGCAGGACTGGAACCTTGGCCGAGACGAGCGAACGCGCCTCGTCGACCCAAGCACTTCCGACAACGCAACGACACCAGGCAGGGACTTTGGCCGTGACGAGCACACACGTCTCGTCGACCAAAGCGTCCTCTGCAGCACCAGCAAGCAGGACTGGAACCTTGGCCGAGACGAGCGAACGCGCCTCGTCGACCCAAGCACTTCCGACAACGCAGCGATACCAGGCAGGGACTTTGGCCGTGACGAGCACACACGTCTCGTCGACCAAAGCGTCCTCCGCAGCACCACCGAGCAGGACAGGAACCTTGGCCGAGACGAGCGAACGCGCCTCGTCGACCCAAGCTCTTCCGACAACGCAGCGATACCAGGCAGGGACTTTGGCCGTGACGAGCACACACGTCTCGTCGACCAAAGCGTCCTCCGCAGCACCACCGAGCAGGACAGGAACCTTGGCCGAGACGAGCGAACGCGCCTCGTCGACCCAAGCACTTCCGACAACGCAACGACACCAGGCAGGGACTTTGGCCGTGACGAGCACACACGTCTCGTCGACCAAAGCGTCCTCTGCAGCACCAGCAAGCAGGACTGGAACCTTGGCCGAGACGAGCGAACGCGCCTCGTCGACCCAAGCACTTCCGACAACGCAACGACACCAGGCAGGGGCTTTGGCCGGGACGAGCACACACGTGTCGCCGACCAAAGAATTCCCCATAGATTAGCAACCCCGGGCAGAAACGTTGACAGAAATGCCCTCGCATGGGGCATCGAATCAAGAACCCACCCGAGGGAAACTCAACGAGACAATACCCAACACCGGCAATAAACACAAAACCCCGACGCTACGTCCCAACGGATCGGGGACTACAACCGCAGAGACCCAACAAGACAGGTCACCACGTAAGCACAGGACTTCAGACGGACAAAGCTATGATTTGGAACCACTAGCGGACGCAGCCACAGCACGAGAGAAAAACCCATTCCGCGCACGCGACGTGGACATGGCACGAGAGAAGAACCCCTTCCGACGAATCGACGAGGATGACTACGACTCTGAAATTCTGGCCGCCGTCGCAGCCATGGAGCTGGAAGAACTCTCACCCTGGCAGGCAGATTCGGACTCAGTGCCACCTCTTACACCCGAAGCAGCCAAGTTCTTGGAGGAGGAACTGGAGAAATTCGAAGGATTGAACGGGATATCGCAGATCGCCGAGCACACCATCACCATCACTGGAACCTTGGCCGAGACGAGCGAACGCGCCTCGTCGACCCAAGCACTTCCGACAACGCAACGACACCAGGCAGGGACTTTGGCCGTGAAGAGCACACACGTCTCGTCGACCAAAGCGTCCTCTGCAGCACCAGCAAGCAGGACAGGAACCTTGGCCGAGACGAGCGAACGCGCCTCGTCGACCCAAGCACTTCCGACAACGCAACGACACCAGGCAGGGACTTTGGCCGTGACGAGCACACACGTCTCGTCGACCATAGCGTCCTCTGCAGCACCAGCAAGCAGGACTGGAACCTTGGCCGAGACGAGCGAACGCGCCTCGTCGACCCAAGCACTTCCGACAACGCAACGACACCAGGCAGGGACTTTGGCCGTGACGAGCACACACGTCTTGTCGACCAAAGCGTCCTCTGCAGCACCAGCAAGCAGGACAGGAACCTTGGCCGAGACGAGCGAACGCGCCTCGTCGACCCAAGCTCTTCCGACAAAGCAACGAAACCAGGCAGGGACTTTGGCCGTGTCGAGCACACACGTCTCGTCGACCAAAGCGTCCTCTGCAGCACCAGCAAGCAGGACTGGAACCTTGGCCGAGACGAGCGAACGCGCCTCGTCGACCCAAGCACTTCCGACAACGCAACGACACCAGGCAGGGACTTTGGCCGTGACGAGCACACACGTCTCGTCGACCAAAGCGTCCTCTGCAGCACCAGCAAGCAGGACTGGAACCTTGGCCGAGACGAGCGAACGCGCCTCGTCGACCCAAGCACTTCCGACAACGCAGCGATACCAGGCAGGGACTTTGGCCGTGACGAGCACACACGTCTCGTCGACCAAAGCGTCCTCCGCAGCACCACCGAGCAGGACAGGAACCTTGGCCGAGACGAGCGAACGCGCCTCGTCGACCCAAGCTCTTCCGACAACGCAGCGATACCAGGCAGGGACTTTGGCCGTGACGAGCACACACGTCTCGTCGACCAAAGCGTCCTCCGCAGCACCACCGAGCAGGACAGGAACCTTGGCCGAGACGAGCGAACGCGCCTCGTCGACCCAAGCACTTCCGACAACGCAACGACACCAGGCAGGGACTTTGGCCGTGACGAGCACACACGTCTCGTCGACCAAAGCGTCCTCTGCAGCACCAGCAAGCAGGACTGGAACCTTGGCCGAGACGAGCGAACGCGCCTCGTCGACCCAAGCACTTCCGACAACGCAACGACACCAGGCAGGGGCTTTGGCCGGGACGAGCACACACGTGTCGCCGACCAAAGAATTCCCCATAGATTAGCAACCCCGGGCAGAAACCTTGACAGAAATGCCCTCGCATGGGGCATCGAATCAAGAACCCACCCGAGGGAAACTCAACGAGACATTACCCAACACCGGCAATAAACACAAAACCCCGACGCTACGTCCCAACGGATCGGGGACTACAACCGCAGAGACCCAACAAGACAGGTCACCACGTAAGCACAGGACTTCAGACGGACAAAGCTATGATTTGGAACCACTAGCGGACGCAGCCACAGCACGAGAGAAAAACCCATTCCGCGCACGCGACGTGGACATGGCACGAGAGAAGAACCCCTTCCGACGAATCGACGAGGATGACTACGACTCTGAAATTCTGGCCGCCGTCGCAGCCATGGAGCTGGAAGAACTCTCACCCTGGCAGGCAGATTCGGACTCAGTGCCACCTCTTACACCCGAAGCAGCCAAGTTCTTGGAGGAGGAACTGGAGAAATTCGAAGGATTGAACGGGATATCGCAGATCGCCGAGCACACCATCACCATGCGGGACGACAAGCCCGTGAAGCAACGCTACTTCACAAAGAATCTAGCCCTGCAGAAGATCATTGACGCCCAAGTGACAGAACTACTCCAAGACGGTAGGATCGAGCCATCCAAGAGCCCCCACAGCGCACCATCGTACTGGTAGGGAAGAAGTCGGGAGAAATGCGGATGTGCGTGGACTATCGGCAGTTAAATGCCCGATCGGTACCAGATGCCTACCCGCTGCCACGCACTAATCACATACTGGAAAGGCTCCGCAACGCATGCTACATTTAACGCTGGACCTGAAGAACGGATACTGGCAGATCCCGGTAGCCGAGGGCAGCAGAGAAGCCACCGCCTTCACAGTCCCGGGCCGAGGCCTCTTCCACTGGAAGGTCATGCCGTTTGGCCTCCACTCAGCGCCAGCGACCTTTCAACGGGCCCTGGACAGCGTCATTGGACCCGACATGGAGCCGTACGCCTTCGCGTACCTAGACGACATCATCGTGATCGGAGCAAGCCTGGAAGAACACATCAAGAACTTGCGAGAGGTCTTCCGTAGACTGCGGGAAGCCAACCTCAGGCTGAACCGGAACAAATGCAGCTTCTTCAGGAAGAGTCTAGTATATATCGGGCACGTTATTAGCGACATTCACACCGATCCAGGAAAGGTCATCGCAGTCCAGAAGCTAACCCCACCCACCACGTTGAAGGAGCTACAACGTTGCATTGGAATGGCCTCATGGTATCGACGTTTTGTCCCTAACTTCACCACCATAGTCCAGCCCATGACGATCCTTTTGAAGAAAGACCAGAAGTGGGTCTGGTCCGAGGAGCATCAGAAGGCATTTGAAACTCTCAAAGAAAAACTGACCCAGGCACCGGTACTGGCATGCCCAGATTTCGAGGGAAAGTTCGTCCTGCAGACGGACGCCAGCGCATACGGCCTCGGAGCCGTGCTAACACAACAGATAGCAGGAGAGGAAAGGGTCATCGCCTACGCCAGCCGACGACTACTCAAGGCCGAAGAGAACTACTCCGCCATCGAAAAGGAGTGTCTGGCTATAGTCTGGACCATTCGAAAACTTCGCTGCTTCCTGGAGGGATACCATTTTGATGTGATCACGGACCATCTCGCGTTAAAATGGCTTAACTCCATCGATAATCCCACAGGCCGCATCGCTCGATGGGCTCTAGAACTGCAACAATACCAGTTCGACATCCATTACCGACGTGGAAGCCAGAATATCGTGGCCGACACCCTCTCACGACAGCCAGTGGAGGCGCTCCAGCGCACTGATGAAGAGGAGAACACCTGCCCATGGCTCAGACGGCTACACAAACGCATCCAGGACCAGCCAGAGAAACATCCAGAGTTCATCACGGAAAACGGGCAGATCTACAAACAGGCAAGCAACAGATCGATCGAAGAGGACCCCATTCAGTGGAAATTGTGCACCGCCAAGGACCATCGGCAACGAGTGTTAGAAGAATGCCACGACCACCCAACAGCAGGACACGTAGGAATCCGAAAGACAGCCACACGAATCACCCAGCGGTACTACTGGCCTGGACTTTATCGAGATGTCGCGCGCTACGTCCAACGATGTGTTAGTTGCCAGCGATTCAATGTGAGCCAAGGTGAGCCTCGGTCCAAGCACGGGAACACCATGCTCTTGGTGTTCTTCGACGCTTTCAGCAAATGGGTAGAATTGATTCCACTCCGCAAGGTTGCGACAGCACTCCTAGAAAAGGCATTTCGAGAACGAATTCTATGTAGGTTTGGCATCCCCAGAAAACTCGTCTGTGACAATGGGACTCAGTTCACAAGTCGCTCGTTCCGAAATTTCTGCAAATTAGCTGGCATCGAATTGGAGCACACAGCACCTTACACCCTACAACAAAACCCCACCGAGCGTGCCAACAGGACAATCAAGACAATGATTGCCCAGTACATCAATGGAGATCAACGAACCTGGTACGACCTGCTTCCCGAACTCAGCCTGGCCATCAACAGTACCGCTTCCACCACCACAGGCTTCAGCCCAGCTTTCATCGTACTGGGTCGGGAGCCACGGTTACCAGGAGCCCTCTACGGGGAGACCACCCCAGGATTGGGCGAAATGGCAGAAACGCCTCCCGACAAAGCTACGAGACTGCAGGAGATCTTCAAGGTGGTGCGCCAAAACACCCAACAGGCATCACAGAACCAGGGGAAGTTATACAACCTCAGACGACGTGAATGGAAACCCACCATCGGGACACTGGTCATGCTACGACAACACCATCTTTCCAAGGCAGCGGACAATTTCGCTGCGAAGCTGGCACCGAAGTACGAGGGTCCATATCGGGTAATAAAGTTTCCCTCCCCGACCATAGTACGCCTGCAGCAACCCAACGGACGGCAACGACGAACCGCCGGGCTGGCGGATCTCAAGGTATTCCACGAACGCCACGATGACGAAAACCACGAAGACACCGCAGACGAAGACGACCCGGGCGGACGAGCCCTCCCACACGCGAGTGCATGAGGGCCACTTAGGGCAGTGCGCTGTCCTAACGTCCTAACGGGCAGCCGCGTATACACCCACTGTAAGACCAGAAGCACCTCTACGTAAATAGTCATAAGCCAAACATTGTAATAACCACACAATACCTTAGCTTTAGCTCCAGCATGTAAGTCGCACCTATAGGTAGGGCATGGATAGGGCAATAGCGTAATTCTCCAGGTTTTAACCCCGAGGGTTTCTCTCCTTAGGAACAAAGACCCGAACATCGCCCGGGCGGACGACGCACAGCCTCTAGGGGCAGAAGGTGGTCACCAAGGACACCCTAGAGGCGCGACGCCGCCAGGGATAGCAGCCCACGACTACCCGTCGACATCTAACGAGTGCCCGTTGCCATCGCACACCCCATCAAAAGAATCGGACCACGAGGAAGGACCCTCAAGCGCCATCGGACAACCACAGTCCACCAACGCCACCAGGCGAGCAGAACCACCGCAAGCCTTCATCAAGGCATGCAAAG